>VXAC01005297.1:875354-885807 GCA_013399225.1 Rhipidura dahli | reverse complement strand
TCTGCGTGGGTTCTGTGATTGCTGATCAGCTCCTGCGAATGGGCCAATTATAAGCTTTAGAAAGTCGCCCAGAGCAGCAGGTTAATGCTTTTCGGGGGCACTGAGGAAAAGAAAAACTTTTAATCTTTTAGGGGTTGTGAACGAACAAACTGCTGCCAATTTTTTTAATACCCCAACCCTGTTTTAGAGCCCACCACATCTGTAAATATATTCAATATCTATCAGATGCTTATAGGGAGAGTAAAATTGTTTGATTGCTATCCTTGGCATAACTCTCAGAAAACAGTTACTTAGAAATTTCAAATGTTAGACTGTCACACTCTGTTTATTAATTATGTGTAAACCATCTTGTTTCTGTAAAAAAAAAAAAAATCCATTAATTCTTACTTTAAATCTAAAATGACACTGCAGACATTTCACTTTAAATCTAGGATGCAACGTAAAATTCAAAAATTTTATCTCTCTTGAAAAGTACTCTCCTTGGACTTCAAATTTCCTATTTTTAATTTTTTAATTTTTTTTTTCTTCAGCAGAAAAAAGAAGAGAATTTTTTTTTCATCCACCTGTGATTTTGAGTGTGTACTTCCTTGGTTTTTCATTTAATCTCCTTCCTGCCCATTCTCTGTCCCTGTGTTAGACTAATAGGCTCAAAGCAACATTGATGAATTCTGTTTGAAATGAAACATTTCTCTGATGCTTACATCCACTTTATTGATTTCTATGAGCCATGAGTTTGTTCTGTTATCAATATATTATGAACCATATTGTTTCCAGCTCTACCACTATTACTGCATTAAATGAGAAATGAAGTTTGATCAAAGCAGCATCCAGGCTGGACAGCACCCCAGGAAGTCTCCAGACCAATCTCCTGCTCACAGCATGTCCAGCTCTGAGGTCAGGCCAGATTGCTCAGGGCAATCTCAAAAACTGCCAACCTCTCTGGGCATTCTGTTCCACAGCTTGGCTGTCCTCAGGAAGGACCACGTTTTTCTCTCATCTGACCTGAGTGTCTCTCTTTACAATTTTTGCCTTAGACTTTCAGACTTCCCACTATGCGCTGCTATATTTGTCACTAGAAGACTTCTCCAGCTTTCAGCATATCAGGAAAGGAAACTTCTGTAGGCTGTGTACTGTGCTGGCTTTGTCTGGAGTAGAGTTAACTTTCTTCATAGTGTCTCTTTCTGTCTTGATCACCACACGTAGATGCTGAAGGGTTTCTTTTAGGTCCCCCAAAACTCTCCTCCAGGCTGGTCAAGCCCAGCTGCTTCAGCCACCCCTGGTAGGACTTCTCCAGCCCCTGGCCAGCTTGAGGTCCTCTGCTGAGTTTACTTCAGTGAGCACTAAGCCTGCATTGGAAGCACCAGGATGGGATGCAATATTTCCAGAATCCCTATGAGTTTAGCTGGCCCCTGCTTTCTCGACCAGTATCTCCACTTCCATTTTTATTTTATGTGTTCTTTCTTTAAAGGAGTCTCTCAGGTCCTGCGTCTTTCCTACACCAGAGTTTTGCATCAAGAATTCCTGATATATAATAAAATATGACAACATAAAATCAGACAATATTCTGTGACTGCTGAAGACACTCCCAAGAAGATTTTACTTGCCTTGATAAGGAATTATTACAGTTCAATTGCACAAATCAGCATATTTTCTTTAACATTCATTATTCAGGAACTTTCTTGCACTTCTTCATTTTGTCTAAATTTGTACGTGGTACACCCCATTCAAAACTAACTCCATCTCTAAAAAAGGTGCTGTCTCACAAAATCCAAGGAATTCCCTACGTTGCTCCTGTGTTTAGTTCTAAGCACTTATAAGTGCACTGAAAGGTGGGAGCACAACAGATATTTTATTTAGTCTTTCCTAATACTTAAAGTAACCCCTAGTTAACTGGCACTGAAATGAGATCAATTCAACAGCACAACACAGCAGAGCAGCTGACTACTTTTTATTTTTTTGTCATGCCTAAAATCTTTCCAAGGAGCAGCAGGCGTGGGGCTGCTCTGTAAGGGAATACAAGCCTGGAGGTGAAGTCAGGGCAGCAGAGGCAGTGCTCCTGTGGGCCAGCACACTGCTCTTGAGTGTGGGGGTGAGCAGAGTGGGCAGAGCACGGTGCCATCAGCAAGGTCTGCTGGCAGCCCCACACTATCCCAGGCAAGACAGAGCTGGGCTCTGGATCCTTCTAGGGACTCCAGTCCAGTACCAGCATGAGACAGGACTGCACCAGAGGGCTGAGGACAGGATGGGGGCAGAAAAAGACTGGAGCCTGCGTAAAGGATAAGAATGCCTGTGGCAGAGATCAGGCAGGGACTGGGTGTCCAGGGGTACAGATGGGGACCCCAGATGGGGCTGGTCAGCTGAAAACCCCTTAATGGAATTGGGGCCTCAACAGCATTTTTCATAGCTGTACAAGTTAGTTGTTATTTTGTTATTAAGCTGAGAAAAATTAGATAGAAAAAGTGGTCATTTGGAATATGACACCATTGAAGGAAGGAAGGTATAATATATGCTGACTTGAATATTTTTCTCAAGTAGAGTAATTAAAATAATTTTGTTTTTTCATTTATGTACAGGAATATGAGTAAAATAAATTATTTAAAATGCATTGAAAGTTAAAAATATTTTTATTAGGGTAACTTTGATGTGTTATGTCAGAAACCTGAAAACTTAAAAAAACCTTCTCTTTCTCTAGGCTGCTGGAATAATTCCCACTGTTCACTAAAGACTGATATTTCAAATAAGTTGTTCAACTACCTCTGGAGGAATACATGGGGATGTATCAAAGACCACATACCTGTCAAGTTACTGAGATATTGAGAGTGATGCAAGCTCTAGGCCTCCTTTACATAGACCTGTGGCCATTGTCATCATCACTGACCAACCTGACAGCTATCAGTTTTGACCACAGAAAACTATGATTCACCAGTATAATTTGTCTTCACTTCCCATTTTTCATTGTTGCATCTTTCTCTTGAGTTAACCATTTTCATATAGAGCACTCTACCCTCCCAAAGGATACGTACTTCTTTCTAATAGTACAAAAGAAAGTCAGGGTTTTGACAGGACTGTAAATATCTTAGTCACAAAGTCAAATCCTATTCTTTCAGCTAATGCATTCTGAGATACAGGGATGACTGCAGTAAGTGCACTGAATCACAGCAAGCAGTGTCTGGGGAGGGGGGCATTGGTGCTGCTGGGCCCGTCTCTGTACAACCAGCTGCCGAGGGTTACAGCCAGTTCATACAGTGCTGGTGCCTTCCCTTTGTTTACCTGCTGGGTGCTGCTAAAACACAGGTTTCTCCTGACAGCGCCCAGCCAGACTCTGATCTAACTCACACTGCTGTATTTCAGAGACCTCCCAGCCTTGTAAGTGGTATTATAATCGAAACCACTCTGTGAAAAGGACATTTCTGCTTTTGCTCTCTGCCTTTTATTCCTTAGTTAGCCATTTGATTATTTTTAAGTACTTAGCTGTTTACCAGTTATCTGGTCATATGTTTGAAAATGTTCAAATATGTTTGCCTTATTGCAATGATGCCCCCTTTGTGGTCACATTTCAGTCCTCTTTCGGGAATAGACACATTACTGACAATAATCTCTCTGCTGTGTCTGGAGGTATTTTTCTTCTATCTACTCTCTTTTCATCTCATGCAATTATGTTTAGCTCAGGTTTTCTGTCAAGAAAGAAAGAGGAGTTAGGAATATGTATTTTTTCCAGCTCTGCTCTTTATCTCTCTTTGCAAATCTTTTTTTTTCCTAGCAATTCCCTCATTTGACATCCACACATGGTCCAAGTGTGGAAATGGAAGCCACCAGTACAGAACTGGGAGGTAAGCAGTTCTGCCTGTAAGTTCTTCAGAGAGAGTGTGCTCTTGTGCACATCTTAGCAGGTATGCATCTTCATGTCCAGACATTCACATTTTAAAAAACTGACTCCAATGCCATGGTAGCAGTAAAAAGAATCTAGTCAAGTCAAATTTCTCTATCAATTTGTAACCCTCTACATCTGTGGCTGACTGTACGAAAAGAAGGTAAATTCTTCTGAGAGAACAACCTAGAAATTTAACTCTGCCTTTTGGGGAATTTATTGTGATGCCCTCTCTCCTCACCTTTTCCACCAGCTGACCTTCTGCTGTGGCATTACTCCAACCACAGAAGGTCTGTAGTCAAACCTGCAAGAGGCTACTACCAAATTTGGAAAATGCTGTATAGTTTAATGAGATTTCTTTCCATAGTCATTCTCCCTAAAATGTCAGAATTTATGCACAGTTAAGTCATTCTGATTTGACATTCCATCCATGCAGAATAAAGAATAAATGAAACATTTCAGATTCAATTATGTGGTGACTGTCAAAATATACTGAATTTTAAGAGCTGACCAGTGTGTCTAGTTACTCAGCTTTCCGAAACTGAGTTAATGTTAGTGTTACCAGAAGAATGATTGCATTTGTTGAATTTTATGGCCTAAGGCTCAAAATGTCGACCAACTCCTATTACAGTTTATACTAAATGTAGCCAATACATAACTTTGCACAGAATTTTTTACATAATGACCTCATCTGCTTGTAGAAATAGACTTGCAATGAGATGCAGCATCACAGTTATGCAATTTCTGGGTAAACTAAATTGAATAAGTATGCAAATATTTCTGTCTTCACCAGTGGAAAATTATATTTAAAAATAAAAAAAAAAAGTTATTGTGTTGAAGATTCTGTTTAAAAAAAAAATAAAAACCAAAAAACCCCAGCCAATACAGAAGGTGCTTGTATTATGTACATATGCACACACAAAAACATAAATATGATTTATACAATTTTCATGTAAATTAAGTAAATTTCCATATTAATGACATGATATATTTTCCTTCAGAAATTCACATATGCAGATTTTCATAAAGATGCATATATTCATAAGGAAAGTTATATACATGTATATATATATAGATATAAAAATATATGTGCATATATGCACAGTTTGCAGTGTAGCCTATTTAGCCTTTTCAGGGAAAAGGGAGTAAAATTTTGCCTATCATATTGTACTTTAGGACATTCAGTGTCCTAAACATTTATTTTCAGTTCAGACCTTAGTTAAGAATCTAAAAGAGAACAGCAAGTTCAAACAAAGGGTAAGATGTTACCTCCACCTAATGATGTGCCTCTGAATGTTCCAAGAGCAGAGGCTTTGGCTCTGCATACTTCAGTGACAGTCTCCCCCAGGTCCTCTCCATATCCTCTTCAAGTGTGTTACTTTTCTGACTGAGTCCTCTATATAACATGAAGCAGACAGAAATGTCCCTGTTTAGGTACTGGGTTGAGAGCCAGTCCTTGTTTTGCCAAATAACCTTAGGTGAGTCATTTTGTGTCTTCCAAATAATGGAACTAATAATATTTTTCTCCTCACAAGTATATTCTAAGGTGGTGTGTACTAAGCATTTATACGTATTCAGTTATAAAAGTAATTAATGCAACTTACAACAAGTAGTTACTTATACCAGTATTTTTTGTTTGAACTGTGGTTTGTTTATCCAATAATCAGTAGCAAAGACTGATTAGTTACCTGAATATTATCACCAAAAGTTAGTAGCTCATAATACATTATAAGCATTCTTTTTTTCTCCGATGAAAAAAGGTACAAAGCTATTAAATATTTAAGGACAAGACTAACACATGGAGAAGCAAAGGGAAAGGTTAGGCATTTGATACATGGCGGAGAAGAGGAAGAATCTCTTACCATAAGAGAGAAGAAGGAAGAATTTCTCACCATGAAAGAGACATCCCCAAATATCAAATCCTTTAGGTACTGGCAGTTCTTAGAAGCCACAGGGTGTTTTATTTCTGAAGGATTTTCCATGAAAACCCTTTGTTTGGTTTGGTTAATACCAGTTTATGTTGTCTGAAATCCCTATTTTATGTTTTGGGGTTTTTTTTACTCGAAGGAAGACTAAAGCCAACACCTTCCAAGACAGAATGTCAGTAAATATTAGAGTAATTTTTATCTAGCAGTTTAAAATCTCAATAGTAAGATCACTTTGCTCTAATCATTTAAGCAGAGTTTTAAATTTTCTCTGTCACTGAGACTATAATGTTAAGATTTTTTTATGAGAGAAGAGGCACCATCTATTTTATTAGTCTTCCATTTGATTCTAATAGATTTACTTGGATCAAGTAACTAAAAGGCAGCTGTCAATTGTTGTACAGCTTTTGTCCCTTTGTCTGTCTAGCACTGGAAAAGAGCTAAACCCCTTACCTTTCTTTATGGAAAACTAACATCTCACTCATTGTATCAAATAGTTTTTAGGATTATAGATCTGTATGCTAATATTCATACTAACAACTTTAGATTGCTTTTTCTGCAACCTGAAGGTAGAACCCAGCACTTCAGATCATCCTAAGTTCTTGTCAATTAATAAACTGTTGTATAACTGGCCAAGCTAGTTTTATGCCAAAAAATTTCAAAAACTTTCAGTGACATATCATTGTGCATTATGGAAGATTTTATGACTATATGCAATTCAGATAATGAAAAGTCATCTTTAAATAACTGTTCTGTCAAAATTACAGCCATTTTTAACTTAAAATAAGTAAGGTATATATATTTTTGTCACATTGTGCCAGTATAACTGACTAAAATAAGTGTGTGCACAAGAGACACGTCACATGTCCCATCACCCATTTATCCCACAGAGAATTGATTCAGTTGTGGGAGAATCTAATGTGACTTCATCAGTTTTAAGGCAGAAATAGCTTTTTAAATGCATGGAATGGTGACAGACATGTTGATGTAATCGGATAACTAATAGCAAAGCATGAAGTGAGTACAAGGTTGATAAAGTATGAAATGCTTTTTATTACCCGTTGCTGATATTCTCCTGTAGCCTGAGTTTAAAGCCTGTGGTGTAGGAGAATATCAACAATAGGCCATATAGTGGCTGAAAGAAATATATAAATCTTGTCCTTTCTTCTGTGTTCTATAGGTTTTGGGTACTCCATGTCTTAAGCTGCTATTGCCAGTTTCTATTCCACATCATAGTTCTTTCTTGCTGCGTGTCAGCTTCAGAGGTCCTTTCTCCTATTCTGTTACCACAGACATCTGAGTAGTAGTTTTCCACAATAAAAATAATTAGCATACCAATTAAGGAAGTCTTCCTTATCATATGCCTTGGTTTGGTAAGTTACCAGCACATCTTTCCCACACACTTCCCTCTGTTCTCCCCAGGCAAATAAAGGCACTATCCATTGGACAACAAGGAAATATGGGACATCAGTGGAATAAATTGTGTTTCAGGAGGTAAATTGGGCACACAGACAACAGAGGCATTTTTGTTTTTATAATCTGGCAGTAACAAAATAAAGTTCTTTGTACAGAGGCAAAAATCTTTCCCAGGGTGGCTGATGTGATGCATTATTGGTACAACATATTGGAAAGAAGAACTTTTAGCAGCTTTTCCTGATTTTACCAGCTTGTGTGTGGGGGCAGGTTTCCCACTGAAGCAACTTCATTATCTAATAAGGTTCCTCATGCTATAAACTAAACATATGAAATCTCTGTGCCATATGAAATCTAACAACCTAAGAGGAGATTTTTGGTTTTCATTCCTATCCATTTTCAAATTCAAGAGAAGGGTTTTACTTCTTTCTTGAGCTGTTGCCTTTCTCTAATGAATTGTATTGCCCTGAGCATGAATATGAGCTAGGAAAAGTGCTTTCAAAGAAAAACTAATAAAGCTAACCAATTGATCTTCTTTTTTAGTAAGTTTATTTATGTCCTTTTCTCAAAGCTACAATTTTTGAAAAAAATGTCATTACATCTCCTTTTTACTATTACCCATCTTTTTATTTTATAATTTATACCATATTTTGGGGAACCCCAAAAATAAAACAAACAAAAAACCAAACATAACCAAACAAACAAATAAAATCTAAACTCAAACCTCAATAAAAGCAAAAGCAAGAAATCAAACAAACAAAATGACAATATTTTAAGTAAAAAGACCATAAAAAATGTGAGAAATGCATAGTTCAGAAAAATGTAAGTGGCAAGAGCATACACAGGGAAACTTTATAATTGGGAAAATATTTTAATTGTGCTCCTATGACACTGATAGGTGACATGAGCCACAACTCTTTCTTCTGGATAAGGGCAGGGTTAAGCATATCTAACCCCCTCCAGTACTGCTTGACTTCTCTACACAAAACCTTTTCCTTTTTTTTTCTCCCAATGTATAACATGAAGATTATATTTGCTGTTGTGGTAACCATTTCCATTTAAGGGCCTGCCTTTCAAGTACATATGTAAAGAATTTTATTCCAAGATAACATATAAAGAATTAGTCTTGACTGTAACCCCATTCTGATCCATCAGACTGGGTACCTATTTTTTTTTCTAATGTTTAAGTAGCACATCATGAGACTGAAATAACAGCATGAAGTAGAGATATTTCCAGCAGCTGGTTAGGATTTTTTTCATATACTATAAAGGATTCCCTGGCGTGGTTCTCAGAAGAGATATGGCTTAAAAAAAACCTGCAGGACACAAGATAATGGCAAAGTGCAAAAAAGAGAGCAATGGAATGAGATGAAGCTAAGAATGGAAACAAACACTGTTTTGTTAATTTGGCATTTGTGGATTTTTACTTTCAATTTATCCAATGCTTGAGTTGAAGGATAAAAACTTCTATGGCATTGAATATATTTGCTTTGAAAAAAAAAAAGGAAATATTTCATGTGCTGGCAGAGGATCCTAAACGTAGGAGAAATAGATAACAAATTGATGACAGCAGGTTACAAATTGGTGACAGCAGGTATGCTATCCTAACAGTGCAGATTTAACAAATCACATTTTATGTCCACTTTTCTGAAGTAAGTGCTACCACTGTAAAAGAAATAAGTGAACCTTGCTCTTGTCCCATAGATTTTAAATTGTGTTGTGTACCTTGGAAATAATCCACTCTCAGTACGTAATTTTTTCTGGTCAGTGGTGCTCAAATCATGTTTCATCTTGTCTTTTACAATTCTAGCGTGAAAACTGCAGTGTAAGTTTACAAAATATCTGCCTTATAAAAATTAATAATATGAAAACATTATTACATCATTTACTAGGAAGCAAGTTTTAAACTGTGTTGGCTGTGAAAAATCTTTTAAATTAAGTACACGTATATTACTTGATGTATATTTTAATTCATAATTATTATAAGGGTTGTTTTAGTGCTTGTGAAGATAAATATGCTAAAAGCAATTGAAAATTAAATCTTACCTACAGGTCATATGTAGCTTAAATTCCCTTAAAATTATTCTTCAGACTATAGACCTAGAAACAAAATTAGTAAGGTGACATAATTTTGTCTTGTTTATATTAAAAGATTTTTTTTAATATGCATTATCATCTGCAAAAATTAAGGAATGATACTGTACATTTTGCTAAGTGATTAATCTTTATACACCTAATGAGATATACTCCTGATTGTAGGATGACTAGTATAATCTTATTGATGAATCATTCCCTGTTTTTACCTCTATATCTATTACACAAATAAAACTTTCAATAATATTTTTTTAGCAGGTGTGTCCTAGGTTACAATAGATGTATTTAAGTATTCTATTACCACCAGCTGTGGGCCATTAGCTGTTATCACCTGCTAACGACCCACCCCTGATAACAGATGGTGGACCATCAAGAAACCACCACATGACTCATGGACTTATATCACCTATTGTGAGATGCTCCACCCAGGAGGGGGGAGCTGGGCATTCCCACCTGGATATAACCTCTCCTTAGAACTGCCTGGCCTCAGCCCTGTCTGCTGGGTGACCAGAGGACACGAGCCACCACAGACTTTCAGCTGCAGACTGGACATTCCATTGGATCATTGTTTCAACTGGATCACTTCATTTGGACTGTTGTCACCACCCTAATAGGGTGTCAGGTTGTATCTGACTTTGTCTGTGCTTTTTCCGTATATTATTTTGCTTGTTTCTAATTTTTTCTATTAATTTCAATCCTGACTTGTGATCTCCCACCAGTTTGTTTTCAAACCATACAAGGTGGTATTGTAAAATAGTAGATGCTACATTGTCTCTCTTCTCTGGAAATGGAAAAATGTATTCATGCTAAATATAAACAAGCCAATGCAGGATTCATCTTTGGAAGAAAAAAAATCTTTTTCATCAGCCACTTAAAAAAGACAGCTTCTGTAAAAAATGGTTGGGTCCTAGAATCATAGACTAGTTTGAGTTGAAATGGAGTTTTAAAGGTTATCTAGTCCAAACACTCTGTGATGAGAAGGGACACCTTCAACTAGATCAGGTTTCTTAGACTTTCATTCAGGCTGACCTTGAATGCTTCCAGTGGATATGAATGGGGCATCCACAACCTGTCTGGACAACCTGCTCCAGTCTCTTACCATACTAATTGTAAAACAAAAAAAAACACCCACCCCCCCCCCCCCCACCACAAA
>VXAC01005297.1:859967-875345 GCA_013399225.1 Rhipidura dahli | reverse complement strand
CCCCCCCAAAACACCAAAATTAAAAAAAAAACAACTACCTAAATTAACCTTTTTTAAACCATTACTCCTTGTCTTATCACAACAGGCCCTGAAAAAAGCCTGTTCCCATCTTTCTTATAGACCCTCTTCAAGCACTGGATGGCCACAGTAAGGTTTCCCCAGAGTCTTCTCACCTCCAGACTACACAGCCCCAAGTCTCTCAGGTTTTCTTCACACAAGAGGTGATCCATCCTAGGATCTACATGAGTTGTTACTGCTGTTCCAGAATACCGGGTAGCTTTTGTCTGGGGGGTGTTTTACCTTTTCTACAAAAATGTAGAGTTCAACAAATGGGATCTCAGTGAGGGTTATTTCAGCAAGCACAACATGAAGCTAGTACACCAATGGAATCTCTGGTCCAGTAGAGCACCTTGCTGTTAGAATAGCACTGAAACCGGTGTTTGCAAACAACTATGCAGACATGTCTGTAAAATGTCAATTATCTGTGGACAGGGCCATTTCTTACGTCACCTCTTGTGTATTTACACTGAGAACAGCAAGGTCTTGATGTCATTTGGGGCCACAGTGAAGTAGAACAGACAAATATTTGCAGTTGAGCTGATGCATTTACCTAAGTATTTCTGTTTCAGATTTGTCTTCACATTGTTCACAAAGAAGATAAAGGGAAATTGTATGTACCTTTCCCCTCCATTACATCATCCCTGCCAGACCCATAAAACTTCTAGAGATTTCAGGATTTATAAAAGGATCTTCTAGTGCAGGAAGAAGTTATGAAATCAACTGTGCTTTGTAGGGATCGCTGAGATTGTTTATTCTTTATTCACTTTTCAAAAGAATTATCTGCTGGTTTAATTGTAGCTTCTTGTTGCAGAGCATTTAATTGGTTAAACACTGTTAGCCTTGGAAACATAGAATGGTTTAACTAATGGTCTTAAAGGCAAGCAGAATGGAGAATTGCATGATTATTTTGTAACTGGTTTGATCTCAGCTTCCATAAAAATTTAAAACTTTCAAGCTGCCTTCAAATAATAAACATGTTAGTACTTAAAGGATGATCTAAGGGGCTTTTTTTGTTTACTAGTTTCCAAGATATTTGGAAAATGGATTCTAAAGGGAAAAGTACTCATTTTTGTGCATTTTATACACCTACTATTTGCTATATTTGGCACCTATCTAGTTGGCAGACCAAATAATTCTGCTTCCCTAATGCACATGTAAAAAAACTATGTAAGTGCTTTGTAATATTTTTAAAAGCATCATTAAAGTTAATCTATATCTGTTCTCCTACTGCCACATGAATCATGCTAAAAACGGTCTTCCTATTTTGCAATTTCACACTAATGTATGCTAATGTCTATGGAAGACTAGTTTTGTATGAGTTGTCAAAACTTATGGTAGAAATACTTCCATGTAACACTGAATTTAGCCTCCCCTTTGACATTTCTTGGACTTGTTCACAGAGGCAGCATACCATATTCTGTACTCCTACTGTGTATTAGCATCTTGAATGTTAATGCTAAGGTATAAACCTTCAAAACATTTCTAAGAATTTGTGCTGAAAACACTGTCTTAATGTCTTTCTTGTAGTGAGGGGGCAAAACTGAACAAGGGTTTTGAGTTGTGGCCTTACCAATGCCAAGTGCAAGGGAATCACTGCCCTGGTCCTGCTGGCCACACTATTTCTGACATAGGTCCGGCGCCATTGGCCTTCTTGGCCACCTGGGCACTGCTGGCTCATGTTCAGCTGCTGTTCACCAGCCCCCTCAGGTCCTGTTCCACTGAGCAGCTTTCCAGCCACTCTGCCCCCAGTCTGTAGCACTGCCTGGGGTTTTTTTGTGATCCAAGTGCAGAACTGGGCCTTATTGAATCTCATAGCACTGGCCTTGGCCCACCAATCCAGCCTGTCCAGATCCCTCTGCAGAGCCTCCATGTCCTCCAGAAGATCAACATTCCCAACCAACTCAGTGTCATCTGTGAATTTACTGAGGGTGTACCCAATCCCCTTGTCCAGATCATTGATAAAGATATTAAACAGGACCCAATACTGAGCCCTGGGGAGTCTACTGATTTTATTGATTCAATAACTGCATTACTAAATGTTTCCTATATATAAGCTGTATAATTAGATGGAAGAAAAATTTTTAAAGGCAATTCCAACATTTTCTGTAGTTCTGTAGTTCTTGGCAATAAAACAAGAGGGAATAGATTCCTTAAAATTATCTTACATGCAAAACAGGGACACTTGCTCTTATTTACTGATTGGGTTAAGAGTGCATGTTACACAACAAAGTTTTCAACCTTTAAAAAAGATCTAACATTAGGGAAACACTAAAAATAGGGGAAAGTGACATGGCAAAATTGTAAAGTAATACATAACAATTTTTATTCTTCACAATGAGAAAATAAAACGGTGATTATAAGAATAGATAACTGAAGAGTAAGGTGACATTTAATTTAATGTAGACCACAGTACTGAAAAACACACTTGGAAGATTTTGCTCTTCAAAACATGTCTTCCTGAAGTTATGCCATTCAGGACAAAATATATTTACAGAGACTTTTGACTAGAACTTAAAAAAATACACTGAAAATACATTAACTGTCTAAATAAAGACAAATTATTGAAAATTAAATACTGAAAATATTAAGCTAAACATGAAAAATATTATGTTCTCATATTTTCTGTTTATCTTTGTTAAATTCACATATACCTGTGTACTGAAAGCCACCAACTGAAAAGAAACAAAATAATAAACCACAGAAATATGTAATTTGGGGGAACAAGCAAGAAAATTCTTACAGGCATGAAATATAAGAAGCTCTAGAAGACAGAGCAGAAAAAAAAAGGCACTTGTTTAGTTTGTATTATTAGGAACTAATAAGTTCCTAATAATAACTAATAAATATTTTGAAGAATTTGAACATTTAACCGTGTTTACTTTTCCCTCTAATGAATATAGGCAGCAAATTTAACAAGATACCAATTTCAAGTGATGAAAATAAGTAACGTTTTAGACACAAAGCCATGTTGTGTACACTGTTGCCACAAGGGAACAGGAAGATGAGCTGCTTGGCAGGGTTGTCAGACAGAAAGCTCTTCCATGCTGCTGATAGAGACAACTGTCACTTTTCACAAGGGTTTGTAATGACAGAACATAGGGGAATGGCTTCAGTCTGAAAGAGTAGGTTTAGAGTAGATGTTAGGTAAAAATTCTTTACTGTTAGGGTGAAGAGGCATTGGCACAGGTTGCCCAGAGGTGTTGTGCATGCCCCACCCCTCAAAGTGGACAGGTGAGGTTGGATGGATCTATGAGCAACCTGGTTGGGTTAAAGGTGTCCCTGCCCAGATGATCTTTAATGTCCCTTCCAACTCAGACCATTCTGTGATTCTGTGATTCTTTGACTGTGGAAAGGCTGCACAAGTTCATAGTAAAAGTTGAGACTGTGAAAGCATTAGGACACAATTACAATGATAGAGTGAATCAATGGCTCCATCTATGCAATCACCAACTCTATGAAGCTCAACAAGAGAAAGTGCTGGATTCTGCACCTGAGACAGATTAATCCTGGGTATAGTCCAGACTGGGAAATGAGGTGCTGGAAAGCACCTTTGAAAGGGACCAGGGTGTCCTGGTAGATGGCAAGTTGAATTTGAGTCATCAGTGCCCTGGCAGCCAGCAGGGCCAAGCGTGTCCTGGGGGGCATCAGGCACAGCATCACCAGCCAGGCAAGGGAGGGGATTGTCCTGCTCTGCTCTGTGCTGGTACAGCCTCACCTTGAGTCCTGTGTGCTGTTTTAGGCACCACAACATAAGGATCTAAAGCTGTTAGAAAGTGTCCAAAGGAGGGCAACAAAAGTGGTGGAGGGCCTTGAGGGGAAGCCATATGAGGAGTGGCTGAGGGCCCTTGGTCTGTTGAGCCTGAAAGAGACTGAGGAGACATCTCATTGCAGTTACAGCTTCCTTGTGAGGGGGAGAGGAGGGGCAGACACTGATCTCTTCTCTGTGGTGACCAGTGACAGGACTAGAGGGAATGGCCTGAAGTTGTGTCAGGGGAGATTTAAGTTGGATATTAGAAAAGGTTTCATCATCTGAGGATGACTGGGCATTGGAACAGGCTCCCCAGAGAAGCAGTCACAGTACCAAGACTGACAGAGTTCAAGAAGCATTTGGAGAATACTCCTGGGCAGATGGTGATCCTTGGGGATGGTGTTGTACAGAGGAAAAGAGGGATGGGGAGAAACAAAATTAGTGGTACCTTTGCTACTTTTGGCCTTGGCAAAAATGGCACATTCACACATTAATAAACCAGTATTAAACTATTGGATTTTCTCTAAGAGATAGAATTGGTTTAAACCCCTAAGTCAGGAGTTCAAACAGGATAACTGATGATTTAACACAATATATAGCACAAATTCCGAGAAAAAATGAGCTTCACTTGCCAGGCTTTTTCTCTTACCCATCTGTTGAATGGGGATTAAAAAAAAAAAAAAAAACAAAAAAACCAGAAACACCACTTACTTTCCAGCAGCCTGTGAAATCATATGATCATCAGGTCATCTTTCATTTCTTTCTGACTGTTTCAGAATATCTCTTTCTGCACCTTTCCTCTCTGTCACCTGTCTTCTCTAAAGAAAGATTTGGGATTCCTCACTCTGCAGTAAAGAACTGGTATAACAACTAGATTAGTGGTACCTACCAAGACGCACTCAGAGACAAAAACAGGAGTTATTTCATCTCAACAAGGGTCCCCCTAAGCTTGATCTAATGGCTTGTTGACAAATAATGTCTCTTTCAAAATATTCCAGTGCAAAAACAAAATTCTGAAAAAGATGATATAATTAATTTGGGGTAACAACCATACAATGTTGTGTTGGTTTGGTTTTTTGTTTTTTTTAATAGTGCCTGAAAAATAAACACATATTTTAAAGTGAAACCAGGATTTCCAGTAGATCCCTTCTGGATTCTGTAAGATTTATTGTTATATTCTGCCTGTACAGAGATTTTGTGTGCTTTATGTAACAATATTCCATTAAACAAGAGGTGGTTTCATCTGGTTATTGTTTGTGGAGCTCTGAAAGTTTTGATACATTATCCCAAGTCTTATGAACTCAGTTTAAGGTAGTAAGGTACACTGAAACACCTGTGATAGCATCTGTATTTTTACCTAACCTCTGCCAAAACAGTAGAAAGTATGTATTAAAAAATATATCTGGCAAAATATTTAAGTGCTGCAGAACTATTTCATTTTATATAATTCAGGCTTTTTCTCCTAATCCAGGTAAATCTTTGTTCCCATCCTTCTGTTCCAGTAATAATATTGTGATATCTCACAATCCATTGGTCATACTTGCAAAATTAGAAAAGCGGGTTTTAATTTTTTTTAATGAATTATTTTGCTACTCCATATAGACAGTTAATTTCTCCATGCTAAAACATCATCTCTATATAGATCTAGTTTAGCCAAGTCTTTTCTTTCCTCTCTTATCAAGCTCTACTTTCATTTAAATCATTATTTATTATCCAGCAATCAAAACCACTTTCATAAATGATTCAGATGATGAAACCCAGGGTTTTTTCATGTCATACCTCTTCTTGTATATCCTGTCTTCCTAATAACTGGGAACAGGGGTGTCATCATACTTTTACATACTGTAAACAATCAATAACATTCTTTCATAAATCTGGCAAAATGAAATTAAACATTTGGGAACTGACTCTAACTGCATTTTAAGATGACCATAGAAAGTTTATTAAATTTTGGGAAGTAAAGGACCTACAACAGAATTTCACCATGTTTTGTGCATATGTTTTAAAACTGGTAAAAAAAACCCCAAACCAACAACATTACTGATCTGAAAACTTGTTCAATATTTACATCAGGGGAAAAAAATTTCAAACCTTCAGTCTAATTTTTAATTTCCTCTAAACTCCGTAAAATAAGAAAAGACTATGTTTTGTTACTTTATTTTTTGTAATTTAATAACTATTTGTTGATGCTTCCATTTAATTAATTTCAACCCTAATTTTGCAACAAAGAACAAAAATTTCACCTAGTTAAAAGAACATCAAAATGTCCTAATGGTACACTAGAGAGATACTGAAACAGACTCATTAAATGGTGGGTCTTTATTTTTCCCCTTCAGCTGGTGAGCTAATAGCTAAATGTCTCTGTCAGCTTCTGTTGTGAGGAAGTACAAAACATAAAGAAAATGTGCAGAGGGAATATTATGATAGCCAACTTATGCTTTTGCCCTTGCTGCTTTTTTCATTGTCATCACTGCTGCACTTAGGTGTCTAAACACTCTGCATGCCTTCTGCATCAAACTCTTGTCAAAGGAGAGGATCAAGTGTTATTCAATACACTTTCCAGCTTTGACAGTGACCCCTGGTATCTAGACAATGACTGTTGGCAGCCAATCAGCTTTACACTCTCTGAATAGTTACCATGTTTCCCTAGATTGCTAATGAGGATAGCATTGTGATTGTGACAAAGCCTTAGTTAAGTCCTGATATATGCCGTCTCATTCTTCCCCTCTATCATGGAAGACTTAATTAGCCATTATATGCATGCAAAGTCAGCATCTGATATATGCCTTGCACGGTTCTACTGATGCAAAAGTAGGACCTAGTGAGGGTTTAGACATGTGAAATTCATTCTGTGGAAATATGCATGTGCTTAGATAGCTGTTATGCCAATTTTGAAAGCATCAGTACTGTACATATCTGCATCCCACTGCTCTCTATCTGAATGCTCTGTATTCTCTTGATAGGTACCATTTTAGTGCTCTTTCAATCTTTTAAGAGAACCTTTCTCTGATTCACACTACTGGCAAAATACCTTTTCTTTCACCACTCACACATGCTTTACACTGAGTATCAACATTTATCCTTTCTCAGCTTCCTGTTTAGCATACCCAGAAGCAGATATTGTTTACCGCATCTTCCTCACACATCTTCACCCCTTTGGAGTAAGGCTCCTAGAGAGCAACCCCTACAAAGCTGGTCAGATAATCTCACCAACAAACTGCAGATAAAATCCAAGCTCCACCTTTTGCTGAATTCATTTGCATGACTGGTAATGTGTCAGATGTGGTCACTGTCTTCAACTGAGTTAAAGAGAAGGTGCAGGCAAGATCGAGGGCAAATAGCTTAGAAGGAAGACCTGTAGGCATTACTAACTGTGAGCAGGAAGGGCTGCTTCAGAAGGAGGAATTCTAATGATAGTGTGCTTTTGTGGTTGTATACAAAGAACTCAGAAACCAGACAAAAAAAAAAAAAAAAAAAACACAAAAACAAAAAAAAAAAAAAAAAAAAAAAAAAAAGAAAATATGATTATGGAAAAAAAAGAATCAGAGAAAAGAGAAGAGGAAGGCATAAGACAAAGATAAAGACATGAACATGAAGAAGTATGGTTTACCAGAAAATTGGCATGGAGTAATTTCAGTGGTGGAAGTTTTTACAGTATTTTTCTCCATTTGTCTTTACAGTCACAGAAATTAACTCAGTAGTTTACTGCCAATTTCCTTAGCTTGCAGCTTTTGTTTTATAGTATCAGCAATTTACTGGTTTACAGACATATTAAAATTTGGTTCTTCAATAATCCTACCAAATATAATGCTTCACTCTCCTATTTCAGTGTCTCCATACCTTTACAATAGGCTTTTCCCTTTTTTTATTAGTGTGTTTTTCCTAGCCATATTTTTTATCCAGTTGGATAAGCTGGCCCCCAATCTTTTGTTTTGGTTTGTTTTTTTTTGTAACCTTACTTTCCATTTCTTGCTATCCACATATCTTTACATATGCAGTGCTGCAGTAGTTTTGCCAGGTTGGCTACCATGTGTGGTGAAAGAGGTACAGCACTGAACCATGTGGGGTACTTAAAAGAAACAAAGAAAAGCCAAGAGGCAACACATATTAAGAAAAGAAAAAATGCTGAAGCACAATTTTATGAGACTGTGTTGAAAGGGGATGAAAATAATATCATGATGGAAATGGGAAAGAAATAACTAGGGAGTCCACAAGAAAGCTGAGATAGGGAGAAAAAACACAAAACCTTTATAAAGTAGGCAATTAATTATTATTAAAAAAATTAATTCCCATTTTCCTAATCAGTTTTTCACTGATCTCTTCACAAATCTCTGGTGAAGGGTGTTAATATCACAAAGACAGCTTGATTTAACAATTATTATATATTTAACTTGGAATATAAGTCAAATTATATAATTCATAAAAGCTTAAGTAATCTCTGTAGTAAGTGATGAGTCATTGACCATTCCCATGTTTTGACTTTCCATTCCTCCCTACTTCTCTGGTTTAAAAAAAAGTGTGAAAGTTGTTCTAGTAAAAAATCTGGTATTCACCTTTTTGTCACGTGATAGCATGAAACTTTGCACTATATTTTAAAGAATAAGCTTTTGTGAGTGCTTTAGCAGTACAGCAAGACACTATCATCTTATCTACATTACTGGAGTTAGCAATTGTTTGCAATGACTGTAAATTTGCCTTTGAAAAATTTAATCTTTGTTGATCAACAAAATGAAAGGAAGACATGCAAGAAAAATTATAATTCAGAAGTGAAAATATGAAATTCAGTGGAAGAAAACTTGCCAGCATGATGTCTCCAGTCCTTTGAGATAATTACTTTAAACTTTCCTTATTAGAAACATTTATTTCTGTTGATACTATTTCTTCCTTGAGTAATCTCTTTCTATGTAAAATACGATCTGAACAAATAAAACGGTGATGTGCTCCTTTTCTTCTTCTTTCACTCACTTTCATTGTTTCTTGTCCTCAGCTCAAGTTGAGAGTGTCTCTGTGTATCACTTTTTCCACTCCTATGCAATAATTAAAAAAAAAAAAAATTGGAATGCAGAAATAGAAGCAGCCTTTTCATTAAGAACTGGCTGTGTTTTCCAGACATCCTAACCAATCTTGTTTCTGCATCCCTCCTCGCTCCATGCAATGACAGCCACCTGTGATCAAGTAGATTGTGAAGAGGTTATGAATAGCCTCTCCCTACTAGAGAACAATAATGAAGAAGGAAAGTAGGCTGAAAAAATCCTGGATTATGAATTCTAACTGACACAAGGTATCTGCCAAAATGACCCCAGATCTCTACAGAAATGTGAGGAAAAAAAAAAAAAAGTGTGGATCAGAAAGCTAATGAGTTATTTTCTCTCTAATAATAATGGACACAGAAATGTGTTGTTCTGGGTTTTCCCTTCTGTTGATTTCTGTGTTGGCCCCAAGCATCTATCAGAACACCAAGTTATTTCACCATTCCTAAGGGAAAAACGATTCAGGTGGTGATTGATGGAGTTAATGGAATCTCACTTTACCTCAGATGCCTGAAAACAACTTATCCTCAAAATTGATTTGCTGTTTCTTGTAGCCATAGATCACACACTGAAAGTATCACTGAAACAGAGTATTACATAAATTCTTAAACTAGCCAAAATCTGAAATGGTGAATCCACTCAGATACATGCAGAGGTTGCCATCACAATTTAAATTCATTCTAATCTTGTAAGTGAAAAGAAAGGTATTTAAGTCTGTCTAAAATCAATCTAGAAAGGCATATTATCTCTGGTGGTGAGCTGAAGACTTGCTGTATAGCATTTGTTTAGATCTTGACTAGCTTAGTTATCTCCCCACACACACTGATACAAACTAGAGGTGCATCCAGTGTGAGCAGCTGCTGCAGGAGATATCAAATCTTGCTCGTTAGGGACGAAATTATCTGGATGTTTGTAGTGTAAGGACAGAAAGAGGAGAGACGGTTGGGAAACTGCTTGCATAAGAAGAATAGCTGTAAATATTTTTGGAATATCTGATGATCCAGAGTTTTATTGAGTTCATAAAACAGATTTAGATCCTTCATTATTTTAAGTCAGTTAAAAACAGTCTGTTAAACTCCTCTTCTGTGTTCCTAGTGTTTGTTATCTATTAGAAGCTTGTTCTAAAGCTGCAACCTTTTGCCTTTCAGGTGCTTTAGGATTTCTGCCTCTAAACTGCCCTGCATTCTGTTGTTCTTTTTCCTCAAAGAGAAGATAACCAAAAGGAGAAAGAAATAGCACATGGCCATTCTGAAGTGATGTCTAATGTGTTTGCATTGCTGGCCTTGAAAATTTTAGTTAGAATTTTTCACATTAATATATCTATTTAAAAAGAAATAGGTTTATTAGAGCTATTACCTACATTCTATCTGATAGTAATATCCTATAATTAAATATTACTCCACAAAAATTTTCTGAAACAATATTATGAGTTTCAATCATGTCCTTCTTCCCGTGGTTTGTATCCTTTCTCTGTTTGATTCTCTTTGTGAAGATGAGAGATATTCATGAAACCTTTTAGCTTGTATTTAGTCCACCCAGTTCACAAAAGAGGGGTGGAAATTTGAGTAATCTGCATATTTGAATAAAGAGATAATCCGAGACTGATTCAGAATCATGGAGCTCTTACTCAGTAGCTTCTAGCACTGTTGAATAGATAACGAGTTATCACACATGAAAGTGGCTTATCATGCACTCTTATGTTAGGCTCATGGAGTTATTAGAACAAATCAAAGTTTTTCTGACACATAAGCAAAAAAAAAAAAAAGGCATTACATATGCAGAATAAACTGTCTCATTAACTAACTAATGAGGAATGAATTCTACATACCCCATGACAACTGTTCTTTTCTGCTTTCCTTTTTCTGCACTCTTTACTAGCTAATTTCATGAAGACCTCTTTCTGATTTTGAGTCTTCTTCCCAATGACAGAGCTACTCCCCAAGATTTTTGCTGCTAAAACAAGCAAAGTATTTCTTGTGATTGTGTGCACAATTTGCTTAGCAACTTTTTAAACTGCATCCTATGCCTACTCTTTCTCTAATAAATGCAAAGTCATTTTACTTTGCTCCAGTGTCAACGTTTTACCTAGTAGCAGCACTGTTCTGCATCAAACTGTTTCTCAGAAAAAAATTCAAACAAATGAAAGAACAGAAAACTAAGTCATATAGGAAAAAGTCCTAAACAACAAGAAGATGAGACTAAGACCTATTGGCTGGTGAATCTAATGGGGAGAAAAAAGAAAAAAAAAATGTAGTAGTTCAGGCATGATCGAGTCTCTTTGACATGTTTATGAATGGGAAAGAGATGGGGAAAAATGACTCAGAAATCTGATATTGGGGGGGGGGGTTTGTTTGTTGGTTTTGGGGTTTTTTAATTCAATATGTGTCTGTATTCATGCAGTTATTTACTGCATGTGTCACACCAAGAATGTTGTTAAAACAAAATACCTCAACTAACTTTGATAAACATGTGAATTCTAAGGGACTGACTTCTTCAAAGGATTCATAAAGGAGAATTCCCAAAGCAGGGATAGATAGTCACTCATTGGGGGAAAAAATAAAGCTTGAATAAGAGCCAGTTGGGACATAAATATAGAAGCTACTGAATCCTCAGTGGAAAACTCTGTGTGTGAAATTGTTATGAATGCTATATCATGGCAGCAGGCATTTATCAACGATACCATTTTTCATTTGGGAGTATGAGACTGGATGCTAGTCCTCCCTCTAAATCCAGACACTGAAAATTTATCCTTAATTAGCACAACACACCAACTGAAAGAAATCCTACATAAAATTCTGGGAATGCTTTTCATAACCTCCCTTATGGCTTTATTGCAGATTTTTTATTTTCTTTTTTCTTCTCCCAGCAGCTCCCCTTTCAGCTACCAGCAGCCACAGTAGCAGCACAGCTTGAAATGAAATCAACAGCCAGAGGACCTCAGAATCAGAACAATAGATATCACTGACGTGTTGATGCTTCCAGATATAAAACAAACAGTGCCTACTCCCATTTACATTTACAGGATAAAAGTGTTCACATTTTGCTTCATTTTCAAGGACGGGGTTTTTCAAGCAATAGAGCAATACAGGGACAGACCCTATCCCCAGCTTTCTTATTCTTCTTGTGTAAAAAGTGGTATCATTCTTAGTAAAAAGATTCTTGAAGTTTAAAGCTTTCCATTCATTAGACTGAAGTACTGTCTCTTGTACCCTACAGGGAAACCAATTCATTAGTAGAAACACAAGTTGGCCCTCTTTAACTGCACCTCCAGGCACCTTGCAAATAATTTATGAGGTAATGACAAGTTTGACAATCAAAAAAGAATGGAAATTCACAAGGCAGACTTGTAGAAAAAGAAATCTTAGTAAATGTGTTTCAATTATGTTAGGGTTTAAAAACAATGCCCAAATTCCTCACTCAGCAATGGAGCAGCATGTTTTCAGTGATGTTTGATAGTTTTTTGTAATATGAAAATTTTTGGCTTCACTAACCCAAATTAATCTTCTTCTTACCACTTGATATCACAGCTAGACAAGTATGATGGTCCACAGATAATTTGGAAATATTAATTTTGGTTTTTTGCATTAGAAGTCTAGAAGCATTTCTTTAGGCTTTGATGAACAGAAAGTTTAAATCCTTACCTGAGAGAACCACAGTACTCAATTTTCAAAATTCTGAAATACCAAAAAGCCTGAGTGAAATGAAACATGAAACACCTTAAAAATTAAAATAGAATGTCCAGCATATAAACCAGAAGTCTTTCTCTTTGTGCTCTAACTGTGCAGAAAATCACTTTCTGTAGTGCCTGGGAGAAAGGATTTCATATACATGTATGAGTCAGGTGTTCAGGAAATACCTTTCCATCAATTCAGGTAGAAGAGACAGTTCTTCAGAAAGAGCTCGATTCCAGCCCAAGAGCTGAAGATTTTTTTTCCCCCTGTGGATCTTCCTCTACATAACATGTCCAGAAAGAACTTCTCTTTCTCAGGCACAATTATAATCATTTTCCCCAGTGGGAAAAGACACCTACATGCTGCCATCCCCAGAGGGCAACAGCAAAATTGTCAGTGTAGCTCCAAGCGAGATAATGACAATGAGGTGAGAATGGAAGGAAGGAAAATGATTCTTGTTCAGACTTTTCTTCATGTTCTCACAAATTATTAGGAAATTAAACTTTGGAACAAACATAAACATAGGTTATCAAGAAGACAGGATTATCTCTCATGAATTTAATAAAACATCTAAAGAAGATAAGAGAACTTTTACCTTCCAATAATTCTTATCAAGTCTTCAAAGAATATTAAATTCTTTTATGAGGTACTGTACATATGTCATTATACAAAACAAAACTTACTCTTTGCAATCAGGAAGCTTTTCTGATTGGGCAACAACCACTTTACATTACCAGTTAAAAATCCCTAGCCTCTTATTTAAAAAGTACAACTGCATGTATCAATCAAATCAAAGAGCTCACAGATGTTATACATGCATGTAAGAATGACAGACTTTTCATTCTGGCTATGTTGGGAGAGAAAAATCTCACAAAGGTTTCTTCAGAGAACAAGAACTATAGCCAGCTACATCCCTGTCACATTTCAACCTTAAATAAAAAACCAGAAGGAAGTTCTGACATGATGACTTATGGTTTCCTGAATCCAGCCGACCATCAGGATATGCAGAGATAATTATCACTTGCAGTAAAATGTTTCAAAGTTTGTTGAAGGAAATGTAGCTGAATCAACTTTCAGCTACACTGAAAGCTGACTTTCAATCTTCCTTCCTGTATCTTCTTTTCCAATATTTTCTCTGATTTGATAAAATGAAAAAGTTAAATCAAAATATCAGTTATAACAATTTTTCTATTTCAAGTCAGGAGGACAGGAATATATTTCACTGGCCATTGAGTACATCCATAAAGGAAATATCTAATTGTAATAATCTCTGCAGGTCCACTTGCCATATTGAATGGATCAGGATGTTTCTTCCCCTACTTAATTTGTATGTTTCTGATTAGGAACAGGAACACCTACACTGTAATATTTTGTGAGAAAAATTGTATTTATCTTTTTATTTATTAATTACTCGAAAATATAAGTAAGATTTAATTAATGGTAAAATATGTAAGTGCATATCTAGAGAAAGAGAAGCCCTCTTATATCTCTCTGCTTTGTTCTCTCTCCTTTTGTTTTCTGATTAGTTTTGTCATATTCTGTTTTACTAAAGACCCATCAGCTTTTGAAAGTAATCGAATATTTAGAAGCTGTGAGCCTTAGATCAGCCCTGGGGCTCCTGCAGATATCAGGAGATTAGAAGCAGCACTTATTTTTTTCTACTTTATATTACCCACTTTAAAAAAAAATCATATTTCTTGAGCATAATGGATGGACTGCAATAATTTACAAGGAAATACTTTCACTGAGGGACTTTGGGTTGGTGGTATCATATAACACAAGAACAAAAGTCTGATTGGTTTATGATTTCACTGGGAAACTGAAAGGAAATTAATTCTATTTAACTCGCTACTTGTCAGCTCCTTTGTTGTTGTTGTTGTTTGTAGTATATGTACCTAACACTGTGTTTTAAGTCTGGAAATATTTCAAGCTGCTAAAACATTTATTAGTTTAATAATAATGTTAGAAATGATTGAAATGCTATAAATGTTTAAAATGGAACATAGAAACTTCTGGATTTTCAAACTAAAATAATTTTGACTGCAGTTTCTAAAAGAGTCAGGTAACCTGTTGCATGTTTACCAAGATAACCTGTTATGCTAAGGTTTTGTTGATAGGTTTGGACTTTCTGAAATCAGAAATATAGGTTAAAATACAGCATTAAACAAAGGTTATAATAAGATTGATGTACTTTCTCTGCCCAGCTATTACCCTTCTCCTGCACATTTGCACAAAATAGGAATCTGATAACAAGGGGAAAACGGCTTTGAGGAGCTTAGGATGAGAAAACAGTGAAAGCTCTGTGGCTCCATCAAGTAATTGCCTGCTGTATCTATACATCCCATAATCATGGTGGGTCAAGTATTTCTGATTACTTTCTTAACCTAATGCCCTCTAGACTTGAGAGGGAATAAGATTTAATGACTTATGCAGGCATGCCTTGTTCCCTGATCAGCATCACCATTCCCAGGTGAGTAGCTACTCTTTCTCTCACCTGCCCTTACACTGAGAGCTGACCTCCTCTCCAGGTGGCTCAGTTTAGATAGCACTTGCATTTCCCAGGAAGACACAGTTTCCATAGACCAAAATATTAGTTTATAACCAGAATTTAAGGTTTTTGTTGTCACAAGAAAGAAGTGGACTGCTGTGGCCCTAGCTGAAATGCATCCTTTGGGTAAGGGTGTCCATCCCAAGAGCTTACCTGGAGCCTTTGAGAAGACATTAAGCGTAGCATGTGCAAATACCTAGTGGCTGATAAGCCTTCAAGTTATAGTAAATCTATGAATGACCACAGCACTTGAGTCACAGCATCACTTTTTATTTTCTCAAAAACTCTCCTTCCAACAAATGCCTCTGCTTTCTCACAAGG
>VXAC01005297.1:814029-859922 GCA_013399225.1 Rhipidura dahli | reverse complement strand
TTTTTTTTGGTGGTTTTGTATTTCTAACTTGTCTGTGACACACAAGCTATTTCCCTCCTGATTGCAAGCACATTAATACAGTGGACACTGTGGCAGAAATTATTTTAACCTTTGTGAGAAGACATCACTGTTTTATGATAAATATGAGTGGGACTTATTGCTGTCCCACTCATAAAATAACAGAAACATTTTGGTCATTCTTTTTGGCTCCCAAGTAGGTCTGCTTAACCAGTTATACTTCTTGACTAAAGCTGGGACTATTTGGTTCTCCAGTGTTTGATTGTTCTCTGGTGCCTGCACAGGGAAGGGAGTGTTCATGTCTGGACAGGAGGCAGGCTGGCAATTACCACACCCAGCAGTAACTTCCTTCCCTGCATTGTCTCCTCCTCCAGCTCAGACATTCAACAAAATCCTGGTGACAAACACAGGAGAGGCAATGGATGGGGAAAGGGAATGAACTTCCCACTGGTTGGATTAGTAATTGCATTTTCAGTGTTACTGCCTGATTCTGGTATATGAGAGAAGGGAAAAGACAGGGAAAGCTGAAGTGCCCTTAAAAGAGGTATCCCCTCCTGGTATTTGAACTAGGTGAAAAAAAAAAAAAAAGGCAAAACTGAAAAGACCGTCTTAGATATTTTCAATTTTATCCTTTCCAGTTCACCCTTCTCACATTTCTTATTAATTTTTTTATCATATTAAAACAGATATACCACAAAACAGAAGAAAAAGGTTAAATAAAACATACTTTTGCCTCTGTCAGACAAAAATATTTAAAAAATTCTGAAAATTATGAAAATGTTTTTTTCACTCAATATTTCTCACCACATGATGCATCTTTTAAACTTCTACTGAGCTGAAAGAAAAGGACATTTTTTATAATATAGAAATTTTGTGGTGATATTTCAAGAACACTTGGTAGCAATAAAGCAAACAAGTACAACAAACTTCACATGCAGCGAAGTTACACAAATATTTTATGGCTCACTCTACCTGTAGTCACTGCAGAAATGACCATCCATCCTTCTGAGACTGGTTTTTAAGTGTTTTACATGAAAAAATTTCCTGCAATTTTCTTCTTTCCACTTTGTGAGACTGATCACCTTCTCACACCAGTAAAAGCCTGTTTTATCCAACATATGTTTAAATCTTATCCCTCTAAATATTTAAAATACCATTACTGCAAAGCCATCTTGTGGGAGCTTCATCGTCTTAAAACTGTTACTCCAAAATAGTAGTGAAATGAAATAATATTATAGTCCAGATTGTGTGTTCCTTGAAAGATCTAAATGTTTCTTCAGTTATTCAACAGAAAATGAGATTTTAAAAAATATTTTCGGTGTTGAGTTTGTATTTTGAAGTATTCATTTGTACTATTTCAGTTTGAGCCAGATTGAGATTCTTCCAGCTCTTCACCCAGTGATAGTTATCAATAAACTAGGCAGAGATGGAAGAGAGCACTGCTCTGAACTGGGAAAAACTGCCATCCAGGGTGATTTATCATATGCATAAAAGTCATAAAAAGACTGAATGATCTTTCTAAATGGCATAATACATTATACCAGTATTGAATAACAGAGAAGCTGAGATAAGAACCTTGTGATACAGCAAAAAGTAATGGAAGAGACTTAGATACAAAGTATGCTCACTGCAAAACCCCACAAATTTCTATAGTGAAGTAAAAAAAGTAAAATTATAAATTAACTTAAAAGACGGAAGGAATGGCTTCAGAAGCAGGAAAAAAAATCTTATTTATGAAGTGAAGAGCCATTCTTTGCTTAAACGTGTCTGATTGTCAGTTCTGAGTGATGCAGCTATGCCTCTGTTTCAGGGGTGAGAATGATGGACAGCAGAAATTTTCTATTGTCACTAAATTCTGGCACTGGTATATGGCTGGTTTTGTATCTGCAATATATTTTTCTTCTCAGAAACATGTCTTTATTTTAAAAATATTTTTTAATTGTTATTGATAGGAAATTAGTAAAAATACTTCTGGAGTAATATCTTTTTGTCTTAAAACACAATATAGAGAGAAATGTTATCATAGACTATGCAGGTGAAATGCTTCATTTACTAGGACTGACAATATTGGAAGGAATGCTATTTTTTGTACTGACTATACCCCTGTTCCCACTTCTTGCATTGCCAGCATTTTTTCTGACCATTAAGACTGTCTGTAAGCAGATGACCATGAATGGAACTGCAGACTGGGTTTTTAGTGACTTTGGGAAGAGGGGCATTCATCAGGCTCAACAGCCCAGATGTTGCATTGAAGATTTCCAGTCAAAGTACTTTTAAGTTTTTAGATGAAGGTGCATAGGAGGAGAATGCTGTGAAAGTGATTCAGTGATCAGCTGATTGATTACATTATTGTTGTGTAGTCCAGTCTATCAAAGAAAAATGAATGATGTGTACCTATATTTAACAACTCAAATGAAACTGCCTTGCAAATGACAATAATCCCATATAATTCAAAAGATAACATTCTGGTTTGGAGTTGAAATAATTCTCCAAAACATTGTTTGAATGACATGGAAAAGCATGATTTCAATAAATTCTAGGCAAGATTTTTTCTTCCTCAGATCTTGGGACATACCTTTCCAGAGACATTGCTAAGCACCCTGTTCTTACCCTCCATGAGTAATCCAATTCCATCAATCCATTGTCTTACCTGGGAAACCTAATTTAAGTAGCCCTGAAATGTTAAAGTTGCCCTGCCACTCAAAGGTAATTGAATCCTTTTGAGATGTTGCAAAGAGCTGTAATTGGACCTTTGGGATGGAAGCAGCAACTTTAATCTGGGCTTAAATATGCAGATATAATATGTTTGGGACAACTTTATACTTTTTTGTCTCTGGTATATTCTCTCTGAAGATTCACACTTTCTAACTGATTTACATTCCACAATATTGGAAATTTTTCTTCTTAGAATCTTTGCTTTGCAGAACAAATGCTTTTTAACATGAAACACCTTTGAAAATTTGCAATTTGAATCCAACTCTAGCCAAGAATATAGAGATTCTGTACTTCTGTATTTCTTTTTCATTGAATTTTTTGTGAATTAATAATATCAAAACATTTCTTTATAACATCTGTTTTGTTCTGACAGTGCAAGTATGTTCAAACTAAATTGAAGGGGGCTGAAGGACAGTCACTCACATGAAAGCCACAGAGCTGCCCTCACAAACTCTTATGGAATGAACTGTTCAGATTTTTTGGTGCTCTATGCTGTAACAGCAAAATAAAATGCCCAGAAATGAGCAATGCAGGATAAGAACTGAGTAAAGTTGATATGGAAAAATGCTTGCCTAAAGATAAATAGCAGAACGAAAGTTAGTTTTTTCACTAGCTGGGCAAAACCTTAGGGAAGTCAACTGGTGGCACAGAATGAAGAAAAGCAGAAAGGGCAAAGCAGAGCTGATAAACTGCTGCTTTCAACAGAAGATAAATGACCATGATGGCCTGGCTTCCACATTTATGAGAGGAGAGTCTTTTTTATCTTAACAAGCAATGCAGACTTTACATTTCTGTTTTCAGCTTTATTTTTATGGAATCTGACTTTCCCTTTGAACAATTTAGATTGAGATAAAAGGATTCTTTTGCAGAAGTTTCTTCTTTTTTTCCTACTGTAATCCACAGCACATCAAATTTAATAATATTTAATTAGAGCATTTGTATTTGGTATAATGCCCCAGATTCCACAAAGTAAAAGATTTGAATTTATTTTTCACTTATTAGAGCATTTGTATTTGGTATAATGCCCCAGATTCCACAAAGTAAAAGATTTGAATTTATTTTTCACTTGTAGCCACCTATAATACATTTTAATTTGAAGGACCACTTTTAGAAAAGATGGTCAAAAAAAGTACCAAAGGTATACAGTGGACCCAAAAGTATATAGGAAAGAAGTTTGGAATGAATGAGAAGACTTAAATACATCTCGAGGCTGATGTTGTATAACAGGGACTTCCATTTCTGTAGTAGCTTCCACTTCAACACATTATCAAGAGAGTTTCTGTTACCCCAGGCTCCATTTCACACTAATTAACACCTCCCTCCAGCCATCACTAGGATTCATTACAGAAGGGTTTAAACCTATTCAGAAATTTTCTGTGTTGAAATGATCCATGCTGACTTTGTGGCTTCCTTCCAGAAGAGACTCACAATCTGTCTGGACAGCCCAGAACATGTTATGAGGAAGTGAAAAGATTTATCTGAATTTGCTCTTCATTGTCTTCTTTGACCATGGACAGACTCCCTTCCCTTTTTCGAACCAGATCTCTTTTGCCACGTGTCCTAAAACCCCTTCTCAGCTGCTGCCAAATGCAAGATGTACTTTGGCTTTATTTCCTTGGGTTTTGCTCAGGTAAGTCCTGCTCCTCAGATAAGCACTGTGGAATGTGCACTTGAGTTCTGTCTCCTCACTGTGCTTGTTTTTTCTGGCCAAATCCTGTCTCCTTGAAGTGCTGTGTCTGAACTACAAGCTTTCTCCAGTCTTTTCTTTTCTTTTCTTTTTTCTTTTCTTTTCTTTTCTTTTCTTTTCTTTTCTTTTCTTTTCTTTTCTTTTCTTTTCTTTTCTTTTCTTTTCTTTTCTTTTCTTTTCTTTTCTTTTCTTTTCTTTTCTTTTCTTTTCTTTTCTTTTCTTTTTTCTTTTTTCTTTTCTTTTCTTTTTTTTCTTTTTTTTCTTTTTCTTTTCTTTCCTTTTCTTTTCTTTTTCCCCTGTGCCCTGAGCTCACACATGTTGCAGTTCTTTTCCTCTAACCTGATTTACCAAAAGATATATAAGCCTGAACTAGATTAGGCTGAAATGCAAGTTTGTCTCGACAGACCAAGAGCAGATTCATGGATGGTTGGGTTCCTAGTTTGAAAAAATGCAGAAAAGATGATTGCTCTTGTTTAGTTTCCAAAGAAATCCAGTCCCCTATATTACGTTCACATACTGACCACTTTTATAAGTCTTAAACCAGTTAAATATACAAGGTTAAATATTTATTGAGTTAACAGAAGGGTAATATGGAATTTTCGATTTTGTAAGTAGATAAAGAAGGCCATTCCTATGGTTATTACTCCTGGGTAACTGAATATACTGTATTTTAAAGAAATAATAGTTCATAGTAACTACAGTTAGGACCACTTTGTTGTAGTAATGTCAACAAGGTCTCCTCAGGGCAGAACAGCTCTTGCATCTTAAAATTCTCTGTTGTCAAAACAGACTTCAAAAATAAAAAGAAAATTCTATGTATGAATTGGGATTACTTTGCCACACCTCGGTGCATTTCAGAGAAAAGTGTTTGCATATCTGTAGTCATCAAAAGAGGGGAAAAATGTAATGAGAGAAATTAAGTCAGTAAGTACCTGAATGCCCACTCCACTGGACTAATAGCTGAATCCTGAGTAGTAACAGAAACAATTATCTTTACAAAGTCCATGGTTGCATTGTTGTCCCTGTTGTACTTTAGCTACTGTTCAAGGAATTAGTGTACTGCAGTAAAAATTCAAGTGAATTATAATAGATAACAACATTTGCAAGCCCCATAGTTACAAAATCTTATAATACTTTCTACACCATACTCTGCACATGTCTTGCTTTAGGTAATAGATACTGGCAGAAAAAATAGTGAAGGGAAACACTGCACTTGAGGAACACATATATCTGCATAGAAAATTTTGCTAAAATGGAAGGAGAGAGGATTTTTTCAGCTTAGTACCCATTCCCTACAGATCTCCTTCCTCCTTCTAATGAACACAAATGAATAGATAACAAAAGTTAGTTTGTTTCTTCCAAAAGGAAAAATAAACTTTCACTTAAAACAATTATGTTTGTATAAGCAAGTCTGTTTGCAAATTAAACATTGTTCTTCAGACTGGATTCTGGACTTCCATGTTTCTCATTTTAGCTGGTATGGAGTAAGAGTATCCAGTATTTTTTGTGGCGTCTCTAAGCTCAAAAAGCTTCATGTTCTTCTCTAGGACACAATAGTTAATTTTCTCTCTTTTAGGCCTTCTGTAATTGAATGCAGATCTCACCCAATCCACTTCTATTTAGTTGGACTAGACAGTGAATAGTTCTCTGGTCTATTCTTCTTCCATAAAAATGGCTTGAAATAAGGTTGTGATTTATCTACAGTAGATACCTATAGGCATCTTCCAAGTACTTGCCTTCACATAGAAGATGTCTTTATATCAATCATGGTGACATTACCATTATGAAGTAACCCCCTTTCAATTAGCACACTGAAGGGGCTACCCACATGACCTGACATTTGCTGATGTACTGCCTTCAGGGTAAGGATGCCTACCAAGATAGTAAGCAATACAGATACTGTCTCAAAAGCGGAATGAATAGGGAAGAAGGACTTGACTTACCCACAGGCTTCTGTACATTACCTTGTTTGGGAAATATTTCTTTGTCAGTAGCATAGTGTCCCTAAGCAACTTGTCACAGGAAAAAAAAGGGGGGGAAACAGATAGGTATGATCCATCTAGCATGGAATGCTTTTAATGAAAGTACTGTGCCTCTAAATGGGTACTATCCATTATCTACTCTTTAAAAAGGATGAAAAATCATGTTGCTCTCACCCAATATGTGCCAAACAAAGGCACAATGAAACTGGCATTGAAATATATGAGCTCTTTGACAATAATATTAGTCACATCTTATAACCTGACCTTTCTGCTGGCAGGGACATTCACTGGGGTGTTATAAGAGGGCAAGCATTTTCACCAGTATGAAAATTCATTATAACAGTCATGCAATACAGAAACATAATTCTCTCCTGACTGACAATTTTTCTTCTCCCCACATTATCTTCAGTGTTCATGTCTGCTCCCAGATGTTAAAAAATATCCCATAAAGCTCCTACAGCACTGAAGGAATTGCTGGAATAAACACGAACTGGTAAGTAAGCCACCGTGGCTACTGCTGGTCTTATAACCATGGGTCACTGCTTACAGAGACTGCTTATAAGTAAACCTAATCAAGATGAAATTTAAAAGCTCTATCACTCATGGTCATAGTTTTGGGAGACACTAGATTTAAGAAATATACTTCAGGAAAAGCACTGCGATATAAAGGAGCTGGGGATCCTGGTCAATAGAAAGTTGAATATAAGTCAGCAGTGTGTCTCGACAGCCAGTCAAGGGAGGGGATTGTCCCTCTCTACTCTACACTGGGGTGGCCTCACCTTGGATACTGTGTGCAGTTTTGGGAACCACAATATAAGGGAATTAAGCTGTTAGAGATCATCCAAAGGCGGGCAAGGAAGGTGGTGAAGGGCCCTTGAAGAGAGGCCATATGAGGAGCAGCTGAAGTCACTTGGTCTCTTCAGCCTGGAGAAGACTGAGGGGAGACCTCATTGCAGTATACAACTTCATCATGAGGGAAAGAGGAGAGGCAGACTGTGGTGATCAGTGACAGGATCCAAGGGAATGGTCTGAAGTTGTGTCAGGGGAGGTATAGGTTGGACAGTAGAAAAAATCTCTTCATCTGTGGGTGGCTGGATGCTGGAATTGGCACAACAGAGAAGTGGTCACAGCATCAAGTTTGACAGAGTTCTGGAAGTGTTTGGATAATACCCTCAGGCACATGGTGTGATTCTTAGAGATGGTGCTGTGCAGGGTCAGCAGTTAGACTCCTTGTGGGCCCCATCCAACTCAGTTTATTCTGTAATTTTGTGATTCTGTGAATATTAACTAGTGTACAAATTCAAAAAAATTTGAATAGGGAAGCGACCACTTCCCAGGAGTCAGCACTGGTGAGGCCTTACCTCAAGTACTGTGTCCGCTTCTGGGCCCCTCAATTCAGGAAAGACTTTGAGGTGGTGGAACAAGTCCAGAGAAGGACAGCAGAGCTGGTGAAGGGTCTAGAAAGTCATGTGAGGGGCAGCTGTGGGAGCTGGGGTTGTTTAGCATAGAATAAAGGAGGCTGTGGGGGGACCTTATCATTCTCTATGACTTCCCAAAAGGAGATTGTAGCCAGATGGGGATTGGCCTCTTCTCATAGCCAATCAGTGACAGAACAAGAGGAAATGGCCTTAAACTGTGCCAGGGGAGGTTCAGGTTGGACATCAGGAAGAATTTCTTCACTGAAAGAGTTGTCAGACTTTGGAACAAGCTGCCCAGGGAGGCAGTGGAGTCAGCATCCCTGGAAGAGTTCAAGGAACAACTGGAACTAGCAATTAGTGCTATGTTTTTGTTGACATGCTGGTGGTCAAATATTGGACTTGATGACCTTGAAGATCTTTTCCAACTTTAGTGATCCCATGAATTTAAACTTCTTTCTCTTGATGACATAACTGCAATTTGTTATTTACCTGAATTACTTCTAGACAACGTTTCCTAAATTAACTTAATGGATTTGTTGTTGCAAAAAATCCACCCAATCTAGCCAAGCCATGGTGATCCATAAAAGAGGAAAAAGAGTAGTATGGCACTGTTCACCTCTGTTTGCTTCTTTAATAGGAAGTTAATGTGTCTTTTGCAAATTCTCACACCAGGTGCTGGAGGTCCACATTGCATTTACACGTGTACAGGTGAATTTGTAAACAGAAAGAGAAAACTGAAGTGTGGGGGCCATATTCTGCTATATGAAATATAGAAAAGGTATCCTCAGTGGTCAGGGATAGTGATTGAAGGCAATGTTCCAGACTGTGTTTTCTGTCATCAGAATCACTATGGTCAGGAAAACTTTTATCCACAACATACAAAATACTGAATTGCCCAGGAATTAAATTATTTTCACCTGATTCTCCAAATGTATCTTAAAATGTCCTTGACTTTATTATTCCAGTTTATTTGATCAGGGTCTCTACTCCAATCACATTTTTCTATTTAGCTTTGTTTTGGCCTATTAACTGTGTAACGTAGTGGTCACTATTAAAGGAAAAAAGTAGAAGAGGGATAAGATTTCATTAAGTATGGATAAAGAGATGATGGCCCCACTCAGTGATGGTATTTCAAAGGGATGATTTTTCAAGAATAAAGAAAATCACTAGTGAATTTGTTGGGAAGTAAATGTGAATGTGGGAGTTTTAACATTTTTATTACACAGAAAGAAGAAAACTGTAAGTAAAAGCTCAGTCTGAGGAAGAAATGAAATGACAGCAACAATAACTATTTTTAACAGACAAGAAAGGAATTGGGTAGTACCAAAAGAAAAATGGAGGTTGCTAAGTGTATGAAATTTCTGGGGAAGGAAAAGTTAACTTTGGAAAAAAAAAAAAAAAAGACTGGCAGCATTAGAACACTACAAGGGAGTTTATGCATATGGAAAAAAAAATTCAAAAAATGGCTCTTAAAAAAACAGATACTAAAATTATTCATACTAATAGAAAAAAAAAGGTTTACAGGAAATGTTTTTATTATGTCATATTGCTATTATCTTTTCTAAACCATACAGACATTGAGCACTCTAAAGGGCATGCTGTTTCCTATAGCAGACTTTAACAACTTACACCCGTGTTAGAGTATGCTAATCTATTTGAATGCTAAACTCACGGGAGTCAATTTTTTGTACAATTAAGATGGCAATGAAATTATTGACTAATTGAAGGCTACAGAAATTGCAGACAAAGTATGCAAAGGAAAAGGAGAGGTTAAAAGATTAGAAGATAAGGTTGTAGACAGTATGTATTTTCAGTTCTGTTCCTGACCACAGCAGCACCTGCAAAAGCTGATGCTCTTTATCGAACAAGCCAATCCAGCCACATCATAGCAATATTAAGGGTTGAGTTGCCTTTCCTAAATATTGTACCAGTATTCAGAAGGAATATTAATAAAGGGAAAACTAAATTATCCTGACGTTAGTTCTAAGTAGCACATTGCTACCAATTCAATGTACTGTTTCTCTGTCAGCTGAAAATCAACTACATCAAAGAAAATAAGTCTTGTCAAAAAAAGCCTAATTTTCTTTTCAGAGGATATTAAGAGGCCTTTAGTTGTGCAAGAGATAATTTCAATATCAGTCATGGTATTCTGTGACAGTATATTTTCTAGGCAGAAAATCTCTGCCTAAATTTGAATGCTGTTAATCTGTAATTACCAACTGGATGTGCAGGTGAGCATAATATTTTGTAACTAGAATACAAGTACAAAATTTAAAGAATTCACTACATTAACAGCTTGATTAATGAAAATCAGAATGTCAGAGATCTACCAGGATACAAAAGTCACCAATCACCTCAAGCCAGGCAATGTTTTGCAGTTCTCCCAGAGGTTCATTGCTAACAATACTAACATAAGTGGAAAAAACAATTAATTTAATGCATTTAAACCAAGACATTTAAAATAAACTCCCAGTAAACTACAAAAGTGGCTGATAAAAGTGTACAATGTAAGACTCAAGAATTCATAACATTTCTATAGAACAGGAGATGGCCTATTAAGGTAGGTAGACACCAAATAGTGGTCGTCAGTATGCAGGTATTTCCCCTGCATACTAAAAATCCACCGAGAGAGCATTGTTCCTTGATTTGTAGCTCCAGCACAACCTTCCACAGGGCTGGTCATAGTTTCAAGGAGCAACACCAAGAGAGAAGTGCTCTTCAAACTTTCTTCTTCCATGAAAGATCCAAGTGAACCTGTTAAGTTGCAGTGTGTCTCCAGTGTAGTGCAGGCTTCTCAGCTTTGAGGAAATTTATCTGTTTCTAGAAGTTGATTGTAACAATTCTATGGGAAATATAGCATATTTTAATCTGCTATTACAAACTGTAATGTGATCAAGGTCAGTTATTTCTATGGTTTTTTTCTCTCTGCATTCATATAATTACTTAATTCAGATTTGAATGGCATCAGTGCATATACACACATCATGTATACTGTTAGATACACTTGTTAAAATAATCTCATGCATTAATCACAAATACAGGATCCACTGAGAAATACTGAGTCTTTTGAGAAAGACTGAAAAATGACCAAATCAAGTGACTTGAGTGCAAGCACTATACGACTTCCTCAAACGTAAGTTAAAAATAATATCAAACACTCTTTTATGCTATTCTAAATCCTTGCAGTTTTGTCTTTCACCTATCTAGCCACGCAATGGCAGAAAACACTGACATATTATGTGACATTTTTAAACTAAAGATAAGTCTCCCAGTCACCATAAAATATGAGCTTGAAATCACCATACCTGTAGCCTAAAGTCTAAGCAATTGATCTAAAAACTATTATCTTCCAGCAGCAGTGGAATTACAGCTGCTCTGAGGTAAGGATAGCATCTAATTCTCTAGTATTAATCCACACATCCTTTACACTGCACAGATTACGCTGGGCTGTCAGGACTGGAGTGAAACTACAGAAGGTCAGATTTATGCCATGCTAAGTTGTAAACAGAGTGTTTGAACTTTCATATATCTCTTTGAATGCCCACCTGTGCACTAGTTTTGGCTGCAAATAAGTCCCTTTGTATAGGAAATAAATGTTCCAGGTGGTATATCCATGACTTAAATCAACAGTCCTACAATGTAAGTTGGAAAAGTTGCATTAACTTTTGTCAGGTTTTTCAGAAATTCATCAGTGTAAGTTGGAAAAGTTGCATTAACTTTTGTCAGGTTTTTCAGAAATTCATCATCCTAAACTGAAAAGATTTTAACTGCTGAACACAGCATACTTCACATCTCGAAGACCAGCAAAGGATCAGAAATTCCAGCCAGCCAGCAGTTCACAAAAAAGCGATTTTGCTTTTACAGTATATTCTCCCTTCCTCTCTTCATTTCAGAATCTGATGGATGTCTCTTCAAGTTTTGAACCAGGTGGAGCATTACCTGATATAAACTGTTGTTAATAATAATGCTTACATGTATATGCATATGTACACATACGAGCATAAACTATACACAAATTTGCTATCAAAATCAAATAGGAAAAATAGAGCTTTCTTAAAAATTTGCTGTGAGTTCTGGTCTTTATGATGAGAAATAATAAACTTTCTAATCTACCTTCAAATACTTTGGTACCATTAGAGCCATAACATGAAAAGAATTAACACAGAAGACTCTAAACGCAAAAAAAAAAAAATGTGATGCAAGCTGTTAGCACTATTATTTACTAATCAGCTTCTGGATTCCTTTTTTAATATAATTCCACACAGTCCATTTTAGTTACTATGAGAACAAGAAAAATATTAATACAGAAATGTGGCATTTTTTCCCCTTCACACAGCACATTCTTCCCATAATTATTAAAAACAAAAGCAACTTGGTACAGTGATTCAAGTAAAAATTCCTAGAACACAGTTTGTAGAATATTTATAGAAATGGGAATAAATTTCTTAAGATTCTCAAATGCATGATTTGAGCACTTAAGATTTTATTTCCATGTGCAATCCCATACATGCAAATCACAGAATTATGAAGACTGAACCTGTCCAAGCCATGACCTGTTAGCTTTTCCAGGGCAATGTCATGGGAGATGGTGTCACAGGCTTTGCTGAAGTCCAGGTAGACTTATTCACTAAGTGGGTCACCCAGTCATAGAAAGAGATCAGGCTGCACAGGCAGGACCTGCCTTTCCTAAACCCACTGGCTGGGCCTGATCCCCTGATTGTCCTGTATGTGCTGTGTGAATGCACTCAGAATGATCTGCTCCATAACTGGGACCATGGTCAGGATGACAGGCCTGCAGCTCCTTCCATCCCTTCTGGGGATGTGGATGGGCATCACATCAGCCAACCTCGAGCCATCTGGGGCCTCCCTGATTAGCCAGGACTGATAATTAATGAAGAAGACCAACTTAACAAGCTCTTCAGCCAGCTCCCACAGTACCCTTGGGTGAATCCCATCCAGCCCCATATGGCATGCATACATCATTTTCAGAAACCAGAGGCAGTATGCAAAAAAAGAACTCAGAGAAGTGAGGGGCATTAGTGGTCAAAATTACTTCAGTGAACATGAGAAAAATGTATTATGAAATATATTTCTCAGTGGTAGTTTTATTCTTGCCTCACTGCATATGAAGCAAGAGGCATGTTCTTGAGGTCATGTAAGTGTGCCAGCAATTGTAACAGCCTAAAGTAAAAAAACAGGGATCTTGATTTATTAATACATTTTTTGGAAAATCTGTTGCATAATAAAATTTCCATAAGTTTCTCCTTCAGCAGCCCTCCCAACACTCATTATCCCCATCAAGATCTGCAGTTCTTAAATTCCTGTCTTCATGTATCAAGTGCCTCCACAAAAACCTGAGAAAAAAGGAAAAATTCGGAGCTACAGAATGCTGTAACATGTGAAACAAGATACCTCCAACATAACTGCAGAGCTGCTGGTTTGAAATTCCTGTAATTTTGAAGTAATATAATGAACATCCAAGCTCCATAATGCTTATAGCATGGTACAACCTGAGATCCTGCAGTCAGCATCAAGGTTCACATATGAGCAGAATCTTCCAAGGTTACAGGTCACAGTAAGAAGAAAGGCAGAAAACCTCAATTATTGGTAGAGAACATAACAAAAAAGGTGTTTAATATAGACAATATAAACTGTTTGAGAATTTGAAAAATCCCTATCTTCTTTAAAGAATGAAAATTGAATTTTCCTGTAAGGTAATATTGTTTAGGGAAAAAACACCTGTAGTTGCCTGAGTGTTGTGTATGAAACAAAAATGAAGGTATTTTTGCCTTCATAAAGACAACAGAAGTAGGAATAAAATCTGAAATACAGCTCTACAGGCGCTTTAAGGGTTGAATTAAACATTTAAGATACTTACTGGCAATCAGTGAAAACAATCAGAGAAATAATAACCCAGCTACAAGAACATTCTCCAGAAGCAGTCCTGTTGGAAGACACGGATTGATATAATTCATAATAATAGCACATTGGTAATTTCTAATTAAATCTTTAACCTAGTGTGGCTTTCTCTGTCAAAGAGAAAATTTTTATGCAGCTTTTTATTTATCTCAGTAACTTGCCTATAACATCTCTCTCAGAAGAGAGAGATGTTCCTGAAGAGTGTTCCTGAAGATTTCAAGGGAACTGAGTATTCATTAGCTCAGATTAATCCACTGATTAATAGTTTTCAGATTTTTCATTTTTCACCTGTTGGCTTAAATACAGTATTGCAGAGACTTGGATGGAGCAGGAATGCATGTCAACTACTATTTACTGAGGACATTTATGCAATGAAGCAAAGGCATCTTTTGGAGTCCAGCAAAATAGAACTTTGAGCCTATGAGAAATGAATAAATGCAGTTTAGGAACAGAGCTCATTTCTATTCAAATCTTTGACAAACTCTTTCTTGCACTGAGCCCCATTCTCAACGAACAGATGCCCCCTATTTCATCCAATGATCCATGTATTAGAAAATGTGGTCCTTGAAATTTGCATAGTTAAAGCAGCTGGGTCATTTTGTTACTGATAACCAGGGGAAAAAAATTACTGCATTTTCATGCTAGCCGCAGCTTGGTGTCCAAGGGACAAGTACTGTTAGCAAGCTGCCTGTTAAATCTAAAACACCACTAACAGCCCAGAACACAAAGTACACTGCTTATGATGAGATGCCAGAAAAATTTCACACACAGACTTCTGAACCAAAATTTGTGCTATTCATATTCTATTTTTATTACAGAACACCTTTTCTTTCTTTCTTTTGCTTGAAGAATTTCACAACATTTCCAGAGATTAATAATCTGGAGGGTCCCATCAATTAATGGAAAGAGAGGGTAAAGAAAAGGAGTAGGGTTCTTTTAAAAGTTCTTTAAGTATAATTTACTGCAAATATCCAGATAGGTGTTCTTGGGGTTCCCTACCCTGATATATACTCAATTGTCTTATAACAAAGTCAAAAACTCCCTGATATGTGAAGATATTAAATTAACTTAATTACCCCAAATTGACCCTGTTATGCTCATGATGGTAATTGGTGAGTGATCTCTCCCTATCCTTACCCTGACCTATGAGCCTTTTGTTATATTTTAACTCCCATATTCAGTTGAGGAGTGCAGTGATAGAGCAGCTTCAGTGGGCACCTGATGTCCAGCAGGGTCAATTCACCACAACTTGAAAAATGAAAATCTTATTGATTAAGGACTATAAATTTTTATTAGAGTATTTTCTCCTATAAAATCAAAGTCAAATAAAATTTAACAGGTGAGGTGCAGAGAACTAATAATTATTTGTAGGAATTTTCAAAAGAGGTGTAATTTGTGATTTGGGTATTAGTTCTCATTTTCCTTTATAATACAAATAATATTCAGTATATATGTATCTTTTTCCTCTGTATTTCCATTTATTTTCAAGTTACTGTTAGATATGTATAGAGGGACCTTCATGTAAAGTTTTATCTTTAAAAATTTCTTCCTAGTCTTAAAATGACTGCCAGAAAATAGAACTGGTTTAGAGCCTAGCAAATTTGATGGGACAGTCTCACAGCAGCCTTTCACATATTTGTCATACAGAATATCCTGATAGCTTTCTTTACTACTTAATATCTCCTGAAATTTCACTGTCTCCCTTGTTTACATGTATATTGTCTTGCTTGGTTGTAATGCAAGGATTTAAGTTGCCAGGACTGGACATGCCATGAACATTTTACCTGCCAACTGCATGTGTTCCCAAAGCATGATTTCTCAGCTGCTCTTGGTAAACCATTCGGTTTCATATTTCTTGCTTTTTCCAGTGCCTATCACCTCTTTTGTTATGAGGCTCCCTCTTGTTAATCTAGGAAATTCACACAACCCTTTTTGACATTTTCCAACATTTACTGTCATTGTCCAATAATTAGATTCAGTATTCACCTGGTACTCTCTATAAATCGGTGATTCAGAGGTTTTTCCACTACAAGTTTTTGTCACATACTGAGCAAAAAGCCTCTATCAGAGGCTTCTTTACTTCCAGTTTCAGCAGTTCTGTAAAATAATTTGACTTTCTTTTCAATATGCTTTATTCACCAGGGTCATGGTGATAGCCAGTTTAGCCCCAAGGAAGCCCTCAAATTTATTGGTTTTGAAACTGTGTGATCTTCAGTGTCTTTAATGTGCTTTTTAATTTAAGATGAGTAGGCAAGACTGGGCTATCACATTTGGTATTGCTTTTTGTTAATTTAAGCACAATTACAATTTACAACACAAAAAAAGGAAGCCGTAAAAGCCAGCTGATGTTTTAAAAGGACAGTGACAAATACCAGACATACCTAGCCATATTCATTATGGGCAGCTGAAAGAGCATGACCATAAAACCCTTTGAAAGCAAAAGTGGAAAAGAGGGAAATGACAATTCGTTACAAATTTGTCTGAAAGTGAATAAAATGAAACTTGAGAGTGATAGTATAGCAATATTTTTCCATTAAAGGAAAACACTTCAGGGCTTTTTCATTTTCTGATAATTTGCCGAGACCAGTATGCAACAGTAACACTATTAGTGCTTGAGACTGATCTCAGTGCATCTCACAGAGTCTTACAGTCTCTGTTCACTAACAATGACAGAGAAGATAAACACAGCTTCCTCAACTGCTTCATCTATGTTCCATCTTCACTGTTCTGTAGGGAAAACATTTTGACCTTTCCTTTGAACAACTCGTTCCAGAGTTTATACGAGTTACAGTCTGTACTTTTGCAACATTGCTGAGAGTTTTATTCTGCCATCACATATACAAAGTTTGCCTCTCACATTTTCTCAGCTGAGAAATTTTTGTAAAATCTCTCTGTTCAATTTAAACAAACCTGTGATTGCTTTTTCTTAACATCGGCTGAAGGATAAGAGCCATAGCATCAGACAAAGCAAAGGCCAGATCCAGAGAGCCAGAAGGTATTCCTGAATCAATGATTTTATTCTCCCAGTCAGAATTTCAGGCTCACCAAAGGCCATGTCCAAACAATTTCACTGTCCAAGATTCCTGGAGCTGCATAACTTCATTTGGAAAAGTTCAGTATATAAGCTTAAGGGTCACTTACCAACTTCCACTAATAACTAAGGATTGAACTCGACACTAGCAGCTGGTTCTGAATATCCGCAGAGAAGAGGAGGGGGGAATAAAGTCTTTGTCCCTTTTTTCAGACAATGATTTGTATTAAGTAGTGACACCACTCCCCCAGTTCTACCCAGGTCACAGGTAGCTTGTGAACATTAGCTGTTCTCTACAAGATGCAGCAACTGCCATAATTTTCTATTCAATCCAGCAGAAAATGAGTGATGGCAAGAGAGAAATCAGTCATATTTCAGAGTAGATAATAGCGAGTTAGTGGTGTTGGTATGAACTAAATTTAATGTGAGTCTACTACAAAGTCTAATATATGGTTTTGCAAGTTTCAGTGTCAACATAACAATGAATTTTTCCTAGAAAAACACTCTTTTCCCTTCACAATTTTATCATAGACTGAAACTGTGGAAAAAAAAACCCAACCAAATCAAAACCAAAACCTGAACCCAGTATGCTAGACTTTTATAATAACTTATGTATACACTACTATTCATGACTGAGAATACTCACGCCTTGATTCAAAATAGATTAGAATATTTGCAGTATTAACATACAGCACATTATCTGGCACATCTGGCCCTTACAAGTTAGATCCTTGCCCTATATCCAAGAAAGGTAATATACAGCCAGCCCAGGCATAGAAGACAGTATATGTGCATTAAAGTAATACTGCATCCAATCTGATGAGTTTCCAGCAGCTATTTGGCACAGTTAGATCATCACAGTACACTTTACAAAGGAGAACATTACAATTGCATGCTCTGTTACACAGTGTAGAAAAGCTCAAAAAGTCACTTGCTCCGGTAATAATGAACACATTTCTGTAACAAATATAGATGTTGAATTACTTTGTCTGGATATTTTTTAAGGAATTATATCTGGCCAAGTGAAATAATGAAAGAATTGCTTATACTAAACTAGAAACCTACACGGTTGTAGTTCTTAATATGAGTATTTGTATTTCTTTGGCTCATATACACCTACAACAGAAAGCTTGTCTCAGGTCGAGACATCTTCTGTGTTTTGTTTAGCTATATATCAATCTTAACTACTCTTTTGAAGAAATAATGTAGCCAGCTCTAGCATTAGTGTCTGTTAAACATGAGGATGTTTAGAACAATGAGGTTTTTGTCAGTCTACTTTAGTGTAGGAGCCTTGAGAAAACTTACAGGTGAAAGCTTTTTTTTTTTTCCAACGTGACAGTATAACCTCTCTCAGTCTAGACAATGGGAATAGAATTTCATGTCAGTCAATAGAAACAGCTCTGAGATCATTCAAAAGTCATGCAGAATGTCCTTGTTTGAGACCTGTTGAGATTCTGGCCTTGATAACAAAGTTCTCACCATCTGGGTTGTCAGTCAAAAAATTGGATCCTGCAGGCCAGAGTTCTGCCAAACCCTTAACCATTTAGGTAGTAACTATGTATTGGATAATGGAAATTAATCTGCAACTATCTCAGTTGTGTGCCATTACCAAATTATGCAGAGCATTCAATGGGCCAAAAAGCCTATATAGATAAAAGCTCTCATACTTATGAACATCCTGTCTGTGTATTCTTCTTGGGTCTTTGAGACCCAAATTCAAGTTTATATCAAAACAGGAATAATCAACTTGAAATTCTAGGATATTGTCTACATGCTGGAGGAATACCCCAGACTGGAATATTTAGTCTAAAAAATTCTCTCCTTTTCTTGAAAATGCCTTCAGTCTACCTTAATTCAGAAAAGAGTGGTTTTGTTGTCTCTGAATGTTTCTCAGTACTTAGGAAACCCCTTCTGGTGCACTTCTGTTTCTAAGAAAGATTCTATATGAGCAATAAAACAGCTGGCTCCCCTAGCTACTTCTTGCTACTCATAGCAATGCAATCATTTTGCAACCTATTGATTGGGATATTTATTTATACCTTTTTTTTGTTCCTGAGGGGATTTACCCCTGGAACTCTTCCTACCTACAATTTTCTGGTATTGAAAACAAAATAACAACTGCATTTTTCATCTGTACTCTCTAATTCTAAGACATATGGGAATGCTAAGATGCTGAGCAAGAAGATTATTTTGCATTTATTCCTATCTACAGATATAGATTTTCATGTTATATTTTTTCTTTATTGTAAACCTTTCCAGTAGTCCACTTGAGGGATACTATTTCTGTTTTCTTCAATTTGAACATACTTGCAGGGTTAGAACAATTTTTTTTCAGTAGCATAACTCTTGATTTACACAAGTGTAAGAAGATAAGCAACCCTATAAAACAAGCATTACCATCAAAAAAGAAATTATCTATCACTTTGTAATGTTAACATGGAAGCGTCTTGCAGCACTCTAAAGTGTAATCAAGTCATGCTGTAATAAATGAGCATTGCCATGTTATACCTTGAGTTCCATAAATTTGTTGATTATAGAAAACAAGAGAATTATTTTCTTTACAATCACCTATTCATTTTACTTATTTTATATTGGTGTTTTTATCACAACAGAAGGATGCCTAAGATTATAAGTACTTCAAAAACAGTCTGAATAAAAACAAGTATTCCCATTTAAAAACTATTTAAATGTAATTTCTGCATAGCATATATCCTGTCATATGTTTCAAACATGGTATACTCTTATAATTTCATCAACAATATTAGCTGATTTCTGCAAGTTCCAGAGCTTGAATTAAATTTCTGTGCAAGACAGTTTTTTTCAACAAAAAATTCACTATCAGTTTTCATTTGATATTCATGACAAAATTCGGGAGAGTCTGTTTTACATGCAGTTAAATCTTTCTGAATCTAAATAGAGACAATATTATTTAAGCACCCTTAATAGTATTTTGTTTTAGAGCAAGATGAGGCTTGCAAGCTACAAGTGAGGCTTATTGGGTTTTAAGGTACTGTACAGTGTTCTGGTCTAGACAGAACTGGTCTAGTGAGAAATTCGGGTTAACATGCGTCAAAAATATCTGAATTCTTTGGGGCCCAGTAAAAACTGCTTATGGAGATGCAGAAATTACCTAAATATGGAAACATAAACAGATGAAACCATGTCAAGAAACAGGGCAATTGTTCATGTTATTTTCCTCAACAACCTGTAGATGGTTCTAATTACTTTAAGACTTTATATTTGATCTTCAATCATTTTGTATAATTAGGATGCTTAAAAATGTCTATTGAGTATATATTTCTGTTCATTAACACAATTCTATCCATAGAGTTTGGTTGGGTTTTTTTGTTTGTTTTGGTTGTTTTTATTTTTTACATTCAAGAGAGAAAATAGAAACAACAGATTTTGAAGTACTATGCACATATTACATGTTGGTTCCAAATATTCTCTTTGTTTTCAACTTAGTCAACATATAAATATTTACTTAAATATTTACCTAAAAAATTAAATATTTACATTATGTTTTTATCAGTATTAGTGGCTGTGATTTAATGCAGAATAATCTCAAAAGCAGAAATGTAAAATGTTTACAATAATGTAGTCAGAGAATAAAAATTATGGAATCTTCAAATGTCTGAACTCTGCCCAACTTCATTAGCTAGTCAGCTTCATCCAGGATCAATGAGACCTGCCTGCACTGCACAATGGAGCATTATGCAGGGAGCAAATGCTAGTGAAAACCACCAGAATTAAAAGCTTCCATTGATGCACTAGTGGCTCAAACAAGCACAAGTGGTAACAGCCTGAGTGCAGAATCAGATATGTTGCTTTCAGGACAGCAGTTAATATTGCTACACAGTGCTGCATTTGCAAAACCACCATCTTTGCTCAGCATTGATTCTGTTAACTATATGTAGCTCCTGTATGCACTAATATCCCAGCAGGCTGTGGATAGAATGCTCATGGCTGAATCCTTTATCAACAGTAGCATTATTGACTTCCTCTGCAGCATTCCCCCACACTTGTTTAATAAGGCAGACCTTTCATTGTGAATACCTGTCGCTCTTCAAGCAATAAGAGTTCACTACACTGTAATTAAGGAAAAAGACCCACCACTTCTAATATATGCCAAGAAGTATTACCAAGGTGGGACCTACCTTCTAGGTACCATTTTAACAAAAAATGATTAATTTTATTTTGTGCAAAGCTTCTTCATCTAGGTTCAGGTGTAGTCTCTCCTTTAATTTTTTTCCAAGACCTGTGTGGTGGGCAACAAATTTTATTCTTCTCAATGCCTTCTACTTGCCTTGTTTTTACAGTTTTCCTTACCATGAGTTTCAACACTCTCCCAAGAGAAACTGTACACTCCCCTTCTGCATTCTCTCCTTTAGTCACTGCAGTCTTTTAGAGTTCCAGACTTTACATCCTTGGTACAGCTAAGAGACCCTTTCTATTTCTCTTTAGGCTGTTGATATTCCAAGGCCATATACAACTTATTGAATATGTTACTCATCATAGTAAAATGAGAATGATTTAGACATGATTTCATCAGGTGAAGTCATTTTAAATATTGCTAATGAAAGTCATGAACAAATGTTTCCATTTCTGTATTTAGCAGTGTCTGAAATGTGATTTTATGGCACAGAGGCAGATTTCTGATAGAAATTAAAAGAGAATGCAATGAATTATTTATGCTACTGTAAGTCACTTCTGGGTAGTGATAATGGACTTAAGAGATCTCAATTTTTTTTTCGGTACCTGGTCAGGTATGACTGGAATCTGGTTCAAATCAAAGTTTCAGACTGCACAAATCTGAAACAAATAGAGGAGAAGAGAAAAACAGAATCTTGCTGCTTCATTTAAGCTAGATGTACATTTAAAAAAAAAGAAAACCAAAAAGGAACAGTGACATCCTCATCAAAAATACTTTAAAAATGCTAATTCACTTCTAATGTTTACATACAGTAATATCAAATAAAGGAGTTTAAAATGTTTGCAATGTCTCCAACATTACTTTTTTTCATAATTTTAGTTCCCTTTAGTCACTGTTATAACTATATTTACATAAAAATATCGTGCACTTACAAAAGCCTTTCCAGTGATGGGTTTCCAAAGTTGTAAGGGTAGAAATTACTCTCCCATTTGACCTTTTTGACTGTCACAACACAAAAAAGGACCTTATAATATCCATCTATTAAATGGGTCATCAAGGCAATAGTACAGCATGGCAGGAATTGATTGGTTATTGCGTTGTGGGGCCAGTTTCAGAAGCAATCTGTGGCCAATTTCTGTCGAGGACAAGGTTTCAGATTTTGAACTCTGCTGGTTAAACAGAGTTACTGCTGTGAGTCTTTATTAAGGTTGAACAAGTAGAATCTGCTGATCTGCCGGTTGCTCCAAAAGACTGTGCTCCTGTTGTGAGAATACTTCACCTCTCTATGCATGAGTGACCTTCTAGTGGCATCCTGCTGTGAGATGTGAATGCTGCCATTGCAAAGAGAATGCCAGCAGAACTCTAAGCAATGGATATAGTAGCCAAGCTTTTGCAGTTATGGGCAGCAATTCTGAATTATACAGTCTGCTTTATAAGTACCACACCATTTCAAAAACTCACACCTGATTACTTGGTTTCCTAGCTAACTTCTATTACTATAGACATCAAATAACTTTAATAAGGCAAATCTATTTATGGGAAGGTTTTTTTAATGCATTTCAGACAAAAATCCACATCTAATCATTGTACTAATTATTTTCTTCTAGATTTCTTTTTCTGTGAAACATATAGCTGACAATGAGAATTCTGTATTACAAACATAATTGCTAGGAATATATCATAGGAAAGTTTTGTACCTGGCCAATTCTTTCTCCATGAGATGGTGATGAAAACTTCTTTTTGGTAAATTTTATTGCAGATAACCCTCCAAAAATAACAACCAATTTGAATAAGAATTAACACTCTTTTATGCATTTCTCCAGTGATTCCTCTTTTGCTATAGTCCCCAAACACCATAGTTCTGTTTCTGGGAGATCTAAATTTTGATGGTTGTGCAGAATGTAGGAAAAACTTCCAGCTTCTTCCTTGGCAGAGTGAATGATGGTGACACTTCACATTTGCAGAGTGTTCCTGCATGGAAAATTATATTCTCAGTTATGTGTATCTGAACTCTTCATTATTGCTGCAAAATGCACGTAATTTGAGAAGAATTACTGAATTTGGCAAATTATACATGCTTTGCAAACCTACAACATACAATTATATATGTGACAAAATCAATAAATTTTATTTGGTTTGGGTTTTTTTTTTTTTAATTCACACATATTTTTCTTCTGTTTGCAGTGGAGAAATACATCTTAGAGATATATAATTCCTTACTTTAAATGAGAAATAGAATCCTTCCATAGAAACAAGACAGATGACTGAAAAAAGTGTTTGTAAAGGACAAGAAATACCAGCATAATTTTATGAAGTAATAAATACATCTCTGCTTGTGTGATTAGTACGTATCCCTCATGAATGCAGAGTGTAAACTGCTTTCCAGGGAAGGAGAGTGCATGATCAGCAACTTAATTGTTTAAGGGATGAATACGGAGATCTAAATCTGCTTTGAAAACTTCAAACTAAGAGACACTCTCACACTACCTATGTATTTTAAATTGTACAGGGTGGTGTCACAGGCTGCGACAAAATGTGTGCTTCTGATCTTTGACATATTCCCTCCTTTTTTTATTATATTTCACATCTGTTTCCATTCTTCAGCACCAGGGTTTGATGAGAAAGATTTTCACTGATTAATCTGATTTTAGACTAAGTTCCTTTAACTTATATCTGAAACATCTTCCTCTGTGGGAAGTAATTTTGACATAGAGAATGGAGATTTAAATGTAAATCATGACATGACTATTTAGCTGTGTTCTCTCTTTTTATTTAATTATGGATTTTTATTTCATGACCTTTCCAGTTTTAAACCATGTGTATGTGTGTTTCCTGTACTTTTTTATCTTCCTCTTGTATTTAAAATATGTCAAATTTCAAGTAGGTCCTTATCTGAATTGTCCTATATTCTATCATTAAGTCACTAATAAAAATCAACGCAATTATATGTTTCTCTTTGTTTCATACATTTTTTTAGATAAAAATCTTTCTTTATGCTGATAATATTTAACTACTTGTTTCTCATTAATTTAACATCTACATTCCTGAGCAGATTTAAGAGCCCTGCTTGCCTCTGAGCTTGCCTATGAGCTGTCGAATGGAATTGAAATGGCTCTCAGGTGTTGGAAGTTTTACTGTAACTGCGTGGAGCTTAAGGTCAGAATTAGAAAGGAATCGTAGAAGAGCTGGAGGAAAGATACAACCTTCCTTATAGTTTTGTCAAGTATAAGGCAATTGTTTTTATTTAATCAACTTTAACTATCTAACATAAATTTCTGTAGTAATCACCTCCTGTGCTCATTTGCTAAGGACAGTTCACATTCTGTTTACCAGAGCAGCACTTTGTAGGAGCACTGTGATAAGCTTGGACACTTGATTTCTGAAATAAGCTTTCCCTGATTTAAATAAAGTGCATCACAAAAAGTATATAATTTTTTTTTTGCAATTTTATTTATATGAATAGATTTTATGGGTAATTTTTATGGCTTAATTTTTGTTTTATTCTTTCTGATTCAGAGTTGCATTTTATGTTCTTACCAAGTTTCAGGATTCATTATGAAGATAGCTGTTGTTTGTGATAGAGAATTCCATATGTGTAACATAATTTGATTGTTAATAGACTGTGAGATCATTAAATAAGTTACTTGCAGGATTACTGATAAAAATGTGTTTATATTTCCCTCTGTTCTGGTCTATTACAATTAGGAAAATCACCATCATTTTTAGAAAGGAATATCTAAAGAGTCTTCATTATATATTGATACAACATTCCCAAATGTTGTGTATTCTATTTATTGTTGCCTTGTGAATCCTAATTTTTTTCATTAATTCTTCTGAATCAAGGAGATTATCAGGGTGGTTCTGACACCTTTGAATTTCAGTGCCCATTTATTCCTGTTAAATTAATAGAACAGGTTTAATCCTTCCAGCTCCCATGGTAGAGTTTTGAGCTTGGATAATGAGAACCTGTATAATGACATCCTTTAAAGAGGAAAATTACAGCTAAGTAATTTTCTCTTTCAGGTGTAATATTGAAATCTCTTGAGTTTGGGCAGCACTGGCATTAAATATGCAGATAAGTTACTATGGTGCCACCTTTTCCTTCAAATTGAGTTTCAGGGATAACTGAAAAACTTTTAAAGCTTCAGTACTGTCGCATTCAATTTCAGAAGTGGAAAGTTCAAAGGAGTTAAAAAATGACTATCAAAATCTTCTGAACCTAAACAGAAGAGTTTTATCAAGGTACATTTAATCCAACATACACATTTTTTTACATTTACTCTATTTTCTTCCTTTAATTCATAGTTTATCATTGTCATTCCCTACATATATATCTCTGTGCTGGCAGCTTCTTCTTTTAATTAATTCAATGCATCTATCATTAGTTATTTCTCTTACGAAGCCAAGGAACGTGTTAATGAGTCTTCTAGATCAATGTGTCAGTTTTTAAAGTCTATTAACTTTCTATGACTTTTTGCATACTAACACTCATTATGACATTATTTCCCCTGATCTTGAGATCCAATTTAAATTCCAACCATGAATTTTCAGTGATGGAACATGTTTTTTAATTGCTCTATCTTTCTATGCTCAGTACAGAACTGAGATAAGAAGTTGCAAGTAATATTTTTAAGGTCTCTTTCACACATTTTCAATGACAAATGATCAACATGAGAAATATTTCATAGTTATGAGACTCAAAGCTTTCAGGAAATAAAGGTTCATACAGAATTTGTTATTATTTCAGATGTATTGTTACTGGCATCTTCTTACAATTATTTCTTTAACAACTTTCCTAGTTCCAAAGGCTATGAGTTCAAAGCCCAGCAGATCTTCCAAAATTATTCCCTTATGTCATATTTTGTCTCTGGTCCACAGAGAATAAATATAATCTTCCTTTGCTAGCACTCTTGAAGAATGCCACTTTTATTCTTCTTATGTCAGGACTGCATATTCGTATCATAAGATTTATCATGCAAAGGACAGGAAGAAGATGTGAAATAGCTTTAAATCCATATTTCCAGGTCTAGTTGATGGTTTTGATAAGCTTCAGTCTCTCTATGAAGCAGTGATTTGGCCACAGAACCACTGTCTTCTAGGTTTTTGACCAGAAAGAAAACCAAAGAATGAGATCCAGATAAGAGCTGAAGTGCAACAGTGTGTCCTCCAGTTTATAACTGATAACCAGAATTACAGGATGCACACAACATGTAATTGCAGGTGAGTTTAAATGCAAAAGTGCTTAACTGGCACATAAATTCCACAGAAGTTCTAGTGTTCAACGCTACCCTAAACATTCCAGGAGACATTTGAATAAACCACTGAACAAAACCCAGATGCCTGCAGGAAAAAAACAGGCCATGTGGAAGTTTTAGTCACAGGGTTTTTACTCATAGCAGAACTGAGTGAGGTATTCCAAGAGTTTTGAGCTACAGATTTGCTATTTATCTTCATTTCCTGATGAAAAGTCACTGCTACCTAGTAAGATTTCAAAACATAGTAGCAGATGCTTTATTTTAAACTGAGTGACTGCAGAACTGAAACAGTTTTCATACTGAAACCATAGCCTACTATGAAGATGTAGTTTGGCAAAATCTGCATTTTTATTTGTTTGGTTTTAGTAAAAACAAATTTTCAGTTACTTTGAAAATAAAGATTAACTGAGGTGGTTGTAAATCTAGTTTCAGGGAGATATCACTAGTATATCAGTTTCACTATGTTCAGGAGCTGCATTTTGGTTTTGTAAAGAATGAACCTTAGACAAGAGTAGATACAACTTTGACACGAATGGAAGAGCCAAAGATCCCTCCTGAATTATGCTGCAGCAAGCTTTCCCTTTGGGTCACACAATGGTAGCCATTTATTCCTTTCTGCTCTGCTTTAAACCATGCGGCTGTCACTGTGAACCAATGTCATATACCTTGGAGTACCAGGAAGAAGTGCTCTGTTTTTCCTGGCATGGAGGGAATTAGGTATAATCTTCATCTTAGCACCTCATCAAGGAACATGCTAGTGTTATAGAGAGTTAAAAGCATAAGATAATAGAGATAGGTAAGTTCCCATTTCTCTAGCAAAACAGTTTTTGTTACATTCATTTTCAAACCATCTCTTAGTCAAGTGTAGAGCTGCTGCTCAAGTTGTCTCCAGTTTCATTAGGATCTAGTTTTATTATATTGATGTGCCAGGAGCAATAGTATCTGCCAAAACAGTGCTGATAGTTAAATCTATGCTTGAACTATGACTGTCCTGAAATTAAAAGTGGAAAACAAAAACAACCCTGTAATTAATATGTCAGATCTTATTAGATCTTGAAAACTGGCTGTACTTCATTTCAAGGTTGGCAAAAATGATGAGCATTATCTACACACTGCTAAACACCTATGACACTTTTGTTCCTTGCATGGTTTCCCTATAAAGATACATTTCACTTTTTGCCAGGGATATAAACAGGACAACTAATCAGATTTGTCATAGTATTTACCTGGTCTTTTACACATTTTTTTAAAAAATAAAATCTTCCATTCCATTTAAATAATTGTCTTCATTCACAGCTTATATTATTTTTCTCTAGTTAGAAGGTAAAAATTTGGATTTCCCTTTGGTTGTGCACCAAATCTACAGCTTCTGTTGTAAAAGTGAGAGCAGTAGTTCAGTGTGCTTAGTTCAACTAGTAGTACCTTCGACTGACTACTATTTGAATGATGAAAAATTATCAGCTGCCTTTATTTGCTGTCAGACAGACAATTGGATTTTCTTCTGAATATTGGTTTAGTGTATTGGTACTGCTTCCTCAAAAACAGGCCATCACTTTTCAAAGTTGCAATAGGTTCACCTTTCATGGTGAAAACACCCCTACCAGAGTCTGAAAAGGGCCTCTGCACTCACTGCTGCTCCACGTTGGGTCTCTGAGGGACACCACCAGAGCATCCTGTCAGTATCTCTGCAGAAAACTGGGCACCAGGTCTTCACATCAGGGATCCCTTAGTTGCAATCAGTTCCTGGTTTTCTTTTTAAAATCATTCTATGCTAATTCAAGTAAAGTTTTTCAACTTAATGAACTTGTGAGGAAATTCTGAAAACCACGGAGTCAATACAGAAGAATTATATGTTCCAGTTCCACTTAGAAGGGGAGAAGTTTTTTCCTTACCAAGGGAAACAAAACCTTTTTGAATATGTAATAACAATTCTACTAAAATTTGCACAGAATACCAGTCTCATGCAAGAAATCCTTTACAAAGAGAAGTAACCTACATGGCAGTTGGGCATTCATATACTGTACATCAAAGCAGATAATGATAACATATTTAAAATCTATTGCTACCTTCATATATTTTAACTTTTTATAGGAGTTGAGCTAGTTTATTTATTATCCTAAGCATTTTCTGAAAATGAACCAATACCTTATATTAATAAAATTATTTGTTTTATGTTCACTTTTCTGTGTTCTTTGGACTTCACAAATTACTAAGCCATTTGTCTATAACATGATTGCTAGAGTTACTCTGATTTATATACCTTATTTAGTAAGACCTAATGGGTTCATGTTACCCAGTTTTAGAGCTTTCTTCTGTCTGAACTCAATAAAATACTTTACTTAAAATTTCGACACTGTTACCCAGTGTGATGACATATATATAAGGTTATAAAAAATGAAATGTGTTTTGCATATATGTGAGATCTATAAGGAAATAGGTAGTGCATATATTGACAACATATTTTTCAGATATCTTAGAACAACAAAAGAATATTAATCTTAAAGAGGTATTACAGGGCTTTTGCTTAACTTAAAAACTAAAATGTGTTCTTAATAAGGCTGTTGGTAACCTCCAGCACCCCTAACTCTAAGTGTCAAAAACTGAGGACTTTGAAAGTCCTTGAGTAAAGTAATTAAAAAAAATTAAAAATGGAACACATAAACTCACCAAAAAATGTAACATTTTATAAACTGAATGAATGAATATTTTCTGATCTTGCATTTAATTAGATCAAATCTGATATTATAAGTTATGATTCTGAAGCACTTATTACTGCCATTTAACTAGAAAAGAAGAGTTGAATTTTAGTCATCAGTGCCCTGGCAGCCAGCAGGGCCTGAGTCCCAGGGGGCATCAGGCGCAGCATCACCAGCTGGGCAAGGGAGGGGATTGTCCTGCTCTGCTCTGTGCTGGTACAGCCTCACCTTGACTTTTGTGTGCAGTTTTGGGCACCACAGTGCAAGAAAGATTAAACCATTAGAGTGTGTCCAAAGGAGGGCCACAAAGATGGTGAAGGGCCTTGAGGAGGAGCCTTATGAGGAGCAGCTGAATTCACTCACTCTGTTCAGCCTGGAGAAGAGGAGACTGAGGAGAGACCTCATTGCAGTTTACAGAATCCTCATGAGAGGAAGAGGAGGGGCAGACACTGATCCCTTCTCTGTGATGATGAGTGACAGGACCCAAGGGAAAGGCCTGAAGTAGTATCAGGGGAGGTTTAGGTTGGATATTAGAAAAAGGTTCTTTACCCAGCATGTGGCTGGGCACTTGAACCCAGCCAGATTGGTTTGGTGACTCCTAGTTTGGTCTACCTTGTCCTTAACTAACCAGTGACCTAGATAATTCATGTGAAAAAGTGGAAGATCTAGATGATGTTTGAAATTCACTAACTAGCATCTTCCAAAAGTTTACAAATAATCAGATTATTTATTTTCTTCTGAGAATGAAAATTTACTTTCTGGAATGAGTCACAAACAACAAACAAATGATTTCTTCTTACTTTGGTAAGCTCATCTAAGCTCTGGATGGTTAGACAAAAACCTAGCTTGGTTTTTCCTGTAACAATAAACTCATCTATCTTAGCTATATGAAATCACCCTTCTGAAAGGAAGCTATAGTAACTTATATAATATCAGGACTACTGGACCATTATAAAACTACTTTCATCTTGAACAATTTCTATTAGGAAGTTCTGTATCTTGTTAAGATCTTGGGTCTCATAAATCAAAGGCTAGATTTTTCTTTCAAGTCACTCTTTCCCTTAACAGGAGGTTAGTTTCCAAAAACAGCTGTGTTACTTGAGATGTGTAACTTGCAGATCAGTGAAGTGAAAGGCTCACCTCAGCTGGAAATGATATTTCACTCCCAAAAAGTCATTATGGGATACGATGTGACAAGGCATGCCCTTCACTTCACTGACGTGCATACCATATGGCACAGAATGCCACAACCTGTTCAAGTTTAGGATGCACAACTCATGCAGCTGCATAACTGTATTTTTTTCTTTTTCCTTTTCACATAAGCATTAGTGTGAAACTGTGAAGCAGGAGGGAACTAAGAGGAAAGTGTTTCAGTCAAGTGATTCCTACCCATAAACATAATTCAAAAACCCAAACCAAACTACTTATATGTTTCCATTCCCAAGAGCCTGCAATGGTGTGAATGGAAAGATGCACTGTACTAAGGTGGAAAATATCTCTTTATGTACCTTTCCTGGGGTAGAACTGAATTTGAATTAGCTAAAAACTATGTCAGGCATCTTTCTGTTGTCTGCAAGTTAGAAGTGGTGCACATCATTACATATTCTACCTTCTCCTGGGTCAAACAGTTTCTACCAGGTTGGTCTGTGCTACACACAGCCCTTTGAGCAGTAGGGTATGGTAGTTGGGAGTGACATGCAGTATGTATTGATTGAATTTGAACATGGTTCCATGGAGCTGCATTTAATAAACCAACCTAAATATTTGTTTCAGTTAAGGTGTGCTAGGCACAGTTAAGGATTTATATTTAGATAAATACTGTGACTGAATATATTGCAAACCCTTACAAATTTTTACATCAATATGCAATATAATTTTTCAATGTTTTTAAAAGTTCTCATTTAAATGTAGTAAAAAATTGATAGTATCTGTTCATTCCAATTTATGATTAAGTGTGGTGATTCTGAAGGATTTTATTAGCTCTTTAGTTCTTTCCAGAATTTGAATATGTATCCACCCAGAGGTTTCCAGTTTACATATATATACACTAATGTAACAGAAAACAAACAACCAACCAAACCCCCCAACCAGTCAACTATACTGTGCCTAACTTCTATGGTTGAATTTTGAGGGAACGAATGTGACACCTGTAAATTAATTGAATGATGAAGGTTGAGATTACTAATTCTGTCTTTAAGCAAACTATCTATTTCTACTCTTTTGGCCTGCAAAAGTTTCCAAGAAATTTTAGAAAAAAAGTTTTTCTTAAAAGGAGTGGTCATTATTTCCACTTCCTTCATGCCAATAGTGTTGTGGCATTCATTCTGAAAATCTCTTTATTAGTTTCAATGGGCACCATGCAGGTATGAGTATCAGACGTAAGATTTTTTTTTTTTTTTTTTTAAACTTTAAGGATGATTCAACAATAGTTCAAGTGGAACAGGTTGCTTAGAGCATCATGGAGTTTCTGTCTGTGGAGATTTTCAAAAGAGAGATGGCCACAGCCTTGAACAACTGTCCTGGGGAAGGGGCCTGGCATAGGCAGTCTCCAGAGGTCCCTGCCAACTTCAGCTCTTTCCTGAGTCACCGAGTCTATGACATGGGACTCACATCCCAGAAGGGCATCTACCATAGCCCTGATTCCTCTGGTGGTAGTGGAAATGCTAATGGCTGTAATGAAAGAAAAAACCCTGATCTACTGATGTTTTAAAACCTTCTACATTCAATTCGTGTTAAGAACAAAATGTGCAAGGATAATTTTCTTCTTGTTTTTAACCAAACCTTTACACATATTGCTAATAAAACATGCTTTAGTCATTTTCTGTGTATGAAAGGGAAGCCATCAGAATTTTCCTATATTTATCATTTATTTGGACATTTGTAAGAGCAGAATTATTTTCTCTGAGCATGGGCAAGAATATTCACCTACAGTCCTGTGAAAGTGGACAACAGCTTTACTATAATATGGAAGCTCTGCTAGGGGCAAGCAAAGTTGCAGTTTCTCTGGATTTTTCAGAGACCATAAGTCTGAAATCTCCCCCACACCCAGAATCAGAAGGGTAGGTCTTAGAATAAACATAAAAAGCACTAATTGCACTTCCATTTTTCACTTGGACATCAACTTTCTTGTACTAAATCTTTTCAGAAGAAGTTTTAAACAACTTCACACTTCTTTACAGCAGTCTCATTAAAAAAGAAGAAAAGAGAGGTGGTTTCCATAATGGTACTTAAATCTGGGGTAAAACTATCAATTATTGAAATTCATTAATTAAGCAAAATATTTGCTGAAAGTTGATGCACACCTCTCTCAGTTTGAAGATTTTTCTATCAAAACACAGACTCATTAAAATTTTACATGCTAATCAGTATGTTTACAATTTCATTTTATGAGTCTATAATTTTGCACTGAGGTTTGAATTCTTTTCATTATAATTTTATGCCAATTATCTCAGAGGGGGAAAATGTAATTTACAGGTTTGCATAATTGCCCAGATGTTAAGATGTAGCACAAGTTGAAAACAGAAACAAAGACTTTTTAAGCTCACAATTTTAAAAAGAAAATAGCTTACTTTAGTTTATTTTTGACTGCCAGTTTTGCAAATCTGTTTTTTGAGTTAGCATACAGTATTCTGACTTTGATTAAAATCTAGGGGTTGTTTTAGTGTTCTAGTTTTCAGTACAGCAACTTTGAAAGGAAGACTTGATAAAAGCATGGCAATCTGTTTTTTTAAAACACACATCGTGTATTGGTCTTTCTACCAAAGATAGATAAACACAATTTACATTCAGTGGGAACCTTGAAGGATAAAATAATTCTCCATTCACGAACTTTTGGTAAATTCTTTAGCCTATGTAATTAACATTGCCTGTTAAAATTCCTTTTTGAGTGTATTTATCATGTAATTTTTTATCCACTTTTCTACCAGGTTCTCTTTTCTTACAAAAAAAAAAAAATGAGAAAAATTCTAGTTTATTATATTCACTGTATGTGCTTTCTGGGCCTTATGGAAGAAACTGGCAGTGAAGAATGCCCACATTGTGCACAAGGGCAACTCTTGGATATCTGTGAATATTCTGCATTAAAGTACTGGATATATACAATCTGAAGACTTATAGAACTCCACCTAGTTAGCCCAGGAGATGATCCATCCTCATAAAGGCATCTGTTTAGATTACACATAATTTTTAAAAATTCCAGACTTCATACCAGTTTTGCATACTATTCCTCCCTCTATTAAAAAAAAAGGAAAAAAAAAAAAAAGGTAAAAATTTAAAGTAGAATTAAATGGATTGTTTTCTCTCAGATAGCTGGACAGTTCTTACTACAGCTACAGCTGGACAAGTTATTACTACAGTGTTATGCAGGTATTGTTTGCTGTAGGGTATTTATATAATCAATAAAAAATTATAGAACGGTTAAAAATCTCACACTTAAGGTTTCAAAAGTATTTTTTTCAGGAACCTGTGAGGAATTATGACCTTCTCTAGAGCATGTTTTGGAGAAGAAGCAGCAGATCACTTTAAAGTTTCTATGATTTTGTTAAATAGCAAGTGTTCACCATTCTTGAAGACAATGTTTTAAAATATATTGACCATCATGGAGACTCTCTCTTAAGTGTCAGGAGACTGAGAAAAATTGCTTTAGAATAAGATAAGATATAAGATAAGATAAGAGTGGAGGAAAGAGAATGACAAAAATATTTTCCAAAAAGAATCCAACAGCACCTAACATGAAACTGATATAAAAAGGGAGTTGTGATTTATACCAGACAAATCTTAGTTTTGGGGGAAAAAGTATTTTAAAATCAATTCCCAAATAACTGGGCATCTTCTGAAAAATGCATTTTTCTCTTACCTGTCCTAATACAGGATATGAAAACTCTTGCACAAGGAGGTAGATAATGTTTCATTTAAATGTCCTCTGCTACACTCACACACACACAAAAAAGGAAAAAAAAAAGGCCACATAATGGGTTTATCGATTTTCCCTTACTTCAGCTTTTATATAAAAGCAAAAATACATGTCTGGATTGTTGCAATTTTTCCCCTGGATTATCAGATCTGCTATTACATCTCCTGCTGATGCAGTCCCAGCTTTAGAAATGGACAGCCTACAATCATAATTGAAAGCATCACTACTGTTTCTGTACCACTAAAGCATTATTCATGGAACTTTTAAAGATCCTTGTGCATTCAATGAACATTTTATTTATATAATAAGGAAATTAAACTGTTTTCTTGATAAAATACAGTAGAAACATGAAAAGAAACTAAATTCAACAATGTGTTTGTATAGTTTAAGGGAAAAATTAATGAAGATATGAAGGTGTGCATTTTAATTATCACGAAGTATTATCTATCTAGTGTATTAAAAGGAGTTATGTGGGTTCTAACTCTTAAGTTTTGATATGTCTGTATGAAAACATGATTGTGAAAGGGTTTTCTAATATGAAAATATGTATTTGCATTTCACCTTTGAGCACATACTTTTGAATGTTTGAAAACAAAAGCTGAAATGTCATAATATTGGAAAAATTTTATCAGCTGCTCTAATATACTCTAATATATTATCCTATTAAAGCCATTATATATGGGCTGCTTCTCCTAAAGAACAAGATAAGAACACACACTAGAGGCTAGTGAGGACTTCACTACAGCAGCTAAAAGTGTCTCAAACTACTTCAGACAAACAAGCAGAAGAATTTAGTTTGTATCTGGGTTTTTTCGCATTCAAGTTTCAGAATGAACAAAAAGATGGGCTTTGTAAGCACCAATTGTTCATATAAAAGTAAATATGTGGTAAAAATCTGGGCATATATTTCAATAATAATGGTCAGTTTAAACAAAAATAATAATAAAAATATTAATGAGAAGCATGGACTCCTCGTCTTCAGTGTGCAATTCATTTGTTATAAAAACAAGTCCACCCATGGTTGAAGTCATAGAGTTGACACCAAAAAACAAATGTCATCTGCTTGCAAATCACATTTGTTTGCATTTTTTCACCTTACATTCTCAGATAAAAAAGCACAGATTACTACAAATAAGGAAAAAAAAAATTTGATGTTTTTCAGCTTTCTTTTGTCATTTATCTAGCAGCACCCTGCTGGAGTTTGTTTCTCTGGTTTCTGTTATGAAATCAAATTTCCTCTCCCCCACTGTTTATGTGATTCTTTCACAGACAAAAATCAAAAATTGAAGGAATGTTTTAAGCTAAATTACTAGTCCGCACTTTTTATAATTTCTGAGAAAACCATTCAATTTGTTTGATTCACTAGGATAAGTATGATTATATATGTATTAATAGAGTACTATTATCCTTGGATCTCCATGTATGCAGTAAAAGACAGCTGAGGGAGTGATACATTTGCAGTGGGGGAATGAAGTAAAATGATGTCTCAGAGTCCCCAGAGAGGTTAGATTTGAACAGAAGTAATGAAATCATGCAAAGGACCAGCAAGAATAGGAAGACATCACCAGGAAAACGATGAAGTATGTAGCAGTGAGGCAAAAAAAAGTGGAAGCAATGACCTGGGACAAGAGAAGAAAGATCCACTGGATAGGCAATAAAATGAGTCAGACATGGCAGGAAAAGGAACTCAGCTGAACTTAGATGAGTTGAAATTGTAGATTCAGCCTGCAAGGCAGTAAGAGCAAGGAGGGTTTGTGAAAAATGATGGTGAATGCAAAGTATTCACCCATACCTTAAATGTAGGAGCTAAATAAGCCTAGTAGAATAGTGATGGGCAGAGTGTCTCAGACAATTACATGATGTGAAAAAGAAATAGCTCTGCACATACTGAAGTCTACATTCATAGCAGCCCTTAAAGTATTTCTCTGAAGGGGGCTCAGGACTCCTGTAAGCACTGATTATACAGAGATTCCAAATGGGTAGTATATGCCCAAACTAATTCTTCACAAGTAAATGAGTTGACATTTTTTTCAAAACAGAAAGGGAGAAATCCCCCCTTTATGAGAGATATTTAAGGTGGGAAAAAAAAATGCTTGAAAAGAGTTGAGAGGGAGAAAATAGTAGGTGAAATACACTGGCACCATTCTTCCAAATAAAAGAAGTTAAAATAATTAACCACAAATGTATTTATGCTGGGGTGTTCCAGCCCTGACTTTTTCTAATGATTCTCATCATTACACGGGTATTTGGTCCATGGTGACAATGTCTAGAATCTGCAATGCAAAAAGATCCTTTACAAATGGTGGATTGTGAAAACTTTTTCTTTCCCTGATGGAACTTTTAAAGTGATTGTCACAGTTTTTTATTCTCAGTAGTCCAAAAGCCAAAACAGACTATCTCTGCAACTGTACCTAGGGCTGGATATACCATAGACATATGAGTGAGGTTCCTGTTTCTCATTCTTACTGTAATTTCACAGATAAAGCCCACTGAGGAGTTCTTTGGATTTGTGATATTGATATGAAAGAAGAAAATGAGGCGGAAAACATACATAAAACAATAGCTCTAGAAGTCTGAGCCAATGTTGAACTGTCAACACAGACAGCTCCCACTCTTGAAGTTTATACGACAGTTTTGATATGGTGAAACATGTTAAAGAGGCAAAGAAACCAAATGAGGTAATTTAATCTAAAAATATGTCTTGAAATTGATCCTCCTGATATGTCATCCAAATATAAACAACGTAGGGCTTTTTTATAATCCTACAGAGTAGCAATGCAAGTATTAAATTTAACTCAGTGAGTTTCCTTATCTTCCAGAAAATGTATCTTCCCTAAATTTCAGTGCCTTTAACTGCATTTTTCCTCCACCCAAGTTAGTATTTTTTCATTAACTTCATAGTGAAAAGGAACATTTGGGACATTATCACAGACTCTGAGAAAATTGTCTATTTTAGATCAAAAACTTATTCAGATAAAATTAATCTGTCACAGAGGTGGAGTTAGCACTTCAGGATGGGTACTGGGAAGTTCAAAATATATTCTCCAGACCTATAATTCTGTTTGTTCTACCTGATCATTATGTTACTCTCCTCCTACTGTAGCATAGGAGTACATTCTGAGAGTCTTCTTGAAGAAATGTTACTGTGATTTAGATTTTGCTTAAGTTTTAACTTTTTATCACAATTTTTTTAATATTAAAAAAGAGAACATGAAAACGCTATTCTGAAAGATTTTTAGTTTCCACCGAAAAGAACTGTCGTTTATTGAAAACACTCTTTAAAATACTTTGTTTCTTAATATTGGTCCAATTTCTAAAAGTTATTTCCTAAAAACATACCTAAGCAAGATTTGAAAAAGTACCTTTAGAAGGATATCTGCAATTAGCTGAGTAGAAATTACACACTTCTCCCTCCCTAAGAGAAAATATGGGAAAATATCACACACAATGGTGGTTGCAAATAAGGCTGCTTATGGAAATGACAGTTTAGGACGTCACTTTTGTAGCTAGTTTCTTATACTTAGAGTTTGTTTTGATTTTTTTACCTTGACTTCAGCAACCAATGGAGATGTTTGTCTACAAAAAAAAAATTAATATCTTCATAAAATAGTTGTTTGAGAAAGTAACCAAGTGGTGTGGCACAAAACAAATTAGAATCTGAATTGACATTAGCTGCAAGGTATAAAAAAATCAATTGAATCTCTGTTATTTTAGTTTCCAAAATCTGTTGAGAAAGATTAAATTAAACTATTATTCTGATAAATCTCCTGTTTGTCTCCCACCTTAAAGCACAATCATTGAAACGTTTCGCATTGAAAGAAAAATGTGGAGTTCTACTAACAAAATTTGTGCTCGAAGATCACTTTTAATTCATGTTTACTCCAAATAAACAAGACAAACATCCTTTCTTTGTAAAATAGAAAGAATTTTATTTTATTTTATTTTATTTTATTTTATTTTATTCCTTACATGACACAAACTGAAAATAATCATGTGTGGGTCATGGCATAAATGATTTTAAGTGCACCAAAATAGATACAGAATATTTATTCCTCTATAGCTGCATGAAGTTTCAAATTTATTAGCAATTGCAAATTTAGAATCATCACAGAACTTAACAGATAAAGTTCCATCTAATTTGGTTTTACAAAAAAATTTTTCATTCTGAAGATTTCAATAAACCTTTTTATAAAAGTAGTGAACTGTAATGCCCATTTCTTAATTTGCGAGTTGTAACTACTGTATAACTAAAACAAGAGTAGTTCTTTCTTATGAAGTATAAATATTGTGTTAGATCTATCAAAATATTTGAAAATACTCACATTAACAAAAAAGCAGGTGTCTGATGACAGATGGATCAGACAAACTCATTTAAATTATAATCTGGAGCCATTTTAACAGTCAAAACCCAACAGCTGGAGAATATTGTTCAGTGTCTTGTCTGAAAAAAGTAGGTGATTTCAGCCTAATTTTAGTAAATTACAGATGACATCGTACAATTATCAACAAGAACTCTCAGTTAAATCTACGAGGCAACAGAATTAGTAACAGGTGTCCATTTCAGCCCTGAAAATAAACAGTGGTGGTACTCTTTAACCTAATTTGCCATCAAAAATTCTTTTTATCCTAAGTTTTAGTGACCATATAACAATTTTAAATTTTTTTTCAAATTCGTCCTCCGGAATATTTGTACTCCCATTTAATCTGGGTTTACCTCTGTACTTTCATCTCTCTTCCTGTTAACAGAGGATACCGTTTCTTGATCTCAAATAGAGAACTAAGACAACTTTATAAGTTCCTTTATCTAGAAAATGTGCCCTAGTTTATGCCAACTTGATATCAGGCTAAGAACAGGACACAGGACACACACCAAACTCCATCCTTTTTTGAAAGAAAACTTGAGTGTATAACCTAGACAGAAAAAAGGTCATGCCCTATAAAAGCCTTTAATTATTAATTGAAAATATATGATATATTCCTTAAGGTATGGATCTGTTATTTACACAGATCTCAATTGTAATTATCTAACTGTGAAGTAGTGTAATTAGAATATTTATTTGATAATAATATTCTGTTTGTAACATTTTTAAAATCATAAAAGTAGTGTGCTATATGCTGGATTAGATATTATTCCTTAAAAAAAACTATTAAAAGCAGTATTTTCCCCATAAATAAGTAATTTTAAATACAGATATATTTGCTGTATTTCATATAGTTATTGAGAATAACATGAGCTCTCAAGAAAGAAGTTGATCTATATATTTGATGATAAAGATTATTTATTTTCAGATCCTTATCATTAGCCCACTTCTCTCACCTGCTTCAATGTGCACCTAGAACAAAATACTTGTTGTCTGACAAGTAGCAAAAATTTACCTTTGGCAAGTACTAACTGAATCCTGGATATATATTTTCCAGCTCAAATCTTATAGATTTTTTTTCAAAGAAATTGAGAAGTAATACCAAATGTAAATGTTTTAAAGTTTGTTAAGTACATGAGGTTGTTTTAGATCATTCTAATAAAAGATGCAAGATAGACCGATACGTAACAAACGTATCAAATTAATGAAAGACTTCAATAAACTGTGTGTTATTCCACTGAAAAGCAATTGGAGAAAAACAAAACTAAAAATGCTTGTAAGCTCCCAAAGCCTTGTATTAAGCCCAAGATCCCTGGAATTGCAGCCTTAACCACCTCCATTAAATTTTAGCTGAAAAATAGAAAAATAAATAAACTTATAAGCACATGTATGATAAAAAACTGGGCAGGTGTCAGCACCTTGGAAGCATTGAAGTGTCAAATTAACCTCCTCTATGGAAGCAGTTTTAGGATTGGAAGAAGCAGTCAAAAGGTAGATCTTGACTAAGAGACAATAAAATTAACTTCTTATGAGTTCACCATGTGATGAACAAAAACATGACTGTGATAAAGCAAGACAATATAAGACTAATTGATCAGTCACATGTAAAGAACCATTATCATTTAATACACTGTCAGCCAGGAGGATTGTTCCAAATGATGTTTGGAATATTCTCATTAATATGTTCATCAGTTAAATACTTAATGAAAAATTAATGGAAAATAAATTTTATTCTTTGTCCAAACAGGTTGGACCAATAGGGAAGGATTAAATAGGAGGAAGAAACACTTTGTCTAAATTACAGGAAAACAGAATTGAAACTGTAAAGACGGTTACTCATTAGACTAAAAAAAATTGGAAGAGAATGTAGTACATGCTGGATCAAAGAAACGACTGCCAGTACTGGTGAAGGTATATTTCCTTGTATTAGTCAAAGAAAATAGACTAGATGACCTGCTGAGGATTCTTTTAGCCCGTCATTCTATTAGAGAATTTCATACCAAATCCAGGGGAGTAATTACTGATGTTCATATTTTTATGTACAAGGTTAATGTTACTAGTTCTACTTCTTTTCTCATTTTTTTGTGCCACCAATTGTGCATGTTCTTGCTTTTGCAGGAACTAAATTTAGTGCTCATGAGGGTACATCCCCAGCCATCCTTTTAGTTCCCATCTCTGAACCCTTTTTTCCCAGAATGTGTCTGATCTCTTTTTGAGCCTGCTAATATTTTCTGTCTCCACAGCCTGCTGTGTGGCAGCACATTTCAGATGATCAGTACCCGCTACATGCATCATTGAGGCTGTTTTGAACTATTCTCCTGTAAGCTTCATTAAATGCTCATTTTTGATACTATAGTATTTAGTGAAACTTTAGTGAAGGATCTGTCTTCAGCTAATCCTCTGACTGCATGGTTTTGCAAATGCAGATATGTCCTGTCAGCCTTTTTCTTACCAAATGGATGCATCAAGTCAGTGATTTCAGAGGGCTGGGAATGAGGGCTTCAAGATCTGCTTCATATCTGCCAGTTCCAAGTTCAGCATGGTTGAGGTCAAGCTGTTTTTCCTTAACTATTTTTTATGTTCACTTTTATGAAGTTCATCGGATGCCTTTCTACCTGCTGTCTCGGTTTTGTGAGGTTCATCTGCGGTTCCTTGACACTGATACTTCTGACAACCTAAAAAGGAGCATCTGTGACTGTTCTCCAGGTTACTGGTGAAGTCATTGAACAAAGTTCATACTGACAGTTCTCCTTAAGGAACCACCCTGGAGAGAGGGAATTATCTTCTAACCCTTTGCATCCCATGCTTTAACCAATGTGAATCCATCAAAGGATCTTTCACCAATCCCCTGGAATTATTTCCCTTTCGTAACTTTCGATGTGGGATCTTCTGAAATGCTTCCAAACTAATTTATGCCGACTGAATCCCCTTCATGAACTTTGGCTCCATGATTCTACAGAAGCCATACTGATTCTAAAGCTTTAGTTTATTACAGATTCTTCTGTCAAACCAGTGAAAAAAGTCAGTTGCTGATATCTACTTCACAGAATCCCATCCTAGGCTGCTTTTATAGAGTCAGTGATGTCAATGTCAAAGTCCTCTGGTGGTGGCTGTTTGCAATGCTAGGTCATGCACTTTGTCTAGCAGACCAGATGCTTCATATTTGAGATACTTCAGAGCTCTTGACTGAATGCCATCTGTTTTTGTTGATTTCTTGACATCTGACTCATGACCAGATGACTTAATAGTTCCTGTATATTTACTTCAATCTGATCCAGCTTCTGTGACCTCTCTGCTTCAGAGAAAGTATAGGTCAGTTGTTGGTCCTGATCCACACTTTCTGCCAGGATTAAGTCTGAAATAAATAATTTATTGATATTTTTATTTACAGCTTTATCAGCTGGCAAATAGTCTTTATGCCAAGCATCCTCACCAATTTCCTATCTGGCTTTCTGCCTTTGATGTGTTTAAAGTACTGTTCTTGCTGTCAATTTCATGATGCTTTGCAAAGTTTTAATTCTAACCTTTCTGATTAAGGTTTCTAAATTTTGTTCTTACATTTAACCTGTTGTTTTTATGTGTATTTCTCTTTTCCCTATTTGACCAGGTTCTCCAGTGCTTTAAAGGTCAAAAGCTGCAACAGACTCCTTCCTTCCTTCCTCCAGGAAGATGTGCAAGGAAGTTTTGGACCACTTTGGTTTCTTTTTGAATTATGGCACACAGTCTAACTGGTCTTCTAACACAGTATTTATAGCAGCCTTCATGTTTCATGCAGGCTTTTTGAACAACTTCATTCTGTCTTTGAAAATTTTCTTTACAGTTCCCTTTCTGGAAATCAAGTATCAATTTGTGTGATTTATTTGTCTCTCTCTCCCACTGCACTCTTAAATATAAATGCACTGTGGTTTTATTAGAGACCAGCTCTCCTACTGATTCTTCTTGGCTCAAGTCCTTGGCATGTCTCAGGCAAAAAAATTCCAAATAGTCTCTTTTTCTATGAATTCTAAGACTGGTTGTTGCAGTAATAATTTACTGAGTCTGATTTTTTAATCTCTGCATTACACCCTCAAATTGCATTTATTGAGTCTTCTCAAATGGCTGCAGCCATCAGGACAAGACACATCCATTACAACCTCCACTAGGGGTTATTCCTTGAGCAGGGTTATGGGAAATAAAGGTCCAGTTGTAGAGAAGGGCACACTGTGTCAATCACTAACATTTGTAAACTAAACAAAATCAAATGTAGGTTGAAAGCATTTTGTAAACACTGTAAAGTAAAAGATAATGGTATACATTATGTGGGTGAAAGGATCATGCAGGAATTTGTGAACAACACTGCACATTACAAAAGTCTGCTGGAAGGATAAACTCTCAAATCAGAAAGTCACTTTGTTAAATTTTCTCAGGAAACATCAATAATTTCTTTAAAGGACTATTTTAACACTTCACTTTCAGAAGTGCAAAAAGATTTACCAGTAGCTATAAATTAGATAAACTTTTCAAGGTAACGAGATGTATTTTTAAGAAAATGTATACTCAGACCAATCCAGAACTGGATTGCATCCATATTTTTAAGATCACATGTTATGCTTTAAAAACAGAGGGGGTGAATAGTGTTCACAGTTATATTCAACTTGACTATTTTTGAGTTTTTCTCTTCTGAGAGGTGAAGACATGTTTAATTATTAAAAGTAATGATTTTTAAGAAAATAAAACTAAGAAGACCATTTTTCAAGGTGTCTGAAAAAGTTTTGCCATTTTTAAAGTCTGGATCAATATTGCCCTTCTCTTGATGCCAACTTTATTACTCTTTTTCACTTTATAACTTCTATTTATACTGAGTCCTTTGAGTCCTAAACTTCTTTTTCTGCATGTCTAGCTGCTTGTTATAAAACCTTTCTCTTTCAGTACTTTGACAGCACATCAACCAACAAATCTCACTTGTGACAAACGCTAATGATTGAAGCACATATCTTGATTCCTCTCAGTACCTCAACACATTTCTGATTCAATACAGACTTTACTGTTATTAGCTCATCTTGCCTTTTACTGTCTCTTTTCATCCATCAAGCATAAAATACGTGTCACTTCTACAATCATCAGATTGGAAAACCTGGAGGAGAGGGGGCATGGGGCAAGAGAAGCAATGTTATCTTTAGTTTCTATCCTACCTTTTCAATATTCTGGCTTAGAAAATACTATTTTTTTTTAATTGGTCAGTCTTTCACCAGAAAATCTTTATGCTAATTTTATTATTACCTGAGAAAACTATGATATGACAACTTTCTCATAAAATGACCCACCATTAGGTCTAATACCTGTATCTTATCCCTACACTGGAACAGCTAGCATAGTGATTCTGTATTTATGGATATCCTTACACACTTTTCCTGGTAGATTTTACAGCTCATCAGGGTCAACATTTCTTTCACAGTACAGTTGCATCAAACATGACAGTTATGGCAACCCCAACTTTAAAGAAAGTCATAAGCAGAATGATTTCAGTGCAAGTAATTACATTGGACATTCAGCCATTTTATTATTGGTTGGGGTTTTTTCGTCTCTGTTTTAATATTATATTGGCACTGAGCTATGTGCAGCCATGTCAGTTCTGCTCTGTACTTGCATATAAGCACTGAAATATCATTGAACAGAATTTGAAGGGGCAGAGTGTTTCCACACGAATGTTTCAAGGAAGGAAGAGATGCTGAAGGATGGTTGACAGTTTAAGCTTTTGATAGCTATTCTCAATGTCTACTTGATAGGAATAGATGAGCTGGACAAAAGTCAATGAGTCTACCAGGACAAACCCAGCAAACTATAAATGTTTTTGTTAGAAACTGAACCTAAGAGAAAGGACAAAAGGCAAGGGACACATCATTCAGAGGTTTTGGCTTAAAGGCCAAGTGAGAACTGGACAGATGGTTGAAAACCACGATCCACATCACCCAATTATATGAAAAATTAATGAAGTTTGTACATTCATTCCCTATATATTATTCACAGAAAATCCAAACTGAAAAATATTAATTTAATGCTTAGAGACAAAGAATTTAATTAAACTAGATAAAAATTAACTTTCTTGTTCTATTGTTTTTTCAAACAGTTAAAAAATAGAGTCTTCATCGACAGTTACAGATTTTTTTAACTATAGTGATTTTATTTTAATAGTACTGCCTTGTGGCAAAACAGACCAACAGCCTCCCAGACTGCATTAGGAAAAGTATTGCCAGCAGGTGTTTCTGCCAGAGAAGTGTTCCTTCCCTCTACTGAGTATTGGTGAGACCTACATGAATAAGCTGAGAGAGCTGGAATTGTTTCATCTAGACAAGAGAAGGTTCAGGAGGACCTTCTCATCATGTATAAATAACTGAGCAAGCTGTCCTACCTGATGTGACTTCAAAGAGGGAAGTTGGGCTAAGTGATGTTTGGGGATCCCCCAAAATCAACCATTGCATAGGTGCCATCTTCCAAACAGTGTTTTGAGTTAAAAATATATTTGCACTTGCTTTATAATGTGGATTTGGATAAAGTTTTTCTGTACACAGTGAGATGATAGTGGACATCACAGAATTCTTTGGATATGATTATTTCCCAAGAGAGACAAAATATATTAATTGTATATATGTAACATGTATATACATATATATATAGGTGTGTGTATAGATATGCAATTGGATGACTAGAAAACAAAAGATTAGAAGTGTTATTGTCACCAGGCCTTCTGTGTACAGAACAAATGGGCAGTCAGATAATGTTAGTACCATTAAACTTCACATTCAAAAGAAAAGCAAATTAAATAACATATCTTTATGGCAGAGCAGGTCACTAAAACATCACAAAAGAATTTTATTTTTTACTTGCAAAGTTCAAGAGCAATATCATCATTTATTTGTCTGACATCCTAATAGAGTTTTTGTTGGGGGAATTCTTCAAGATAATGCATTATGTGCACTCTAAAACAATGTCTGCAAGAGTTTTCTGAGATAGACCTCTGTATTCTGCAAAATAGTAGTGATCCATTAACATCAGTGGCATGCTGCATACATGCAGGGTTCTGCATTGAAGAATTAAATACTGGGCTGGTACCATGAGATTTCTTATTCTACAGTTTTTAGAGAAGACCCTGTAAATGTGGCCTATATTTAATCTACTCTTCTGGAAAAAAACCCAACATTTAGGATTTTTGAAGGAAAATCTTACTCTAAAACAGAAAGGTGTAGGGGAAATTTCTTTAAAGAAATACTGCTCAACTTCTCTGCTTGCAGAAGAATATAAAAAACCTCAAATGCAGAAATTCAGACTTCCTAAACATGGGAACTCTTTTGTTGAAAGCTGACTAAACTTTTTATTTAGGCTTTCTCTTTCTTTCCATTTATAAACTAGTAGTAGAATAATCCTGACTTGTGCACATGCATGCTAAGTTTACTTTCATTATTTTAACACCTTTTATCATTTTGCCCCACACTGTCCTATTGAAACCTGCAGGCTGGGACTGGAGCATGGTGGTGGCATGAAATCATTTACAGACTCTTCATGAGGTTTGGATACCTACTATGACAACAAAGTAGCTTATACTATATAATATAGCTTATTCTATATATAGAAGATATTTTGTGTTTTAAAAAAAATATATAATTTATTTATGATCAGTGTGTGATTTTTATACACCACCATTGCCACTAATTAATTTCTAATAAATTAATGAAACTTAGATTTACCTAGACAAAAAAAAAAAAAAAAAAA
>VXAC01005297.1:751126-814016 GCA_013399225.1 Rhipidura dahli | reverse complement strand
AAAAAAAAAAAAAAAAAAGGAATACTCAGGAACAATACTGAATTAATTTCAAAGCAGTATTCACACAATTTCTACTTGGCAAACACCAATCCATTAAATTTCTAATGCAGTTGATACTTGCTAGGAATTTACCCTATTGTCTCCACTTTTTGTGTTTATATGGGTGTCTAGCTTCAGAGAGCTGCATTTCAAATTGTCTTACACATAGGTATACATAATTAGAAAAAAATACTTTTGGTTCCTTCAGGGTGAAAGCTGCAACATAATTTTTGCATTTTTTTAATGTGTATGACAACAGGCCTGTGGGATTTGTAATTTAATATTCATTTAACGAAGTATGTTTATACATATTTCCCAAAGAGATTTGAATAACATTAAAAAAGTTGTTCCAACATCTCAGGTATATTGCATACATCTCCAAGTATTCCACTGAAGATTTACAAATTGCCTGTGAAAAGAGATTTGGAAGAATTGTATTTAAGTAACAGGAAACTTCTATCTCACACTGGAAAAATTAAAGATTGAGGTATGCTGCAGTGTATAACTTATGTTGTAGATAGGTCTTTTGTTATTTTTAAATTATTCAAACCACGGATTAAGTATATGGCTTATATTTTAAATGGCTTTTACTGGTTCATACCCAAACCCTTAAAGCTCTTAATACATCCATAATACATATGCAGAAGATTAAAAAGCATTTAGAGTTTAGGACCATGGGCTTTGTTGTATTAAAGAAGGGAAACATTTTACCTGTAGTGATACGGCAGTGTACAGCAGTATTAATTATTCCATTCTGCTTCAGTGGACAAAAAGGTATTGATGTACCTGGGAACAAACCACTGCTTCTCCCACAGCTCACCTCTGCCAGAACTGTCCAGCATTCAAATTGTCTTTTTTCTTTTCTTTTTTTTTTTTTAATAACCCATTTATCAAGGATCAGGCTGAAAACATATATAAAAAAACACATGTACTTTGTTTTGTGTCTACACCACTGAATGAATACTTCAGAATTAATGTTTCCTTAACTTGGGAGCTTAACTGTCAAGAGCAAGTTTACAGCATGGCACAATGTAGAAGAGGAGTGAAACATATGTGCAGCAAAGTTGTTCAAAATCTCCATCAAAATCAGAAAAGTTTCAGTTTTTTGACACAAAAGCAGTAATTCCCAAGAGAAAGTAATGGACAAATGCAAAAAGCAGATAAAGTTTACTCCGGAAGAAGCAAATTGAGAGGGCCCTTTCCACTGAGTCACTGTGCATCCAAATGCCACATGCCAGAACACAGAGCCAAACATCAGCTAGGCAGAAAAGGGCCAAGAACAATCATCTATAATTAGTTCCCAAACACAGTGCAGATCATAGTCAACCACTCCCGAAATCAACTGACTGTTCTACACTATTGCAAAAGGATTTTTGATGAAGATCCGAAACAAAAAATACACAGACAGGTATAAAAAAAGATTCTGATCTGCAGTAGCAGCATGTATCATGAAGGTTATCTCAAACTGTAGCAGAAAGTGGAACTCTGTCCTTTTTGTTTGTTGCCCTGGATGCATTTATCCCTGAGGTGAAACAGGACAACATTCATGCCAAATCTTGAAGCAAAGCATGCTTGTGCATAAAACATGAGCCAAACAATTTAATAAGAGGACAACCTTTTTGCCAGCTTTTTCAAGTCATATTGGCAGGGTCAAGATATGCAGGATGTAAGTTATTGCTTTTATTTTACTTTGAGTTATTAATCTGTGGGTAGATTTAAAATATATTGAATACCTTCTCAAATGCTTCATGGCAAAAATTTTAAATTTAAAAAAATGCAAGAAAGACTACTTGATTTGTGATATCAGCACTGTCATCCTTATCTTATTTTCTTCCCAATAAAAATATAAGCTACAAAGAGAAGTAGTTTTATTTTTTCACGTATCTACTGGTTCTGTTCTAAAGCACCTTCATAAGCCTTTTGTCCACAAGCTCTGAAATCATCAAAGAATTCAGATGGGTTTATCATCTTAAAAAATTTGTTAAAGAAGCAATTGGAGTGAGGTGTTGGGGAGCAATAGGAAAGATTAATAATTTATTTTTATGTTATGAGACAATTTATTTTTCTCACAGGGAGATGTTGGTTTTCTTCTGTTTCATATAAATACTAACATTTTAAACAGCATCCATACAGCTAAAACCACCTCTCATTAAAAACAGAAAATAATGTGTTTATGTGTGTATTTATATACAGATATATGGGAGAAAGGTATCTCATACTTCTTCTACTAAACTGTATGGAAATCAGTATGATCACTGTGTCTCTTATCCACACCGGAAGCTTTATGATCTTGAAGTGTGCACCTTTACTAGATAAGAGGGGAAAGAATGATCTCATCACTGCTGTTGTTTATATGGGTGTTTCAATGCATGGCCTAGAGCTCATTTGTTAATGACCATGCAAATATGCAGCACATTTGTAAAGAATTAAATTATTTTTCCCCATGCATATTTATGTATGCATGTGTATTTGGCAACTCATTAAAGCAGTTTACAAAAGATTCTGTAACAAGCAGTCCACTTTCAGCATTGTCCTGAAAATACATTTGTTAAGAACAAAATTCAGGAATATACATATATTTCCTATTACAAAAGTGTAGATAAAGCCTTGTGAATTAACCCTTTGCTAAGCACTCACACTGCTGCTCACGCCACCACTGCAGCCCCACTGAGACAGGGGACAGAACAAAAGGAGCAATCATGAGAAAAGTTGAATTGGTATTGAAACAGATTAGTTTGAAACAGATTGAACGAAAGTGAAAGAAATAAGTGATGCAGAGGCAAGCATTCACCACCTCATGCAGATTACCCTGCCAGTCCCTGAAAAGGGGCCACCTTGGAAACCAAAACTCCTCACCCCTTATTGCTCTGTGCACCCTCATTGCTGAGCATGACATTGTCAGGTGTGGTCATTCCTTCATCCTGCTGGGGTCAGCTGTCCCAGCTGTGTGTGCTCCCAGCTTCTTGCCCATCCCCAGTCTACTCACAGTGGGGGAAGTAGGGTGCAGAGTGGGAAAATGTCACCAACGCTGTTCAGCCACAAACCCAAAGCTGCTGTGAAGACAATTAACTCCACCCCAGCCACAGCTAGTATGTAGAGCAGCTGTCTGTATTTTACCTTTTAAAAGAAAGTTTGCCTGTAAAAAACAGTATCCACATGCATTCCTGTGTGAGAATTACTTGCAAATACACTGACAAATAGCTTCTGTGGTAAAGTACTTTTACTTTCTCAGGTAAACTACTTCCTCTGAAAACAGGGTTTACTGAGCCTTCTGAGCCTTTTTACAGTAAAACCACCATTTTCTTGACTTATTTTTCTCAGAAATAGGATAAAGTTGGTGGAAGTTTTATTTTTTAATATCAGACTTACTCTGTAGTGAGGCTAAGCAGTGGCTGAAGAAAGCTGTCAAATGGAAAACAAGAATGTAGGAGATACTATATTAAGAAATACTGATGGTATAAAAAGTAAATATGTAATCCTTCCATATCAGTTGTTTGAAGAGAGTAATATATTATTATATATTAATATAGAATATAAATATATAGATGTCTCATATATATTAAGGCAGCACTGTCCCTTTCAGTGGCATCACAGCCCATGCTTCTGCAGAATCAACAGGTTAAGCTGGTTCTGTCAGACATCATAGAGTTCTGCAGTTCATGTGTGTACAGGTGTGCAGAGCTGCTTGGCAAACTTGTGTTGGGGTGATCCAGAAAAGATGGCTTCCATGAACAGCTGAGGAACAAAAACTCCATTTTTTTCCCCCAGCATGCTCCATCAGGTAAGTATAAACCCATGCAAACAGGAATTTCCAAAATATTCCATTTTCCAAAACAAAAGATTAAAAGTAAGCACAGAAGGAACTGAACCTATCCTGTACTGCAGGAGAGAGTAAGCCATTAGGACATAACTGTCTGCTGTTTCTTTTCACAGAAATTTTATAAAGTCAAGCATCTCATTCAAAAGTGACAAGGAATTCAACAAGGGCAGGACAGTAACAAAGTGTGTGAAAGAGAAAGGATGTTGTTGACACTGGAAAAATGGATGAAAGGTGGAGAAGAAAGTTACAAAATTACCATCTGTTACTTTGTTAGCATAAGAAGCACTTTAGGGTAATGCTTAACAGTTCTAGCTCCTTCTCTGCGAACATAAAAAAGGCTTGATGTTTTTTGTTTTTTTGTTAATCTTTTCCTCCACCATTCTTCCTCTAAAACCTTTCTAAAAATAGGTGAAAAAATTAATGAGAGATTAGTGCTCTGAATCCAATTCTCCTTCCCATCACTACATTTTTTTTATGTTCCACGTTACCTTTTGAAACCAATCTGAATAAAGATCTTTTTCCATTATTTTAGTTCTTCAAATATGTATTTAAGGCCTATTTCTGGGACATACAGAATTTCTGAATAGCAGTCTATGTCTTTATAACAATGAGGGAGCAACTGTAATATATCTTCAGATTTAGAAAAGAAATACTAAAATTAATTCTGCTTTCATTCATATTTGTAATTTAATATTTTATAGTTATTAAAGGTAATATTAGTCAGGGTAGATAGAACACATAAAGGAAATTATGAAATGCAAGAAGTATCTAGGATTAAAATTATTTTGATATTTATCAAAATATAGGCCTATATTAATGGATATGAATACAGAAGAATACTGTGGTCATAGATGAAAATAGCTATTTTGGTATCCTAAAGGAAAGAAAAAGAGAAAAAGAATAAGAAAGTCTTCAGAAAAGCTGAAGAGAAGAGAAACTATATAAAGCAATAGCTGAGACAGCTAAGGTACACATAGAAATCCACTCCTGAAGAAACAAGCAGCTTAAAAGGAAAGGATGCTAATGCAAACCGAGGAATGAAATGAGATACTAAATTTACATTTGATAATGTCTCAAACACAGAGTAGTTCTATTGAAGACCACATGACTAGCTCAAAAATAAAGTGCTTGCAGCATGATCCACAGGATAGTGATAAATTGCACATAAAAGACGGCACTGAAAAATTTAGTACATTTCAAAGGTCAGCTTTCAGCATTATTCTCTACAAAGCCCCTGCTAAATTACAGAAACATTTGCAGAGCAAGCTGTGTGATTTCCAGCAGCCCTAGGAAGAAATTCACACCAACCTTACATTTGAGTTGAATCTCAAGTCTTTTTCCAAAATACTTGGTGAAAATTAGAAACTCTTAAGCTAAATTATCTTTTGAGTCCTCAAATAAATGATACGTAGTCATTCACAAAAAATTTTGCAGAGATATTAACTGAAACCATCTTTAAAAAATTATGAATTAGAATTCCATTAGTGATGAGTTATAATGGTCTCAGTCACATGCTGATCAAAATATAATCTTCTTTTCTTTCCAAATGATCACTTTGTTTAAAACAGATGTTTATACTATTTTTTATAATGTAATACTTTATTTCTTATACTAACAATATTCACTTTCACTTATTCCTATGTAATATTCTTGCATGTTTGTAGGATGACTCACATATTTGCATCATCAACAGATTTCATCATCACATTCTAGCATTTAATACACATGTCACAATAATGGAAAGATCAACTTTCCACAGACACAAAAATTTTATGGTGAAAGTTACACCATACTTATTACTACTTATTACTACTCTTAGTTTCTTATTTGCAATCCACTTTGGATTTTCTTGATCAAAAATATACAAAATCTTCTAGGAAATCATAAATCAGTGAAGTTCAGGTATTTATGCCATGTTTAGTTAAATGATGTTTTGCTACTACCAGTTTAAATAACTTTAAAAAAAGTATTTCTGCTACATTCCTTTGGGGACTGTTGTCACACTTTCAAACTCATCTTGAAGGTTAAAGTAATATTTTGCATCATTATAAAAACTGGATGAGTGGTTAGTCTTTAAATATTCTAAAAGATTATTTTCTGATGAACTAATGTAAAAACATAAAAATGAAGAAAAATAGCTAGGCTCTCTTAAGTTACTGATAAATTCAAAAGAAACAAAAATACTTCTAATTAATATTCAACCACTATTTAAGAAGAAAAGCCAAATTATAGTACAGCTAGTCTCTAAGGAGCAGCCTAGTTTACTTGCATTAGTGCAGCTCTTTCTCAAAAAGAAATTATGTGAAACAGCCTTTGTTGTTAGCTTAGACTTCTTCCCTCAACGTATTTAAATAAAAATAATATGCACAAAGAGAAAGATAATTAAGATAAACCACCCTAAAGTTAACAACACCATCCAGATGTTAAAAACTTTGGATTACCTTTGAAACTAACAACTTAATTGATCATATGCTTTAGAAACTCCCTAATTAAAGACTCTCATGAAGTATAAAATAGTCCCATTAATACTCGTAGTAGCAAAGGGACCTCATAAATATAAAATCACAGAGCCACAGAACGGGTCAGGTTGGAAGGGACCACAGTGGTCATCTGGTCCAGCCTCCCTGCTCAAGCAGGGCCATCCCAGAGCACAGGGCACAGGATTGTGTCCAGATGGTTCCTGAATATCCCCAGTGAGGGACACTCCACAGCTTCTCTGGGCAATTGTTCCAGTGCTTGGTCACCTGCACATTAAGGTAGCACTTCCTGTGCATCAGTTCCTGCCTGTTGCCTCCTGTTCTATTGCTTTGGCATCACTGAGCAGAGCCTGGCTCCATCATCTTGACACCTTCCCTCCAGATACTGACAGACATTGATGAAGTTCTCTCTCTGTTATACCTTCTTGAGACTGAGCAGGCCCAACTTTAAGGTAGTCTTTTTCTTTTGGAATGCCTTGTTATATTTTTTTCCTTTTCAAATCAGTTGGAAACATGGTTCAAAAAATACTGCAAAATTGAAGTACTGAATTTCTCTTTATAAAAACAGATATGATAAAAGTGCCAAAAATCAGAAATACACCACATTTTTCAGTAGTCTAACATCCAGTGTCAGTGTGATTGTGTTTTGTCTGACAGAAAGAAAGGCAGCTCAGATCTCATGTAAGTTTCACTCTCCCAAACATCCCATGCTGAGCATCACTTCATTCAGTGCAAACACTGTTTCCTTAGATCAGTATTTCTCCTCTTGTTTTGGTTTATGTCTGTTGTGTTTCACCCTGACAACATACACCTCTATGAAATGCCTTGTCTGAACTTGCTGGAGTTTGTAAGAATTTGTCATCTGTCAGAGGACCTGAAATAAGTCTCTAGATCAAGTTTTGCAGCTACCGAAGGCAGGAACCTTAATTTCTCTGGACCTCCTACCTGTGCTTCTGTTATTACACATCAGCATGTTCTTGGCCTGCTTTGCTGCCAAGACATGATGCTGTCTTATGCCCAGCTTGCCATCTACCAGCACCCCTAAGCTCTTCTTAGCTGAAATGCTCCCCTGCCAGTCAGGGACCAGCCTGTATCATTATTTGAGATGTTTCAGTGCTGTGACCACATGCAGACCTCTAGTTCTTACTGTTTGTTTCCCAGGTGTGAGAGACTGGAGAAAATGATTATTGGCTCAAAACAACAGAAGTGAGGGTGAGGGATGGTGGGGGAAAGCAGTGCAAGTTTTGTGGAAAGTGGGACGTGCCCTACACCCCACGCCCTGGAGCTTCTGGCTCTGAGTCCAGCCCAGCATGGCTGTCAGTCACTGGCACACCTGCAGCCCCACCTGGAAGGGAGGGCCCAGGAGACCAAAGCAGATAAAAGAAGTTGCACAAGGACACACATGGTCATGGCCCATTGTTTTGGATTTTATGGTAGCTGAGAACATGCTGGAATTCAAATGGTGAATAATAATTTTTGTCTGTATCTTTATTTCTCTCTCTCTCTAATTTCCTCTCAAAATCTGGCTAGCTTAAAGTTGGATGGATGTGAGTTTGCTGAGCCAATGCCTTGTGAAAAGCTTTATTTAATTTGAATTTTTGTTTTAAAATTTGCCAAGTACCCTTATTTTCTAAAGTTTCCCAGTAAAAGTTTGTGAACATCCTTTGTCAGATGCTCCTTTGCATCACCTCAGGGAAAACTAGTGCCTCAAGCCCCTTTGAAATGAATTTGCTGAGCAAGGACCAGGGCTTTACACCAGGCTGCATGCATTTCTTTGCATGCACTTGGGGTGGATGTCTCTTCACCCTGCTTTAGCATTCTGGTATTCTTATTCCCATCAATATGCTTTCTTGGATGCCCACCTCTGCCTACCTCTTTCCCACCAAAAAGTGTGCTGCAATATCTCTCCTTTGATGTTACTGGCTTAGGACTCTGACAGATTGACCACTCTGCTTCAAGAAAAGCCGCTGTTGTACTACTTTGTCAATTGGATCCCACCACTCCTCAACAACCTTCAATCTTGAGAGATCTTGTGGTCACAAAAAACAAATTCCTGCCAATGACATCAGTTGTGCAGCCTGGTACTGACCTCTAAGACACATCCATTCCTGGTCCAACCTTTCTACTCCACCAGCTGGATAAAGAAGACACCAGGTAGGTTGTATGCCTTTAAACCTTATCCCCAAAATGAACTAGTAAATCTTCATGTGGTCAGTGTCTTCCCTGGCAGTGATGTGTGGCTGGACAGCAGAAGGTAATAGTGCAACACCTCTGTATTGTCCCTAGAAATTTTGGATCTGAGCGTCTGGCAATCAGCAAACCTCCCTAGACAGCAAGTTGGCCGATGGGCCACCCATCTCCCTGAGAAGGAAACCTCTCTCTGCCACCACTTGCCATGTCTTCTTAGTGTTAATACAGCTCAGGTTCAGCTATGATGTGTCTCCAGACAGTGGTTTTTTTCCCCATCATCTGCTACTAGGGCATTGAACCTGTTCTGCAGGTTCAAGAAGAAGAAGGGAAGGGAAACCTGCCTCATGCTGCAGCTAGTCACTAGACTCCAGCCTTTCCTAGTGCAGGACTCTCCATTTGTCATTGCATCATATTCAAGCTCTGGCTGTTCTGTCTTCTTTTCATGTTTTTCCTCTGTGGAGTCTCTGTGAAAGTAGCAAATCCTATGAATGTATTTGTTGCCATTTTCCCTGATGCTGTGCAGTTTGCTGACCTCCTCCAACAGCTCCCCTGAACCAGTGCACACCTCCTGAAGGAAGGGAGCTCATTTCCCATGAGCCCAGCCACAGTAACAGCTCCCAGGTACTCTCTGCAGACCCAGACCTGGAGAGCTGCCTTCTGCCTCCTCAGCTCTGTCTGGAATGAGCTTCTGGAATTCCAGGAATGTACCAGGAATATCTGCTATGGTCAGTGCCAGCAGCCCTGCCCTGCGCCATATCACTGTCATGGTTGAGCACTTGCACACTTCCTTCATCAGAGTTTCCAGCCTTTCCAGCTGCCTCCAGGCACCTGCTCTCCAGGCCTGCACCCGTACAACTTGCTCCTACCGCCAGGTCCCTAACACTATCAGGCATCAGCTGAAAACAAAAGTCTGAAGCACCCTTTTTTTCAGGAGTAACTGAAAGTTGTCATTCAAAACTAGAATTTTTGAGAAGTAAAAGCCTGTGGTATCTTCCCTCCTGCAGCAGCAGCAGGCAGCCCCCCCTTGCCCCCAAGCTTCCTAGAAGAGCCATTCCCTGTCTGCCTTGCCACTGTGCAGGTTATCTTGCTATGTGATTCTTTATTTTTTTGGGGTGAAACTTTTCTTTTGCCCAGGTTTTAGGGTCTAAATACAGATTCTTTGATCTTCACTTCTCTTGACTTGAAAGGAAACCTTCTGGGTGACAAAAACATTTACTGTAAAACAGAGTACAGTCAATTTATGGTATACATAGTCCTAGCTGGATTTTCACCACCAGAAATCTCACTGCACATTGTTTTGATGTGGCTTTCATTGCAAACTGGTATTTCCTGGGAAAAGAAATGCCTTTTTCTAATTTAATTAAGAAGTGTTCATTAAAAAATAAAATTATGCCAATTCTGTAGAAAACTAACACTTAAAAGACAGTGAAAAATTAAACTTGAGTTACAAAGCAGTTTTACCAGGGGAAAAAACGAAGTGACAGAGGTTCTTGCCAAAATATAGCAACAGCACAATGCTTGGAGACCTTCATCAAAGAATCCCTAAACCTGGCCAGTCCCATCTGTTTCAGCATTTCGTTGTCATAACAAAATCTGAAACAGACTGAAGGGATGTGGGAGAATTAGGAAGGAGGCCTCCGTGAAGCATAAATTGCAAATTCTTTTCTAAGTAGGAAGACCTAATTCCATTAAGTAACAGCACAGTTTTATGTACCATCAGTGACCTGAAATGTGAGGTAGTACTTCATTTTGGGAAATGCACTTCACAGCAGTGTGTGCAATTACAGGCAAGCAAAACATCATCAACAGCCATAAAGTTGGGGAAAACAAAGGGTCTCAATGGAAAAATTGAACACTCCACCAGAATGGACTTAAAACAGTAAGAAGCCACTGAAGAACACATACACCTAATCAGAATCTGGAAAATAAATGTAAGTTAATGAAGATAAAATTTTTTACTATCTCACTAGGAAAAGAAAGAAATAAAATATACTAGCCATTGTCATAAGAAATAATGCTTGAAATATTATAACAGGGAAAAAAAAATTAATGTAATTCCAGAGAAAAGCGTCTGAAGAGATATATAAATCAACATTAAATACCTAAGCTGAGTATCTGTCAGCCAATGCACTTTCAGAGGTATTCAGAAATACTTTGATATCCTCTTGCATATTCTTTAAGATGGACAAATTTGAGACTTTGTTCTGAAAACTCTTAGTCACACTATGAAACTGATTTCTTAGGGCTTCAACACAGATACTGAGAAAACAGGATGCTAAATAAATAATTTATACTGTTGGAATGAGACTGTTGTATGAAGGTGGCAAACAGATGTGAGAAAATTAAGAAAAAATAAGAGAACAAAACGTGTGTTCACATATCTTTTCAGTAATGATGTATGAGCCTGATTTGAAAAGAAATGCTTTAAATATATCAGGTAATATATCCCATATCTGAAGATAGCTCTAAGCTTTGGATCCTAAAAAATTATTAGGGTGAAAGTTAAATTAAAGTCAAGGAAGTTTCTTTTCAACTAATTTAAGGTCATGCCCTGAAGTGATCTCCAGGGGATAAAAATATGTAAAGTTTCATTAGGTAGCTTTCAGAACCTCATTAATAAAATAGTATAACATGGTACAATGGTCAATAATACATATTTTGGCACAAGAAGGGAACTTAAAAGTAAAATAATATGTTAAGGTAAGCTATTCTATTTCAAGAGTATTCCTCAGGAATTACTTTTAGGATATCATGTTGCTACACCACTTTTCAGAACAAACATTTACTTAAAATCTAGTGGAAAAAAATGCCTTTTATAGTCTACTGTCAGAAAGTTTTGAATTTGTTGAGTGCATACATGAAATATATGAGAAATAATAATCTTGATAAACACTTCTTACAAAATCTCAGTGGAACTAATTTTCAGTAGTAAATTTACTAAAATTAACTTTTCCATAACTATGAAACCAAACATTTATTTTCACCCATTCTGTGATATTTTAGTGACAAAGTCAGAAGTGGTTAGTCATGAGTACCCAGTATGAATTTTATACCTTATTCTCTTTTTAATTTATGGCCTTTTAATAATGACTTGTAGAAAAGCACATGGTCCATTTATTGTATGAAATACTTCATTGCAGAGGAAGAAGCAGTGTCATAAAAAGAAATTAACAGATACAGTAAGATCAGCAAGTCAGAGAGGCTGGAACAGCAGTTTTACTTTTCAGTGTTCTCTATATAAGTAAATGGGTTTTCAAAGTAGTTTACTTCCAATGTCTTGAAGCAAGATTTTATGGGAAACCAAGCTTTCTGAACAACACATAACAGTGAGAAAGCATTTTTTTAAGATGACTATGGAATCATAATACTAATTACCTTTTAAGAAGACTTTAATTTAATTTTCTTGATTCAAATCACTATTAAGTAATAAAAGTATTTTCAACATTGTACTGAAATGTGTGTGCAGATGAGTTGAACTCAAAAAGTTTCACAGAGGTTCATAAGTTTGTAAATCAAAATGTTGATAAACTGATATTTAAATGGATTGGATTTTAATTTAGACTTTAGATTTAATTTAATTTAATTTGGATTTTAAAATGAAAGATAGGGGCCATAAAGTATAAAGCCTTGGATAATTTGTACTCATGATATCTCATATAGTTAAATCAGTGAAACAAAATATAATATCTCCAAAAACCACATGGTTTTACCTTGTGAGAGTCTCTCACAAGATAATGGCTCAGTCAGTCATTCATGAAGTTACACCTACCCATTCAAACAGAAATGGAATCTAGGCCTAATGAGATTGAATCTAGATTAGTTATTTCTCCCTTTTTTTTTCCAAATACATATTCCCTAGTGTTTTTAAACAAGAATAAAAAAATTTTCAAATCACACAAATGAGGGAAGTGTTCATATATCTAATCATCTAAATTCAGTGTTTATCTAAATTTGGTATCTTTTCCCATGCTTTGTTAAAATACCCTTGGGAAGGGTATTTTAACCCTCTGGACTCTTTCAATGCTATCTGGATTCTATTGATGTTTCTCAATACTTCATAGTCATGGTTCTTTTTTTTTAGTAGAGTTACCCAAGTGGTTCAGTGCTAATACATGTGGAATATGTATCCTGCAGAATCTGGTCTGTTTCTAAATACTTGAGACATCTGTAAATATGGAAAATATATTATAAATTATAAAATGTGCATAACTCCCTAGTGTTTTCCTTACAGTGGTATGAAAATATTCAGTATTTTCCAATAGGGTCAAGAATTTAGTTTTATGTGGTAGCATATTTACTCGTCTTTCAGATATTGGCACATAATACCTTTACTCAGCATGTCTGGGAACTACTGAAAGAATTTTTTCTCACCAAGCATATATTCACATCCTTAATATTCACTTGATGTTTAAGAACCTACTGAATTCAGATAGGTTAACCATAAATATAACTAAGTGCTGGAATTAAAATATGTCATCATATGATTCTGGAAGAGTGCTAAATATGTGATTCTTATTTTTCATATCTTTCACCTTTGGTGTTTCTAGAAAACAGGAAACTATTTTATACTCTGATATGCATAATTAATTGACTGCTTTCCCTGCTTAATTGTGCATATATCCAGCTGTTTGTGTCCACTAATTCAGTGGGTACCACACTAGAGGCACCTGACCAAGTAATAATTTTTTATTGTTTGTGCAACAGACAAACAGAACTACAATCTACACATTATGTACTGCCAGATACCCAGCACATATAAATTTACGGCACAATAGTTATACCGTGTGCACATATTAACAATCAGAAAAATAGTTCAAATAATTGCAATGTATGCACTATATTTCTGCATCATAAATATCTGTTGTCTTCTTTTTTAAAAGTTTGGTATTATAACTCATCATTAAGCTGAAAAATTCTTAGTGTCTCAAGTTATATTTAGATATTTAAAAATGTCCAAAACAGGGGTTTTTTCAATCCATTCTTATACCTGCATACAGTTCAAAGTAGGAATTTTCATCCTAATTCCACTCTCGAAATGATAACTTCCAGTTGAGTTCAAATGTATATTTCACAAAAACATCAAAAGGTGTGTCTTGCATTCTCATTCTCCAAAGGTAAGGGAAGATTTGGAAGGTGCTTCTAAGGAAAAAAAATACTCTTTCTTCTTTTTTGTACTGCTTAACACTATTAAATAAATCCTCTGATGGTGACTTACTTTTATTCATGTTAAAATAAATCTAGTGTCACTTCAATTAAGTTGAACTGAATTAAACTAAATTTTTAAATGGATAAAAAGTAGGTTCTCACTTCTAGCACATCTAAAGTAACAGTAGGTCTTCGTCTCCTATCTATTGAAGGTTTTCAATGAAATTAAGTTTAAAACAGGTCATCTCCATCAGCTTTGGCATAGTTGTTAACCTAACTGAATGCAGTGTGGGATAAAGCACCAAGTGAAATTAAGGATGCGAGTATGTACTTTGTAGGATGGAATTCGAATGGGGAATGGTTAAGGCCACATGCAATTAAGCGCTTGGTTTTTTTAAAAAAAAACAGGTAGGAAGTGTCAGTAAGCCCATCCATGCAGAATTACCTAGCCAAACATGAAACTTTCAATTCTGACCTTACAGTAAGGTCACTTCATTTGACAAAAACACAGAAGACAGAGGACCAAAGCCTTTTTTTTCATGTTTAACATGCATGACCTTTTCACTAGATGGTACAGAGACAACACTATAATTCCCTAAAAGTTTCTGTGACTCCTCAGGGCACAAGGGTGACTGGTAGATCCTAAAATCTGATATATTATAGTTAAAAATATATTTTAATTTCCCTAATAATTAAAAAGAATTTTTTTGTGGAAGAAATAAATTATTTGAGGTAATTCATAATTTTTCATACAACAGACAGCTAAGAAAGAAACTGCAGTGATAGACAGCAGATGTATTGTGTATTGCTCCTGCTTTGCAGTAAGACAGAAGAACCTCAGAAACAAAATTCCTGAAATATAGCACAGAACTTTGTCATTGTATCCATCAGAGGAAAATTAATTCCCCAGAGGAGTCTGCCAAGCATCTTAACAAAACTATCCATACAATTTATGCTTCAATCATGGCCAAATTCTTTCAATTACACAAGGACTAACTGGAACATCAGCAGCCTCTCTGGTGGGCTATTCCAATTTCATTACTTTTATGCCAGTAGATGACAGCTTGTTGTTGAAATTGATCTCTTTTATAAGGTTCATAACATACTCTTCAAATTACTGTGCATCTTCAGATTTTCTTCTTTTCTCAAAGGTCTTACGAAAGGTTAATAACATCAACAATGTAGTCTTGGTTAAAGTAGCACTACTTAAAAGAATAGCTTTCACTAAATTATGGTTTTGGTCTTATGCTATCAACTGGCAAGGTCAGATTCTGTCAACCTTACTTTTCTGCTTATTTACCTACATGAGAAATGATTCCAATTATTTTTTTGAAACAACTCAAAAAACCAAGATTCTCCTTAACTGCAAATAAGCCTGGCAAAACTGAAGAGCTGCATATCTAAATGGTCAGAACTTCTCAAGATCTATCTGATGCTATCCTAGGACTGCTGCTGGTCCTTCAGTTTCAGCTATAGTTTAGTCATTGAGCTAATAGACTTTAAATCTAATTTGGATTTTTCTACACAATAACTGCAGTCACTACAGATGTACTTCAAGAATTTTAAATTCCTTTTTAAATATACATACATACGCTTTCAATTGAAACCTGTTGGTTTTGAAACCTTGCTTAATGTCTTCACAAGTAGAGTGAATGGAATTTTTTAAACTGCAATAAGATTTCTGAAAAACAAAATTCCTATCAATACTATCTGGAAGCAAGCTAGTAGTCAAATCTATTTGGAATTCTCTTAAAGCTCCTTCAAACTTTTTGCCAACTTTCATGACTGGTGTTGGCCTAGGCAAGTGTTTCGGGAAAGCTTCAGTGTAAATTGTTCAATTACCTTTGACATGTGAGTTGAAGAAAAAGGCATCATTTGGCCAATGTATTAAAGTTGGCAGCCTTTTCTTTGTAAAACTTCAATGCCTCCAACCTTTGGAGCAGAAGCTGACATTTGAAATGGTAACTTCTATGCTATGTCTTTCTTCTTTCATGTTCATTAACTTGACCAAAATATGGCCAAATTATAAGAACTCAAACTACTAAAGACTGAACAGTGGTGAGTTATTTCATTGATTTTTTTTTTCTGCTGCTGTGCCTGCATAATCATTTAGCATGTCCAAGCTTCTCACAGGTCACAGAACTTAGTAAAATTTCATTTAATAAATTGTGCCTCTACTTTCCTCAGAAAGCTCTTGGACATGCTCCAGCCCTAAACTGAAAGTGCTAAAAATCTGATTATTTTAAGAGGACTTTAAATGCCCTGGCTTGCAAAAGGGCACAAGAACTGAGTCTGTGACACCTAATTAGCTTCTCTTCTTAATGAAGCAAAGGAAATTTCATCATGGTACAGAGGGGTCAGACAGACATAAAGACAAAATTTTGGAGTGCATCAGCTAAGAGAGAATGTGAGCATGAGAAACAATATTTGATAAATCAAGAAGATATTAGGCAAAAAAGGGGAACATACTGGACAAGAAAAATGAATTATGAGCTGCTGGGACAAAGAACACAAGCTAAGAATAGCGCTGAGTCCAGACACAGATCAGCACAAGACATGCTTTAAGAATGGCTGGAAAAATGGAAAGGAGCTATGAATACACTAAAAACACACTCATAATAACACCTGCATTTTCAACTAAGTGAAGTAGTAAGTGATCTTCTGTTAGTTCAAATAATTTGTCGGGATCTGGACAGAAAATGATTAATCCACACATTTTTATTTATCATTATATTGCCTTTGATTTTTTGATCACTTTTTTTTTCTTTTTCTTTTTTTTTTTTTTTTGATGAAATTAAAGCGGGCCTTTACCACTTTACTACTTTATAAGTGGTTGTCAGATACATAAATGATTTCCAATCACACCAGCTTGGAAGAAGTTAATGCAGACTTTCTTCCTTCGTGGTTGCATCCTCTGCTTTCCAGATCATGAAGTTATCCTTTGGCTAATTGCAGAATATCTTTGATGTTTTGCAGTTTCCTGTATTTGTTATTCAACAGATGTCCAGTTCATTGTAGTCACCCTTGAGCAAATTATCTTGTTGTCCTCAGTTTTAATACTTGCCCAGTAGAGTTTTTTGTTTGTTTTCCTGTTGCTCTCTTCAGTCCTCAGGGTCTGCAGCAGATGCTTATTATAGTTTCTCTTTTGTCTTCACTATTGTTCTCTCTGTATGTGAAATATTTTGCTGACATTTCACACTATTGAAACTTTTGAAGAATGGTGGAAGAAAAACATTAGGAAGAGAGGTCTAGGAAAAAGTGGTCATTAACATCTTCACAGCTAGCAGAGATTAGAAAAGACACAGAAACTGCCCTGAAGAGAAAGAATGTACTATTTGCTTCAGCTCAGAAGGTATCACTGGCATATTTTCCTTACCAGCCACTTTCTCTTTATTGTGGAAAAATAGCCTATTCTTTTGTATTCTGATTCTGTATTCTGATTCTTTTGTATTATTTCTTGTATTTATTCTTCTAGGATGCCCATAGTGACTATTAATCTATGGGAATGGTATCTGTGAAACTGCACACCTGCTGCTCAATAAATTAAAAGGTCTCACTAATAATTCTCTTGAATATACCAAAACTCACCTGCAGTTTGAATAACTATAATGATAAGATAAGACTTTCCCTCCTCGGTCATTTTCAGTCCTTGGAAACCAGTTTTCCCTAATCTAGTTCCTGCAAAAAATCTAATTGTATTTATTACAATTTTATTGACAAACTTAACCAAGTAACATGTTGCTTCATTCTCCTAATGCTTCGTGTAACACATATCCTAGGAGACCTCAGTCAACAATGAATCTTGTAACAAAAAAGGAACTAAGCACAGCAGTAGCCTCTCCTCCTCCCTGTTTTTTATGGGCATCCACTACCCAAAGCTAATACAGACTTATTGCAGTCTCCTAGGTCTTGTGTGAGGAAGCACAGATCGACCTTTAGGTATCAATAATACAATATTCTTGTGTGGGCCATCTGGTCCAAGCCAAAACTCAGCAAGAATTTGCAAAAGAATGAAATGATGCTGAGCACACATTGTGGACTAAATACTTTTGTTTTTTCTCAGTGCATGCATCCCTTCATCAGAGATATGAAGACAAAAGTCTAAATCTTGCAATTAAGTGAGAATGCAGGTTGAATACTTTTTAATTTGACTTCTTTCAGTTCTTCCTAAATCAAGTAACCTTAGTCATCACGCAAATGTTTTCTTGTACTACAATGTAAAATGACCTCTCAGTTTGTCAGTGCAGATATATAGTATAAAATGCTACAAAGTGTGATCCTCATTTCAGAATTATACATCTAGACTTTAGAATACCTTAGACATTTCATAATAGTGCAGAAGAGAACAATATATTCTTTACACATCCAGGTAGCTATCCTGGTCAGAAAACACATGGTCATGTTCTTGATTATCTTTAATTTTTATTGACCTCTCAAACCTGCTTCTCTCCAAAGGAAGAGAGGCATGCCTGATAAAACTATTTAGTATTCTACCCTATATTTAAAGGGGATATAGGTAAAGTAGTGAAAACAATTCTTAGTCCATCATGTTGATGTACTATTAAGAAACTGAAAGCTATTTACACCACCGGACTCTCCTCAATAGTTTGTCTTTTTTTTTTTAATTTTTTAAGAGGGAGGTTAAACTGCACCTTCAGGAGTGATGCAAGCATTTTTGTCAAACCTCCACAGCACAAGAGAGCAAGGTCAGGAAGTTGCTGAAAAAGCATCCTACTGAACTGGAAAGATACCCAGAAGTGTATGATCTTATTACCTTGACCATATAGCCAGGTTTGCTCAACATTATTATTTCATACACAGAAATTCTAGTTATTCCTGTACCCACTGCTTATATATGCTTCCTCAAACCACAGAACATTCAGTAACATCTAGGCTTTTCAGTAGAGAGCCCAGCTATGAGAACATGGTTTTGATTTCTGAATCACTAATGGGGGATTCATATAATGTAACTTTAGCCATTTAAAAATAAGACCTTTCACTTAGAGATGCTCAACATAAGCAGCAGGAAGATAGGCATGCCACAATGTAAATTAATTCTATTCATCAATCTTTCAAGATGGGTGATTACATAGCTGCCTCTTTTTCTTGACTTGTCACTAGATGACAATTTACCCTAGTCATCTACCTTCTAAATGGCTGGTTACGATAAATGCATCATCCCACCATTATAAACTTTCAAAAACCCTACTTAAAACCTAAAATGTAACACACAGACAGTACATGCTGAGAAATAGTCAGGCATAGTGATATGTACACTTATTTTTTTTCTTAAGCTAGGTTTTTAAAATGGTATCTTGTTTTACTCTCTTAGGAAAAACTATGCAAAGAAACTACAGTAAATACCGGTTTTGATGAACAAGCTTTTTCACTACAAAGACAAAAAAAAGCAGGACCATATTTCACTCCTTGAAAAGGTTAGCAAACTATTTTGTAAAGTGGTTTCCTTGGGGCTCTCCAAAACAACTGGGCCAGATCTATGCAGAAACAATGCACAGAAGATATAAGGGGACTGGAATCTTTTGAACCAGCAGCTGTGCTACCTGCGGCTCTCCATAACAAGCAGACCAATTCCACGTGGAAACAGAATGAGCACAAGATATAAAAAGATCAAAATTGTTTGAACCAGCAGCTGTGCTACCTGCAGCAGTTAATCTTTTCTGGCAGTCTGTTAGAGACACACATTCCTCAGGCTAAGAGGACTAAGAGGCTTTTGCTGACTGCTGTTCCTCTGAGAGGCTAAGCCCAATTCTCCCTTCATATTACTGGAACAGCTAAATAGTGGACTCATATATGTATTAGGGGGAAAAAAAGTCACTTGCATTTGCTTTCTTGGAAAGGACATTTTTGATCAGTTGCTTTGAATAAGTAACTTTGAACTGGCAGATCATTTCTTAAACCAATTTTACTTTAACTAAAAGTAAAATCTTTTACTAAGAAGAAGCTAAAATTGTCTAAGTTGAAATGTGTTTAATAATAGTCAGGCATGGGTAAAAGAGTATGGTCCCCTATGGACCCAGTGTCTGCAGTGAAGACAAAATATGTTTTTTTACTATTACATATAAATTAAATGTTAAGTTTATCTGCTCTTTAAAATCCTGGGATATTGTTAGGGATTTTTGTTTGTTTATTTTTGGGGGGTTTTTAGGAGGGTTTTGTTTGGTTTTTTTTATTTTTTTTTCTTTTACTGTTAAGTCTCTTTTAATGTCATTGGACAATTATTAAAATAAAACAGGGTTTTGGCCCTACAATACTTACCCTCTTTTTTCCTAAAACTTTTATTTCTCAGTATAATCTGTCTCACAGTTTAAGAGGCATCTTTTGCATTATGGATAATGACCTAAGGCTTCAGAATAGTTTCCATTTCTAGCTTTGCTTTTTCACAGTTGCATAATTTTATCAAATATTTTGTTTGTTGGAAGAGGAATATTTTACATTTGATTTATGTTCCAGACATCATTTGTTCAGTCAAAGAACAAAATAGTTGTTTGGGCTCAACAACTTTTGAGAAACTCTTTCAACAACTTTTGAGAAATAGAATAAGGACAAAGAGACCATTTCTCCCTCATGTTAAAAAAAAAAAAAAGAAAAAAAAGAAATTTTGCATTTGTAATTATGCAAACACAGACAAAAAAATCCCCAACCCCAGGCTTTGGGAGCAAACACAGAGTCATTTAACCTTATAATACATTGCAGGCTTTAAATCTTCAGTCAGCCCTGAACTGCACTGGGAAGTTCTGCTTCCTTTTATGTTCCTCCCAAAAGAAGGGGGTAAATGAGTGACAAAACAGTGTAAAAGTAAGTAATGCACTGTCATGTGCAACTAAACATCCTGCCCATGTTTTGTACCTCCCTTTATGCCTGATTCTCAACAGCAAGAATGCAGAGAAAGAAAAACAAAGGAAATTATTTTGGTTTTCATATTTGATATTTCAAAATATGCAAAAGCAGTTCTGGAAAGGTAATGTGCAAGAAGAGTGAAAAGGAACAGCATATTCTATTCTAATCATTCTATGATTAAGGCATATTCATTTACTTTCCAGTTCAAAACCAGTTTTTTTTTAAGAAGAACCACATAGTTCTTCTTAAAAAGAAGAAACCATGAGTGCATTATGTAAGGGTGCTATCAATTAGTCTTTGATGACATAAAACCCCTTTATTTCTGATTACGTCTGTATCCCACACTTCCCTTTCTTCACATACCAATATGAAAGGCTTTCCTAATGCTACAAAACCAAATAAATTTATTGACTTAACACCAAAAAAATCCCCATACCGTGTCCTAGGTTCCTTTTATATAACTTTGTAAATGCACATTTTTTGTCATGTTTCAGTCTTCAAGGAGTACAGTCGTAGTAGCTAGTATCTGTGAGCTGGTAGAAATAACAATCCTTATTATATACATGTATTTGTCATTTTCTAAATACTTTAGTGAAGAACACACTGAAATTATAAGATGAAAGCCTGTTTAAGCTTTTCTCAAGGAAGGTATATCATTAATGAAGAAAAAAATTTCAACCCTTTCAGTCTGATAAAATCTGTATTCATTTTGGTCTTGACAGTGCTCTAAATTATTCTAGTGTAAATTAAACTATTACACAGCCTGTATTTCCTGGAGCATGAAGTTCAGACATGCTCTATATACTGAAAAAAGCCAGAAGAAATACTAAGGGTTTGTGCCATATGGAAGTATACCAAAGGCTGTTTCAGGTCATTTTTCTCTCTCATGTTGAAAATAGAGATCTATATTTGGCATTTAGAAGTTAAGTTCTAGATGGATAATAACTTTCTCATTGAAGGACTTTCGGGATATTTTCACTGAGGTAGATTAAGGATAAAAATGGAAGAAAGTTATTGATAGGATTTGAAGAAACAACATCTGTTTTCAAATACCATTCACTTCTCAGTAATTCAGATGAATCCTCACATCTTGTGAGAGCTCTTCTTGTTATGACTCATAGTACAAATATCTCAGTATCTGTATCTTTTTTCAGAAGATCATGTGCCCCATTTATTAGTGTATATTAATGTTCCCTGCAAATACACTAAATCCTCAGTAATTACCGCATGGGGAAACCAAATCCTTCTCTAGGATAACAAACTAACATGTACCAAAGTAATGTGGTATAATTCTTGTTTCAAATGAGTTTCAAGAAGGTATGATAATTAGCACAGTTATTCTTCACTGGGAAGAAACAGACATTTTCATGTCCAAAAACTTGGTTTAAAACTCAAAAATAGCACTGTCTCTTGAAGAAAGAAACTATGAATGAAAATTTCCTAAATGCATTATTTATGTATTCTGGATTTGAGTAACACTGAGCAATCTGGTCAAGTTGCAGATTGCACCTTCAGGGCAGGGGAGTTGGACTAGGTGATCTTTAAAAAGTTATTTTCAAGTCATATTATTATATGATTCTATATTGCATAATGTGTTTGATATTCTGTACAGGGAAAGTATGGAATAACAATGTAGGATGCTTAAGTCTAAAGAAGAGATGACTGGGACTTTGGGAGACAGTGAGAAATGTCTGGAAAATATAAGCTGTTAAACATGACTCATTTGCTGTCTCATAAGTTTAAAAAGAGATCTTGAATGAAATATGGCACATTCAAAACAAAAACAACCAAAAAGAAAAGTGACTCCTACAGCTTCTAGCTATGTTTTGGAATCCACTTATAGCATACTGTGGATGATAAAACTTCAAATGTATTCAAAGGAAAGGTAGAGGATGGGAAATTCCTTGAAGGTTGCTAAACCTATAGGAGACACTAGAACAGGAAGTCTTCTTGCTTACAAATGGTTACAGTCTAGAACAATGTATTTCTCAAAAACCCTCCTCTTCTAATGATAATAGCATCCTCACACCTCAGTAAATTGTTAGTTTAACACAGAAGTGATTTTTCAGAAAGTCCTGGTTTTTAACATTCAGTTTCTAGAACTACAATCTATTAGTGACAGCCAATCAGTGCTTAAGAAGTTTCATTAAAATACACACGCACAAAATCCAAATATCAAGAATGAAAATATTAAAAAAAACTTGGTTAGCTTTTTCTCTTTCTAGTGGTTTTACTGGTGGGATGTGTACCACAATTTAGAAACTATTTTGGTTCCTATAGAACAGAAATCACAAATTAGGCCATCTGACACCACATAATAAATCTGGAAAGAAAATCAGCCTGTGGGATGAATTTTGACGATAACACTGCACTATTTTTATTCCTTTGGGAAAAAAGATTACACAAGACTTACCTGTGCAAACCAAAGAAGAGTGAGAGAAATTACAAAAATACACGGATTTATTTTAAAGAAAAAAATTTATTTACATCTTATGAGTGTGTAAGACTGTTATATCTTGTATTTAATAAAAATGTGCAGTATTAGGATGAAAAATATCCAAATGTTTGCAATTTTTCAGATAAGTCTGATTGAAATGATAATTAAAAATACATAGATCTAATCAAGCCCCTCATCTCAAATGAAAAATCAAACCTTAGTTCTGTCCACAGACAACAAAAGGACAGTACTCACTCTGCTGGCTTTTTCCTGTCATACATTTTTTTTTATTCCCCAAATGCCAAGAATGCTCAATATGCTCAGAACATTATATTTAGCAAATTTACAAAGCTCTGATCTTTGTGTTTTGGATCAGACATCAAGCCAGCATTTAGATGAAACATTAGCCATTTTCTTATGAAATCATAAGCCTTTATTGTATGTACTCACTCTCCTGGGAATCGAGACTGGTCTGTTTTGGAGTCGATTTATGTTTTACATCTTCAATAAATAATTTTTTATCAATGTACCTTTGCAAGTTTGAGTGCTAAAAGAGCATGCTGTTATTTCTTTACAACAAAGTAAACACCAATGCTCCAGAGGAAGCCCAACGTGAGAGCTCAGTGTTCTATTTTGTTTAGTCATAGAGTAACAGAATCACAGGATTGTTGAGGTAGGCACCTATGTAGGTCACCTTGCCCAACTGTCCTGCACAAGCAGGATCATGTAGAGCTGGTCACTCAAGACCAAATCCAGATGACTTTTGAATGACTTCAAAGACGGACACACCATAACCTTCCTGAACAATCTGTTTCACTGCTTTACCCCCCCAGTAGTATTTTTTTTTCTTATTTTTATTTTGAATTTTCTGCAATTTACTGGAGTTTCTTTACTGCCACCCATCAGGTATTTTAAAACATTGAAAAGATTCCCCTAAGCCTTCTCTTTTCCAATATAAACAAGTCCACCTCGCACAGCCTATTCCCATATGCTTCAAATCCTTAATCATCTTCATATCTGGAAGTATGAAAGATTTGGTCTACATTCATACCTACTCAGCTGAAGATGAAACAATTTTGCTCACTTTTCCACGTACTAAAGTTATTTATGCTGGTATCAAAGACAGTATGCTATCACTGCCACCACTGTCACTGAACACATTACAAAGGCTGAGAGAACTTTCTCCTCTGTTTGAAGTAAGAGATAGACCCATCTACTCTGAAAAGATAATTTCAGGACATTTGTCTCAGGCTCACCAGATAATTTTTTCATCTAGATGAGAGTTATGCATCTAAACTTAATGGGGCTTCAAATTTCAGGCAGGCTTCTTTTTTAGGGTTCCTGATGTTTAGTTCTACATAGTTTTCTGCTGTGCTTGCTAGAAGAGCTAAATACTCACTCTACTCACACACTACAAGGAATACAATTTCTGCCATGAGCATGTGAACTCCGCTTAAGGCTTGAGACATCCAGAAGTTAAATGCTGTATTAACCAGTTAACAAATAATTAAGTCATTTTGGCTGAGACTACTAACAGCCCTAGAGTCTGAAGAAAAAATAAAGTAACCATTTTACTGAAAAGATGAACAATTCACCAATTCACAAATTCACTTGAATTTGTGGGGAAGAAGCAAGTATCTTTACAACATTGTGTATTTAAAAGAAAACAGACACAACCCCTCACATCATGAAAGTGTTACATTGCATGTTACTACCTATAAATACTGACTAAGACAATAAATTTCACTTTTATTTGGGATAAATAAGATTGAATTTTCTTTACAGCTCATAGTCAATATTTTCAGTGAAAAAATGTTATTTTAATATGAGTTCTTTATCAATCAATATTCCTATACTCTAGTGATGTATTTTATTATTCTATTTGCAAAAGTCGGCCATTTCAACAGGAAGAATATATTAAGTTCAAAAGAATAAGCTTTCTTTAGTATGAGAACAAAGCCTTCATCCTCACAGGCTTAGAGATACTCACAAGAGATACATGTATTTGCTTCAGCATTTTGTTTGACAAAAGCATGCTTCATCATCTGCATTAGATTCACTTAAAACTTTCAACATACTTTTCCTTTATCTTTCAGCTACTTTTATGTTTCCATTAGCTTTATATGTTCTTATTTGGAATAGAGAATGGGAAGCAAAACAGTTATGGGATGACACCCAGCAATCAGCTAAGCTGAGTCTTACATTTTTTCAGATAATCTCTTTATCTCTCTCATACAGCAGCTACACTAGATTCTGCTGCAGCTTTTACCTTGTGCTGAACAATATGCCTAAAGTTTTGAGTACTTGCTGTGAAGAAGGAGCCATCAGGTTTCTACAGAAAATGTTCAAGGTATAAAATGGAAAATTATTTTGAGGAAAAACTAAACCAGCAGTACTTAGGAAAAGGTATTAAAAATACTTGTTTCAAAAAATTAACTTTATTTTCCCTTATTTCTTACTTGTACCTGTGATCAAAGGTGAGAAAGCAGAATTATGTGCAGCAGCCAATATGATTTTGACAATTTGTATAAAATAACAATCTACTAAAATTACTATCAATAGATTAGATTTATCTTTGTCAATATTTGTGGTGGTTTAGTGCCAGCTATTAATTAAATTCCAGGTAAGCCAAACTCTGCACCCTTCCTGAAACCAGGACATTAGCCACCCCTTTAGTTTTACTATGTCATGCCCAGATATTATACCTTTCAACTACTTACACAGACATAGACATAGACATAGACATAGACATATGCACAAACACAGGTATTATTGCAGTAGTCAATGGCCATGCCTCCCAGGATGTCTGCTGAGATCATTTAGTCCATGACTGTGAGTTCTACCCATCCTAGATGGACCTTGCAGGTCTGGAGAGCTGGTATGTCAGCTGATTACAGGCTGCATCAGGAGCTCACCACTGCTGCATCTGGAGCAGCCAACACTCGGTAGCCCATGGTAGTCATGACATAAAGAGGCAGCATCATCCAGCAACCAGTATTACATATGCAATTCAACACTACAGTTTCTTCCCACCCAAAAATTAAATCTCCCCTGGAGGTATACATTATGTTTCCCCATTATCCATCCAGGTCCTTGAGTAAAAATAATCCCAAGGATGGGTTTACCTTTGCTTGAGGCAGGACTAATACAAACTCCCTTCTCTAACACATTTACCATATGCACCACGGGGACTTTAAATCCTTCTAGAGTATGTAGAGGTTCTGACTGGGCAATGCCAGCTCAATTCGTAGAGTCTCTAGTGTTAACTAACCAAGTGGTCTTCACTAAATGTAGATCCCAATGTTTGAAGGTCCCACCACCCATTGCTTTCAATATGGCCTTTAACAATCGATTGTACAGTTCATTCTTCCCAAATGCTGGTGCAACACAGGGAATATTATACACCTGCTCAATACTGTACTCTCTGGCTCTTTTTGAAATAAGTCCTGTTACTTGACTCAGTTCTTTCTGGGGCACCCTGTTGCCAGAGGACTTGCCTTTCAAGGCCCAAGATGGTGTTACAGGCAGTGGTGGGAGGTATGGGGTACAACTGCAGTCATCCATTGGTTTTCTCCACCACTATAAACAAATAGCACTTGTGTTTGTGGCTTTGCAGGTTTGCAGCAGTGTGATATAATCAGTCTGACAGGCCTCCCCAGACTTATATTTAGATCATCACTGCCCATACCACAGGGGTTCTACCCACTTGTACCTGCTTGTCATGGCACGTGTTTCACCATTACAGATAAACATGTGTTCCTCTAGATAGTCCAAACCCACCAATGCAAGTCATATTCTATGATTCTGTATGAATTATTGAACCTCTTCAGTACCTTGGTTTATTGCTATCTTGCTCTCCCTTTCCTAACAGTAGATACTCTATTGTACATGAGGCAGTAGTATAACTTTTGGAAAAATGTTGACAATTTCATAGAAGAGAGGAATCAAACTGAAATTCAGTGAAACTCGGACTCTGTGGAGAGGAAAAAGTCAGAGTGCAATCGATGGTAAAAACTTGAGTTATTACTTTGAGCAATTTAATTTGTGAAAGGTACTGCAGTGTTTTAAGAATCACTTAAAATCCTTTCAAAAGGGTTTTAAGGCTTCCTCTATCATTTGCTTTGATTGGCAATCATTACTTCTTTAAATGGTGTCATTGAATTCCTACCATTATTATTGAACTAAAACCTGGATTAGCATATTTCACTTTGTTATAACAAAATCATAGCATATACTATTTCAAGAATGGAGCATTTTAAGTTAGTCTCTTTAAAAATACTTGTGTTTACGCTCATGCAGATTTAAAAAAATTGCTGTACTTAATCTATACATAATTTCTTACACACAAAAACACCACCAAAACCATAGATACTTCTGTTTCACTGACAATCTTTTCTAGTCCCCAGTTCTAAAAGAGGAAGCTGGAAAATATGCTAGGTGCTTTCAAATATTTAGGTATATATATGTATATATATATATATATTTTATTTAAATTGGTGAAATTGGACATTTAAGCCACTTTGAGTTTTGGAAATCATAAGGCCACATAACCCATTTTGCAGTTTTTACATAATTTTATCGTAAGCAAATCTCCCACAGAAATGGGTAGTTTCCATTAGGCCTACACTAGAAATCCAGTAACTGTGTATATAGCCTGCAGTTGTTGAGTTAGACAAAGCAGAGCTATTCACTGGGGGGAGGGAGGTATTTTACATAATAATTCAGAGTCACTTCTCCTGAATGAAATTATGCCCTACCATTATCTCATCAGTTAAACCATGCCAACCTTCCAGGTATTCTCACTTAGTATTCTATTTTAATTATAATTTACTTTTAACTTTGCAGAGTTTTCAAATCATATTGTGATATTATATGTTACAAAAAAAGTACCACAAATACAAAATGTATTTCCATAACAATAATTTCAGTGATAACTTAAACAGATTTTCAGTGTTATCTCTGTACTACTTGACTTACAAATAAAGAATTAACCATGCTTTGCTTGGCATTAACCAAATTTTGACTGAAACAGTGAAAATCTAATGCAATAGAAATTCTAGGCAGTAGCTTAAAATACAAAATCAAGAAAATAATTTAAAAAGTGTAAATAAAACATAACTTGATTGCTGTAGATCTTAGACGTACTGCAGTACTCCTCAGATTTGAGATACAATTATCCATACACAGATTTTAAGAAAAAACCCATTTGGTCCATAACTTCAGTAGCACCTCTTCTAGCTGTAAAATGTGCATTCTTTCATTATCTCCTGTTTCATCTTCCTTTGGCTGATAGCATGTATCAATGGGACACATCTGCAATGATAAAAGCCCATTAGCCACAAGACGAGACAGATGGAATAGATACAATTAATGATATAAATGCCATCTAGCTTTTGTAAGCACTGTTCAATTTAAATGAAAATTAATCTCCAGTTTATAAAAATATTGAATTTTACTCTGAGCTGTCAATACAACCCTCATTTTTCAATTAATCATGCTAATATGTGGTCTTCTCTAGATTTCTATTAAAAAAAAAAGCGGGTGGGGGGGGAAGAGGCTTCCAAAGCCAGTTCAAAGTTATGTGGCTGATGCTAATATGAGGAATATTTTGCTATTGGATTATTTTGTGTGTGCCACTGAATGTTAACAAGAGGCTTCTTAGGTTAAAAAAACCTATGCTCATACTCATGTGAACAAATACACAAGTACTGCACTTAGACATCTGTGTGGTATCCTGTCCTTTTTTACATGGTGAGACACAAAATATTTGAGAGCATTAATCTCAACAACGAGGCAAGGAAGTATAAACTAAAGGCCAACTGAGGGGAAAAATATGCCAGGAAAAAACAAGGAAATTCAGGCATCTGTGTGAAGAAAAGAACATATACCCTGTGAATGAAAAGTTCATTTTTTAAGGTAGTTATCTAACATAAGACATGTGGCAGGAGTTTAAAGCTGAGCAAGAGCATAAAGTACCTGTTATGAGATTGTCACTACCCATTATGTGTAACAACACAACACACAAACATTCAAAGTAAAAATAAAAAAGAAGTGTTCATATGGTAAAACCATTAAAGTGTGAACTGTTGCCTTTCTCCCCACATAAAATGATTAATTTTTTTATTGTCATTTTGATTACCAGTAATTTTCCTTATGGTTGAGGATAATGTGTTTCATATGTTGTCTGTTACAATTATCAGCCCAGAATAATCCAAACATAAGTAAAATAATAACCTTGATGTCACTGCTATTGACATAGTAACTGTTTAAAACTGAACTGCAGTAGAAGCAGAGAACAATAGCCAAAGTTCAGAAAAACAGATGGCTTGTATGAATTTTGCCATGCTCATAAAAATTTTCAGAGACATAGCAACAGGAATCTGTCTTGTGGCCAAATAAAGTGCCATTCATAGTATCCCTGGAACAGCAACATTGGTGATTCCTTTTCTCTTTTGAATAATTCTCACATTTATCTAAATCGCAAGCAATCAATTTGCTGCAAGCACATTGCTAACAAAACTAGCATCTAATCTCTTTCTTAGCCCGGTGATTTAGGTATGTTAATTTTCTTTATTTTGCAAGCGATTATTTTCATAAATCACTTCTCACAGCTGGCAATGACTGATTTGTAATGCATTATTTAAACTGGAATAACATACTTTTGTCATATTCTGAAATATTTATTAATACATTTATAAAACATGTACTAGCTCATCATCAGTATCTTTCTGTTTTTCTTTTTGCCATATAAACCTAGAGGGGAGGATTTAATGGCAGGATCTAGTCATAAATCGTGCATTTTCATGTCCTAATCCTAAATGAACATATAATCTCCAAATATCTACAAAACCTAGACAGGTTCTTCAGATCTGATCCATCTTTTATGGAACAGCTTCTTTAAAAGTCAGTGTGTAAACAGACATTCTACCTGAATCTTTTCATACATCTAGTGCTACGTACAAAAGAGTCTGCAGAAGGTGACTGCAGTGGTGAGCAGATGATTTCAGCTGATCTTCCCTTATGAGAAAAACAAGTTAAAATGGATGATAGCTATCTTACTGTTAAGCTCATTTTTCAGGCTGGCAGTCATCCTGTCCTGTTAAGAAAGATAAATTTTATTTTCTTTTTTCAAGAATATACCTAATAAATATAATGACTGTTTCTGTTTCCTTGAATTGTTTTAGGGTCTGAAATCTATTTTAAGTTATGACATATACCATGGTATTTACCTACCCTTCTTTAAATGCCGAAATACTTAAATAATCTAAATATTGTTAGGCACATTATTTCAGGTGCTGCACAGAGACAGTAAAAAGCCACCTTCCAAATTTCTGAGACAGGAAAAAATTGTTAGAAGTCCTGAACATGCAGGTTAGGAGAAAGTAAAAAAAAAAGATATGACAACCGACTTAATGAGATAAACCGGTGGCAGAAATGAGTGGAGGTTGTTTACCACATATTTTTTACATTAAAACATGTTGATTCATTAAACCTGGAATTGCTATCAAAACAAGACAGATTTAGACCAATACAGAAACTCAGTAATTTTTATTTGGAAAGAACTGAATTAAAATTATGGTCATGAAACATTTTGATAATATTTTGATGTACAAGACGTATAAAAAAAAAAAAAGACAATATTTTTCTGCCTGGTATTGCTCAGTACCCATGACCACAGTGCATTTTGTGCTTGTAAGTTATTTGGCTGAATTTTCTGCATTTCCTAAGAGCTGTGTCTTGAAAAGGTAGCTGAAGCAGAAGATTGTCACAAGGACAAGATATTAAGGGTAAAGAAACCCAGGATAAGATTAAGGTCAGCTTCATTTGCCAGAGCTGTTCACAGAAATGTCCTTTCTGTATGATCAGATGAAAAGGGTACAGGTCAAATGTGCATGCCTCTGAAAGTAAAAAGCAATAGTCATGGAATGGATGTACTTAGTGTCAATTGTCTATTTTTCACTGTGTAAATAGGCAGGCAGCATAGTTCAACATGGAAGGTGATTCTGGTACTTTTTTTAACACAATACTTTTACACAATGTAGACAGTTTAAGACAAAAGGAAAAGACATACTGTCTGTTACTAGTGCCACTCTATCTCAAAGTCACTGTCATAGTCTGAAAATTAAAAAATTAGAGACCAACTCAGTCAATATTTACTTCCATCACTTTGTATTTGTAAAAATTTCATTAAGAGCTCACATGTCTAAAAGTTATGTGATACGTCGAAAGCCTTCTTGGGTCTTTATAACTTTTATAGTCATGTGACTTAAATAATCGGATATAACTAGTTCTGTCTTGAAGGATCATACAAATTTCCAATTAAAAATATCTAACAGGAAAAAGAGATAAAAGAGAAGAGAAAAGTTTTAGCATATGAGGAGCAGATGAGGAATCTGGGGTTCTTTAGCCTGGGGAGCAGGAGGCTCAGGGAAGACCTGATCGCTCCCTACACCCTGTGAAAGGAGGCTGTGGCCAGGCGGGGTGCCCTCTTCTCCCAGGCAACAAATGAGAGAGCAAGACATAGCCTCAAGCTGCACCCAGGGAGGTTCAGGTTAAACACCAGTAGGAATTTCCTCATGGAAAGTGTAGTTAAACACTAGAATGGACTGCCCAGGGAGATAATGGAGTCACCATCCATAGAGGTGCTCAAAAAACAACTGGATGTGGAACTTAGTACCAAGGTCTAGTTGCCAAGGAGGTGAGCAGGCAAAAGTTGGACTTGGTGTCAGAGATCTTTTACAAACTAAATGATTCTGTGATTCTGTGGTTCTTCTTGGTAACTACAGATAGAAAAACTTTCAAAGAGAGAGTATTAAGAATAGTAAAAAAAGGTATTAAAAAAAATAAAACCAAGACAATCCTTAAAAATTTACTAAAGGCAAATTGTTCCCTATTTAAAAATATCTTGAATATCATGATCTGACTCCTTATTAGCTGCAATATAGAAATAAGACCTATGAAGTCATAAAACTATGCCATCTCAAAAAGCAGAGAATAAGAGAGAAATTGTCTTAATTTCTTTCCATTTGTGAAGGACAAACTGTGAGATCTTCCAACTGCTAGATTCTCTGAACTAGGAAACTAGTGTCAGTTGAAATGATTGAATAGTGAAAGTTCCAGAGGGTTAAGAAAGACATTGTGGTACATACTTAGAAAAGCCCTAGCAATATATCACTACTTTCCTACATTATAAATTATATCAAAGTTCATATTAAAGCATATCAAAGGTGATATCAAGGAAGACCGTGATTTCAAAAATTTCTAGAAATTGGTAAAACTTAAGTCAATGCAGTTGGAATACTTATAATGTCCAACTGGCAAAGGAGAGCCTGACAGAGAGGGCCATAACTGTCACACCATCTGTTGTCCAGTACAATATCTTTCAACATTTAAACACAGAATCTGTCTTATCCTTGTGTCCAAAACCATTATCCAATGTAATTGAGTATCATGAAAAATTCTAGTACAATGTCAGTGTCTCAAAAAAGGAATCCATTAGTAGCTCTTTCAAATAATTTCCAAAAGTCATTCTAGTCCAGAAACAATAAGGTACTTCAGACTACCATACAGGGGATGCAACTATCCCTAGGTCTTCATAAGATGAAGAAAACTGTCCACTTGGATGCCTGAAAATTTTCTTCTAAATCACTGGTGGTGATATTTGAAAAACCCATCCCAAACACTGGCCTTGATAGACAGTCATAGAAATCTGTATAAACTTTTAACTTCTTCAACATTTAAGACTGAAAGTACATAGAGCCAAGCAATGCAACTTCTTGTTAGCAAAAAATAGTAATATAATAGAATTTTTTTTTCATACTAAACCAATAAAAAATCTTTTTTCATACAGTATCACTGTGCCAGTATCTGACTTGTCTGATTTGGGATAAAATATTTTATCTGAATTACAAGAAAAATTATCTTAATACTAAATTTTAGTCTTCAAAACCACCTTATATTAATTTCTTCATGTATCAGCATTGCCCTTTGAGCCATCCATATTGATGAAAACTGGAATGATATTGATACATGAATATTCTCTTTTTATTACTTTTGGGCATTTTGTAGTAGATTTGATCTGTGCTTTTTCTGAATGTTAAAAAACCTCCCAAATCTTGAATCCTGTGATCTGTCCTACTACCAAACTAACCTTCCCTTACTAAAACATTTTATTTTCCTGACTGTATGATCAAAAAGCCTTGAGGTGTGCCTTGCATGCCATATTTCTTTCCGAGACTTTCTCATTAAAGGAGAGTTCTTAGTTTCACTTGTGGTGTAGTTTTTTCATAAGTCATGTAACATAAATTTATACTGGGTTTCTTCTCACAATCAGTCAGTCAATGTCGTCAATTATGAGGACAGGTGTAGCAAATTCTATTTAGCTAAGTCTCTTCAAAGTTCAGACAAATTTTCTTGTTGTATAAAGGTGAACACTTAGTAAGATAAAGGAAAGAAATCAATATTAGCCTTCTTTTGCTCAATGCCCTTATAGTAGATAATACCAAATACCCCCCATATCTGTCCATGGTTTTATATGCAGACAAAAAGACTTCTGAGGGAAATATAGCATGTGAGAAAAATGAATGAAATATTTTAAAAACCCTCTCTCCTCATTCAAATAATTTAAAATATTGACAAGTTTTGAATGTGAATTGAATGCAAAGACTGCAAAAATAGATGAGCAACATTTTTAACTTCAGAATAGAAAACTTAATGCAACATCTAGTTTGAACTACTAAGCTTGAACTTCTCCAATACAGAAGAGTACTTAGAAAAACACAAAATGGAAACTTGTAAATACAGTTAAAGTAGAAATACATGTATTAGAAATTCAAAGTTTACCTAAAAGTGCATTAAAGAAAATCTTCCATTGACATCAGCATCTTTGCCTCAGCCCAATAAATTCCATGAACAGGTAAGAACTGCTTAATTTAGTGACTTGTGGCATGAATTTCAAAGTTCTTAAGGAAAAAAGAAATAATTCTAAAATCATCCTTGCTTTAGGGTTGTTTCTTTTATGTAAACTGTATTTTTAATAGACTAATGAATATAATTTAATTTAAAGCATATAATTCAATCCTACCTGCTTTATTAGTAGCAACAATTATTTGCACAGTACCACTTACATTATGAAATGTATATATACATTTCAGTGAAATGTCATTCATTACAAAGTGAAAAGGTAACAAAATCATTACAAGTTCATATTTTTCAATGTTTAATTTGCAAATCTCACAATTACTAATTGAGTTGTTAGTGCTGTTTTTAGCTTCAAATTCAAAATTAACTGAGTACTTATATGTCTTATCAAAAAACTTTAAAAATACTTTAAAATCAAGTTTATAGCAATTATGCCACAAAAAAAGGTGATTTTGAGGTTGTTCTCACTTTTTGTGATTATTCTGATAAAAAATACAGATAATAGAATTTGTATATCTTTTTTTTTTTTTTGATATTCTGTAGCACTACTCTATTAGGAGTTAAATTCAATACAACAGTTTGTTACAAAATTTCTCAGGATAAACTTCTCCACCTGATCGAATATTATACTTTTTTTCCCCTATGCACTTGCAGTCTTATTTCACATCACTTCTTCTGACATTTAAAACTTAAATGATGAAAGTTAAAGAAAATGGGAACTAGAGGAACAGGTTTGAAACCTAAAATATTTCTTCATGCTTTCAAAGATCACCACAACTACAAATCTAGAAACCTCAATGGAAAAAAACCTCTCATGGCTAGATTTTTTTTAACAGTGGAAATTATTTGAAATGTTATTCTCTTCATAGGTTTACAAAATCAAACTACTTCAAAGGAATTAAAAAGAGAATGAAGATCTACACAGGCCATTATTACAGAAAATAAATTAGAAATAAATAGTTTTCATTTATCTATTGAAGTGCTGTAAAAGAAAATCTCCAGTTCTCCTCTCTGGCCACCTATGAGGAGAAGGCTGGGAGCAGAAGTAAGTCCATGGAGTGGTTTTGGAGTCTTGGAGGGAAGGAGAATAAATTGAGTACCATTCCAAAACCATGTAATATTTCTGAAAGGACTGAGCTTATCTTATGTTACAAAATTTATGCACATTCATGTACCCATATACATACATAAATACATACCTATTTTGCGATAACCACATATTTCTTTGATCAACTATCCTAAAACTACAATTCTGTTCAACCTCTCTGAAAGTAAAATAAAAAAATCCCACCTGCTGTCTTAAATGCATGTAGTCCATCTCACGTGCACACCTATTGGTTCCCAAGACCACAGAGGGAATCAGTACATATTTTCAGTGATATTGAATTATGGTGCCAAACACAGATCACTTCCCCACTGTTTGAAACCCCTTCAGGTCCAAGGTTGGACCACTCTATGGTCGTCAAAAGGTTGTATGCAACAGTATCCATGCAAAGACCTGTGATTTTGTATATGCCTTTTATCTTACTCACTTTAGAATTAGGCTTTTGAACCAAATGTTTGTTATTGCATGTGTAGAAGAATGAAGAGCTTGTGGGGGTACCAAAAACACAGACCTTCTGCAAAGCTTTTTGGTATAAAAATTTATTATCAGATCTTCGCAAACTGTCCAATGGTGAAATTGCTAAACAAAACAGTTCTTCCTGAGTCTCAGTTCCCAAGTGCTGCTTTCTATTTAGTAATGACTTTATCTCATTTACAGGTTTCACCCTTGTAAGGGATTTTTAAAGACAATACACCGAACTCCCTTGTTTTAAACTTTGTCCTATATAGAGAACTAGGTATCCAAAAGCATACTGAGTCATTAATAAATTCTAAAGAAACAGTGACAACAATTAGTTATGCCAGACTTCATTTAGCATTCTACATTTTTTACAGCAATTGTAAGTCCAAACTCTTGAGTTACACTTTTTAACATTAAATAGATAAACCATGTTGACAGAAATTCTGTGAAAAACACTTCTCCTTAACACGTGCCAGGTTTCAAGCTGAGGCACATTTTTACAGGCTGGTTATGATTTTCTGTAAAAGAGGTTTTTAACATGGAAACCCTGCCATACTTAAGGCTAGCAGAGTTGGTTGGACCTGCTACACTATGTTTTTAAATTAAAATATTACTAGAGATCACCTGGACACACACAATAACACAGGCACATTTGGGGTATTAGTCAGAAATACAGAAGTTTTAAACTGATTGTATTTATTGAGAGCTGAATTATGAGAAATGGGAATACTGCTGTTTCTTTATACTCCAATTGCAACTTATATTGTAATTATTAAGCAATTAATGTCACTTAATATAAAGTGGTGCTGCAGGGATACAGCACAATAACCTTTTTTATTAATATTTTTCATTGTGTACTTTAAAAATAATTCCTGTGAGAAATTCTGGCTGCAAAATTAAGTAAATTAATTAAGAGATTATATAATGTGACCTCTTAAATCTTTTGGAAAAGAACTATTCAGTTGAAAGCCTTTAATATATGAAACAACTTAAAATTACTTACTTGTTTTAATGTTTTGACTTTACAATAGATTAATCATTAGCAATTAACTACAGCATCTTTCTTCATTCATTGAAACAGAGACAGGGAACTGGATTTTAAAGGATACACAGATCCAATTGTAATCCTATGAAAATATGTTTCAGCCTTGCCACAGTTACACAGTTTACTCTTCATTTACAAATCTTAGATCTTCTTAAGTCCTCAAACCAATTGCACAATGCCAGAATCCTAAGCCAGGCCTAAGGGTACAGTTCTCTACGAATTCCTTATGCTGATCCAGTATAACTGACTGTCTTTGGAGGTATTTGGTAATTAGTATTGTATTTTTTGTTACCTTTGGAGGTATTTGGTCAGTCTGTGACCAGGCGAAACAATCCTCTTAAAGTGATTTTAACAGTAAGAACAGCATACTTGCTACAGGTTTTAAAACTATAAAGCATTCCATATATCACTATTTTACCTCAAGGTTTAATCTCTGACACTGATGTTGAAACAGCAGGAACTTCAGTCTTTTTTGCTTCAACAATACACTTTTTTCACTTTTGATTCTATTATTCTGACTGGTTCTTTAACCTCCTATATTCAAGAACCTTCTATCCTTACTTATTCTTAAATCACAAATTCTTTCTGAGGGTTTATTTATTGGTTTAAAACATTTTTTTTCTGGAAGCTTCCTATTAAACTTATGCAATTTATTCACATGTCAGTCACATCATGTCTGTCATCAGACTTACAGTATTTACAAATTAATGTTGCAAATCTATTATAGACTACTTGATTAGCCAGTTTTTAAACATTGCAATTAAAATAAATAAAAAGTGCAATTTGTCAATGCTGCATTATTACTAGGAGGTTTGTTCAGTCAATCCTGCCACTCAAACAATAAATGTTTGATTTTGAAATAAGAAAGAGCAAGGACACAGAACACCACTTAAACAGAGACATTCTGAGTTCCTGGATTTGTAGTCTTCTATTTCGTGTTGCATGTCATCTTATTTGGAAACAATCCTACCTAAGCTGCTACCTTTGTGGCTACAATAGGGTTTTTCCTTGATAAATTTTTGAACAAGTCACATTAGCTCTTTTTCCTTGCCAGGGTTTCTGGAATTATTGTATATGGGGAAAAGCTTCAATAGACGACACTGAATATAACCCATCAAAACAGTTCTCACTAAATCACACTTTAATGCCAAGAACATTTTTCTATCTTCCCTATCCATTCAAAATTTCAGGGCTACAGGTTTGAATTCATGCTGGGAGAGCAGGGAACTAAAATTCAGTATAGGAAAAGGCTATATTTTGTAGGCTATCATAGCAGAAATGTTGAAAGACAATTTCAATTTTTTAAGAAAAAAATGGTCTTTACTGAATTTTTGCTAGATAGAAAACAGGTACTTGTTGACCAAGATGGTTTCCAAATTACAGAAAGAAAAAAGGGACAGTGGCCATAGTTCAGAGTAATGACTAAAGCACCTAGGTAGCTAAGAAATAAAAAAAAGATAAGATACAATTCATTCTCAGTTTACTTATTGTTTTTTACAAAATGAATACTAGTGGCACTGGCACATGATCAGCATCAAAACCAAAAACAGAAGTTTCACATTGATGCCAAAGTTCACTATTTTCTTAGCTACCAGCACAAAAAATGTTACTGAAACTGAGAGAAATATTTTTATCAAATAACTATGCTACTCCATATCTGGAAAACATCTGATCAACATCTTTCTTGCACCCAAATCTTGTTACAGGCCTCCAGAAGGGATCTGAAAAGTACAGAGGATAACTCCTTTCCTGGCTCTCCTAATGCCGACCTCTGTTGCCAGGGCATAGTGCAGGCTAATGCCCAGCTTTCCATCTACCAGCATCTCCCCAAGTCCTTCTCTGCCGTGCTGCTCAAAAGCCCCAGCCTATAGCACAGTAGGAGTCCCCTCCTTCACAAATGAAAGATTTGGTATTTATCCTCGCTGAATTTTGGGAGGTTGCTGCTGGCCCATTTGCCCAGCCTCCTACACCCTTCTGAATGGCTGTTATCAAGGGATCCTTCCACTTTGGTGTCACCTGCAAATGATGAGGGTACATTCCATAAACTGCTTCAGCTCAGGTTCCTGCAGTCTGAGCTGAGGTGCCTTATTCCCCTTCCTGACCAAGTCATAGACACTTAGATGATAGAGCTAAATATTTACAGTGAATAAACATTTGTTTATTTGTTGGTTTTGGGAGATGTTGCTTTGTTTTTTGTCTTTCAAAACAACTAAAAAAGCCAAACAAAAAGCAAAATTTTGAGAGGGACATTTCAATTAAATACAAAAGCTCAGTTTCTGATTTTTCTTTTTCCAGTTTCTACTGGCAGCATCAATCCTACTGTCATTTCAAATACCAAAGAAGCCATCTGCTCTCCAAATACACACAAACAAAGTAAAACCCAAGTTTTTTAAAAAGTATAAGTGAGACAACAGAGATAATAATTGCTCTTCATGTTTATAATAGTAATGAGCATAATCCATCAGATTTTAGAACACCTCTCTTATACAAAGCAGAAAAAATAATATTATGACAAGATTGTCCTTGTGTTACATTCCAAGGAAACTGTATTCATTCATTAAATTCAAATTTTTCCGAGTTTAAAATTATCCTGAAAACTCTTTGCACCCTGTTCCTGTTTAATCAAACCAGGTACTTTTAAAATATACCAATAACTAATATGTTAAAAAAATATATTACAGGGGGCAGTAACTTGAGGGCCCATTAATAAATTGTTTGTCAAGTTTTAGTCATTGTTCTGATAATGGCTGATTGATCTACTGAAGGCATGATAAACTCATCTATATCCATCCACAATTTAACATTATTCAAACTATAATAATTCCAAATCAGTTCCAATGGCAGTTCCCACTTCTTGTATGACAAGCAACCATATGACCCTGAAGCTTTAATCCTTATTTGACAAAGCATCTTAAGTCTCCTTTATTGTAATAGCAGTGTTTTGCCAGCCATACACCATAATTTACATAAACTAAGGATTCTTGCATGAAGCATAAGCAATATCTGTCATTGACTTGATTCTTCCATGCTTTAAAGACATGGCAAAACAATTAATTCAAATGAGAGTGTAAGAGGTCTCAGTCCTTGATTATGAATACGATTCCAGTTTAATACATTCCTTGAGATGTAGATCTGCTAAATCTACCCTGATTGCTTTACTGCCTCAGACTAGTTATGCAAATATCTAAACAAAGAGTGCATATCCAGAAGCTCCTGTGAACAGAGTGTATCCCTGCATCACTTTTATAAGCCATTGTTGTGGTCAGATAGTTTTGAAATATTAGTCACATAAAATGAAGTGTGATAAATCTTCCTAGTATGTTCTGACTCAGCAGTCCTGGCTTGTTATTCTTAGTTAGTACTCCTGAACTAGTCCTATTAGATTAAAAAAAAAAAAAAAAACAAACAAACATTGAAAAGTCCACCAACCAACCAACCAACCAAACAAAACTTCTTGGAAAATTAGCATTTACAAGAGATTCATTTTCACAGAAGGAACAATATGCCTTAGAAAAAATGCATTCAGTGGAATTTTTTTAATTTTCCAAAGAAGTTTGAGAATCCTTAGCTTCTAGTCTTTCTTGAACTCAGCTGTGTCCTTGATCTACTTTTAATGTGGTTATGATTTTTCTGGAGTAGAGTTTGCTATGTCAATTTACTGGAACAAATGGTCCTTCTGTTTCCCTGTGTGATTTCTATACCTCAAAGCAATTTGTCCCCCGACTTATTTTGAACTCTCTCATATTTTTCTACTACACTGTCACTGATTTGAGTCTCACGTTTCATGAAGAACCATTTGCTTTTTCCAGTAGAAACTTATTTCTTTAGAGCCTTTTTGCAGCCTTACTCTCCTGCCACATAGTTTAAAGTGTTTTCTTCTCAAAGAAAGAGTAGAACAAATTTAGGTCTTCAGTTGATAAGCTTTGGACTGTCATCACACAACTATTTTTTTACCTTCTCTACTGGTGGCATTCTGCTAAATCAGTATTTCACCTTATATTTTACATCATCCTGAAATGCATTTATTTCAGAATTTGAAACCATGCTGTAGCTCTTTTACTTTACTCTAAGTGATCATTAATATTGTTTTAATTTTTTATACACCAGAAATTGAAATGATAAGTACATTAATTGACGTTGCACAAAGACAAATTTCCATGTCCCTAAAAAACTCAAACATATTTCATTTTCATAGCTTGACTTTGTAAAAGCAGGGATTGTGATTTTCACTCATAGATAGCAATAAAAAAATATAATCCTCTCTGCTTAGCTAAGTATCAAAAAAGGCATTTCAAATCAAATGAAGAATGGGAAAAGTTTTTAGTTGTTCCCACTGGATCCGCTGCGTATTTTTCCTGATTTTTCATTTCATTTACTAAAAATACAAATTTCATGCCACTTGTGAATCACTCGTGTGAGTATTTTTTTTTCACAAGTGACCATTGAGCTTTCTTTAGCTAAGATAAGGAAGAAGTTGCAGTTATGGTTTATGACATTGAAGGCCAATTGTGATTAATGAATGGGCAACCAATTAATCTTTGTGTCCTAGTCAGAACACAAGGAACTGAGGGAAGCAGACAAGCAGTTATGAGAATGGGAACAGAGAGGGAGGGGATCCTGGGCTGCCTCACTCACCAATCAGCAGAAAATTGAGGTTAGATCCTCATCCCAGGTGCTGCTTTTCCAGCTTGAAAACAGCATTCAACACCCTTTCCAGATAATTTCAGATTCTGTAAATCTAGTTTAGACAGAAAAAGATTGAAGATGGACACTGCTCTGATCCCATCATCATGATAGTTTAAATTTTATAGAAGGAAGGAGTTCTGAAAGCCAAAGTCCAGAGTCACAAAGAAGCCAATAATATTTCAGGTTTAGAGAAGAACAGTGAATGACTTTCTAAAGTTTACATTTTGCAAATGCAATGTAGCACTCAGGTAAAGTCAGTGGCAATACCACCACAGTAAAGAGAAATTTTTAATGGGAAAATGTTGTACAAGATGATGAAAGACCTGTTAGCCTAAATGTAAATGACACACAGCTTAATTTTCAGTGATGTCTGCACACAAATTGTAATAATGCTGCTGTAGCAATATTAACACTGAGTAGTATAAAATAATACAAGGCCAGGGCTTGGAAGGTAAAAATTAAAACACAGATATGACAACAGTCAGTGAATCTGTGTTCAAAGACAAAGCATGTCTGGATACATCTGAGGTAGTGTTAGACACTCGACTGAGGCAAGTTAGATATACAGCTGTCCCAAGTATTCTCTGTGGCTGCTAAGGAGAGGTAAATGTCTTTAAACACTCCCAAGATTAACTTTAACTTTAAAAACTCCCAAGATTTACCTTTCCTTTCAGAATACCCATTTCTTTGCAAGGAAAATAGAAACAGGCTTGGGCAAGCGAGCTCCTAGTTTCATCATCATGATTGTCTGTCTAAAATAGGGAGATCAAAAATCAGTCAAGGACTGTATTTGTTAAAAGATTGTTCATGTAAGTTGGGGGGCAGGGGTAGGGTGGGGAAGCAATTTACACTACATTCTGTTATGCACAGTCTTCTATTCCTGAGTGGTCTTTTGAGGAAAATATAATCAAAATAGTTGAGGAAGGAAACAAAAATGCTTTCTACATGATGGAGTAATTCTTACAAATATGGTAAGAACATCTACTGTGGAGAAAGTGTAAGCTAAATAAATTTATATCAAGTTGAGGAAAAAACAGGATGCCTACAATAGTTGGTCTAAAACAGGAAAGAAAAGACTGATTTTCAACTTTCATGAAAAGCATCCAAATTATGTCAATAAAAACAACTTTTTCTAAGTCTTAAAAAGGGAACATCTTTAGGCAAATGCAAGACAAAAAAAAAATCTGTGTTCAATATATTTGTAAATATCAACATTCTTAGAAAAATGGAGCAGAATTTTTGCACATTTGTAGCATCAGTCTGTTTATTGTGCTGTGCTCAGTAATTCCACTTAAAAAATGGAAGAATACAAATTTGTTTTGAACCTGTGGAGAAAAACTTTCAAAACTTCTCCTCAAAAGGTAAGTAACAGTCCTCACATTTCTTTCGCCATTAGACTTATGGAATTGGAGGGATGGTCTAATTTTACTCCCTGTAATTGTCCCCCTCAAAGCAGATTGCAAACAACTGACAAAGACAGCACTAAGATCTACAGAGAAGTGATTTTTCTCTACTGAGAAACACTGAGATTTTAACAGAACTGCACAGAACAACTGCAGGTGGAAGGCATCCCTGGAGGTCATCTGGTCCAACCTTACCCTGTTCATGCAGGGTCACCTAGATTCAGTTGCTCAGGACAATGTCCAGACAGCTTTTGAATCTCTCTAAGGACAGAGACCAAAAATTCCTTGGGCAACTTGTAAGTGCTTGGTCACCTTCAGAGTTAAAACTTGTTTCCTGATGATCATATAGAACGTCCAGAGTTTAGCTTGTACCCATTACTTCTTCTTGCAGATAAAATCTCTCAAACATTAAACAAAAATCAGCAAGATGAAGCACAGAACACAATGAGATGATAGATAGATAGATAGATAGATATCAAAAATTGCTGTTTCCAAAAGTCTAACTAGACAGGAAATACGGGCTACTATTAGCAGAAGTATTTTCAGGAAAAGGCAAATCAGATTTAGTATTGCATTTGTGTTAGTAGGATAGTGAAAACTAAAACCATACAAGGCTGTCAGTGCACTAGTAGAACTATATCTATGCAGTATTTCTGACTTACTACAAGTGTGATTGAACCAAGTCTTGTGTAAATCAATTAAATGGTGATAAAGACTCACAGAAATATGTTTTAAAAGTAGTGTTATTTTATGGAATGAAAATTAAAAGAACAAGACAGAGATTTTAAATCCTTACACAAAGTGGACAGTATCACATTGAAATCTGCAACACAGTTTATCACACATGTCAGAAATGCAGACCAAATGAAGCATAAAAAACACACACGGAAGAGAGAACATTGTACCTTAGAGAACAGACCTCAGAGACAGAAAATTGTTCCTCTTGGCTGGGAAAAAAAAGCAATCAATAAAGCTTAGACTAGAATTTTCACTTCCTTAAACTAGCCTTTCTATAAGATAGTAAGATTTGAAGATAATCTGTGCTGTTGAATCCATTTTTACCAGGTATGGCATAACCATCAAGATAACATTTGACTGTACAATATAATTTCCTGAACATTAATTCTAAGAGTTGTGTTTTGAACACAACATAGGTTGTGACAGAACACCAATCTCCTTAACCAGTGTGTGGATAAAAGCATTAAAGAAAAGAGCAGATGGGAAAAGGAGCTAAGCATAACTCTGATGCATATTTAAGATTACAACACTGTGAAAGAGCTCTGATAGAAATGAGTTGCCACCTTCTGAAAAAGTGTTCACTGTAAATTAAACAATACTATCTCTTTAGAAATGATGAACAGAGGTGTAGAGCCCTGCTTCAATGATTAGGATATGTGGAAATTACCACCAACTCTTGAAATGATATAAATGTTTGCAATGGAAATTCACAGATCCAGATAGGATTTTAGAATCATAGAATGGTTTGGGTTGGAAGAGATTTTTAAATGTCCAATCCCCCTGCCATGGACACAGACATCTTTCACAAGACAAGGTTGCTCAAACCTTTGTCCCTTTTGACCTTGAACATGCTACCTTTGTGGAGGTAGCATCCACAAATTCTCTGGGCAACCTGTTCCCATGTCTCACCATGCTCATTATAGCAAATATGTCCCTATTTCCAATATAAATCTACCCTCATTTAGTTTAAAACCCTTAGCTCTTGTCCTATCACTACAGGTCAAGGAAAAATCTTCCTCTTTCCTTTAAGTGCCCTTTAGATATTGAAAGGCTGCTATAAGATCTGCTGTCCATAACCACCTCCCTGTTTCTCATATGTTTCAACATGTCTTTCAGAGTATCTGTTCCATGATCTTACCATGCAGAGAGGTAAGGCTGACTTGGAGTTTCAAATATTGTGCCATTTAAAGATCACTTTATTCTCACATGTGACTGCAGCTAATGTAAATAATTGAAAAAGACCATACAAGCGACTTACATCGAAAAACAAAATAGAATCATCTGTAAAATGTGGAGGGATTCCACTGACAGATTTATGCTTTGTCTGTTTCTTTGTAATATTAATTTGTAGTTTTTCTTGGATGCTGTATTCTGTGACAGCTTAGTCATTCTCTATTTGTAGAAGACTAAAATCTTGTACTATCTAGGTGCAGAAGAAGTTCAACAAAAAGTTGCTACAGTTAAGTATAGTTGTGGAATGGGTGATCTTTTCTGGTTGCTTCAGAGTGTTCTAAAAGTTTAGTTTATTTATTCCACATGATCAGGAGTCCTGAGTGATGGCTTATGTTTTGTGCTTTGTCAATGTTTGGCTGAACTTAAAAATTTCAGAATGTTCAGTGCAACATTCAAAAGTACCTTTGATGCAGTTTTGGACCAGAAGCTTTGATGCTTGACTGTCAGCACAAGATTCTTTCATAAAACTTCATTAGAAAATCTTTAAGAAAATACACCTTAAAAATTGTATGTATATATATATATATACATATAAATATATATACTTTATTACATTTTACTATATGTGCATGCGTACATTCTGGTGAATGAATTGTGTATCTTGATATCAAGAATAACAAATAAACATGGATATGAATAAGAATATACACACACCCATATGCACGTGTGAATCAGTATTTGGGTCTATGTGGATAATTTTTCACACAGTGACTGCTACATAATATGAAAATATTCATCAGTTTTAATAATGATATATTTTCTTATATGTACAGTTCTGAAAATTATCCATAAAATGAAAATCTTTGTTCTCGATCTACTTTCCATTGAGAGAAAACGCTACATTCAACTTTAATTGGTCATGGTAGATGGTTTTAAGTAAAATAATATTAACAAAACCAATCATCTTTTTTTGGTGATTTAATTTATGAAAAATTTATTTATGAAAATATCATTCTAAATAATGCAGTGCCACTGTTATTGAGATTATTCTGGAGTTCTCTTCAATAAAGTGCTGCTTGAATGACAGGACCAAGTAGCATTCCTGCCAAAGTAAATAACCAGTTTGGAGAATACACAATAGTTGAAAATTTTAGTAATATCCTAAAGTATAAATTAAGAAAGTGAGGATGGATTTCCTGAATGAACTGTTACAGTTAATGTCTAGCATTGTACCTAAGTAGCTTTTGTTTCATAGCCAACATCCTCTTAGAAATCCTAGGCCCATGAAATTCAATTATAGCTTATTGAGCTACAGTTAGTATATATCTGGACATTTTTAAAGTGAATCTGGGATGGGCAGATGAAAGTATACATGCAGCAGATGGTTTGGGGCAGAATCCATTAAAATGTGTGCATGTTTCAGACATCCCTAATTACTGTAACATCATAGAGAATAGAATAAATTATAGTATTGCAAAGGGAAATTATTCTGGCAAAGAAACAAGGCATCAACTCTTACTTAATTGTGGTCAGAGTCTCATTTAAAAAGTTACTCTGATTAAAGGAACAACAGAAAACGATGTAATGAAGAAATAATGTTTTGGAATTAGTATGGTATTTAGGCTGCAATTATCAGGTATAAAAAATGTTTTTTCTAGTCTATTTACTAAAAACACAAACGAACATTTAGTACAGATAGTGACCACAAATGCAGTAAAAGTAATCAAATCCCATCCATTGCAAACAGAAGCTAATATGAAAGGTGATTCAGAGTTGCTATTTGAAGACTCACTAATGTTTGTAAATGCACACTTCCAATACCCCTTGTGCTAGCAGTTACAACTCCATATCCAGCCATCATATACCTCTTTTTACCAAGTGCTTCTAAAAAGTTTTGTCCACCAATCTAATTCGATTTGTGAAATAGTATCTGTTCATTTTTAAATTTCTCTGATTTTTCTGAGAGTAGTAAAATAATCACATCGTTCTACTTTGTGAGGGAGGATTGTTGAATTGTTCTTTATGGTCAACCAACATTTTCCAGTGCCTTTGTCATTCACTGTTCACAAATTGGTCTGTAAGGTCTTCACCACGTGTAAGATGAATTTCATTACAATTCATACAGGTCTTCCAGGATCATCTTAAGGTAAACCTGCTTCTGATAGTGTCATTGAATGGTTCTGCCTTTATTCTTTTGTCTTCACAAATATTGTTTGTTGTCCACCAAAGGACTAAGTCTGTACCCACACCTTTTGTCTCACTTACCTGAAAGCATTGAAAACTGCCACTGTTGATGTTTTTGTGAGAGGTTGATCTCTTTCCATTCCCAAAAAAAAATCTCTTTCCATTCCCAAAGAGTGTTTCCATAATTATTGCGCACTCCCTATGATCTCTCCCAGATCCTGGTTCTTCCAGCTAATGACTTCTTTGGTCATTGGCAAACATATATCTAATCACAATGCTTACCAACACTTAGTCACATTTATTACATGTTTTCTCATCAAAAGTTGTAAAGTCAGTTTTAAAACTACAACAGATATTGCAATGCATTTGTAACTATGTCCCATTGACAAGGACAAAAGTTTGCACATAAGCCTTCTAATGTGGGAGACTTTCTCTGCTAATTAATGATTAATGTATCTGAGATAAGATGGAAGAATTTCTAATCAAAAAAACTAAGGTGTAACCTCTGAGTAAGACATTTATCTCTTCCTGTTGCTGAAACGTAACATTGTTTTTATGCTGTGCCAGAATGCTGGTGGGAATTATTTTTCTGACAATTTCTAAGAAAAACCTGTCTGATGATGCTTTGTTTGAGCCAGAAAAACAAAAACACATTTAAAAATCCTCAATAAATCTATTTATTTTAGGTAGTTATATAGCTGGATTTGATTTTTGCCTCCCAATGAGTATTTTAGCAAAAGAACAAATTATAATTGGGTTTGAAAAAAATCATGGTTGGGAAGCATTCTGCTACAACTTACCCTTGAGGGATATTGTCTTATATCTTCAAACACTTCAAATACTTTTGTGTATGTGATGCTTTTATGAAATTTCAGATATTGATTCTGTGTCATTATCTGGTGTAGTAAATGACAGGAAGCACATCGTGTGTACCCTGGATTAAACACTAGAGTTTTTCAGGGACCAAGTCTTTTATGTTGGTCTAGGACACACATAATAAAGCCTACTATTATTTTGACAAGTCTTCAGACATTAGAATGTCCAAGTTATTTCTTAGTAATGTCTAATGCAAAACTTTTAATATTTGGTCTTTTTATAATGTATTTATTGATATTTACAGATTATTTTAAGACAACCAGAACATGTCACCAGAGGAGGGCACAAGGCTGGTGAAGGGCTTGGAACACACACCCTATGAGGAACAGCTGAGGGCGCTGGAGTTGTTTAGCCCGGAGAAAAGGAAACTCAGAGGTGATCTTATCACTCTCTTCAGCTGCCTGAAAGGTGGTTATAGTCAGGTGGGGGTTGATCTCTTTCTCCAGGCAACAACTGACAGAACAAGAGGACACAGTCTTAAGCTGCACCGAGGAAAATATAGGTTGAATATAAGGAAAATGTTTTTTATAGAAAGAGTGATAAAGTACTGGAATGGTCTACCCAGGGAGGTGGTGGCTTGACCATCCCTGGATGTGTTTAAAAAGAGATTGGATGTGGCACTGGGTGCAGTGGTTTAGTAGAGGTGTTAGGGCATGGGTTGGACTAAATGATCGTGAAGGTCTCTTCCAACTCAGTGATTCTGTGATTCTGTGATGTTTATAAAATTCTTAAAGGCAGCTCAAACAACATTACTATGGGTACTATTCAAGTATTAATTTTTAAAGTTTTCCTGAAAAAACTGATATACCCTTTTTGCCTGAAACTTATCTCCCTAAAATAATATACTAATTTTTAATCAGCATTAACAGTAGTTTAATCTTCACATATTGTACTGAAACTGCATTATCCATAGCACAGATTTGTTTAATAATTTGCTGAACTGGAATATACTAACATTTACTCAAAGCATATATGAGTTTCAGTAAATGACAACCAGTACTACTTAAAAAAAATTATATGCATCAAAATGCAGTCGTTTTTCCTTCTGTCTGTAGGGCAAATTTTTCCTACCAAAATTTAAGGTTTTTTATCAATGAGTGTGGAAGTCAGCCAAATGTAAATCAACTTGCATTCCCTCAGCTTTTAATAGAAGTAAACTGGCCTTTCCAACTCAAAGAAGTTGGAAGTTATTGGAATTGGGACCACAAGAATGAAAAAATTTGACATGACTCTTATCCTTATCATGGTCTATTACTTGATAATGACAAAGAAGTTTAATTATAGGACAGTTTTCAGCTTTTTTAACAAGCTTAAGACACAGTATTTAATAATGTCTCTGAAGGAGTTTGGGTAAGATCATGAATATCTGTTCTTTTTAAATCCTTTAAACATGCCAAAACTGTCATTCCTGGAACATTCAGAGAATGGTCCAAATGCATTTTCGAGGGCAAAGCAAACAAAAATTCTAGAAGCAGCAAGGAAGTAGAACATATTTGTCACCCACAAGTAATATCAGAATGCCTATTTCATGACTGCACAATATTTGTTTCAAATTCACATTATGAATTTATTTTAGTGTTATAAAGAAATAAGCACTCTAGGAGATTCAATAACAGCAAAAACAGAGAAAAGCTCTATTAGCTTAAAAGAAAGAACAACAGAGTTTTGTAATCAATCTAGAACCAATATTACTTCACAGGAAAACAGAAATTAGATTTTTTCAAGAAAACTGAAGTGTTGATGTGGCCAAATACAAACTTTTGTCTCCAGAAGGATCTGTTTTCGTGGAAATCTAAAAGTTTCATGTTGTTCCTGAGAACACTATTATCTGCTTTGGCTGATGTATTTTTCTTATTCAAAATCATAAGTGCTTATAAAGCGTATGTAAAATGTGGGTTTCTCGAAATTAAAGGAATGAATTAGAATATAGAAAAAGTTGATGCTGCCTTCTGCAGAAACACAGGCTTAAAAGATTCACAGAAAATTCCATTTCCTGAGAAAATTGTTAGGTTTTGGGAGGTTTTTTGGTTTGTGGATGGCCCTGGCTGTTTGGGGACTGTTAACAGCTCTGAAATAACAAAGCAAGCAAACAAGTAGCAGTATTAAAATGGAGCTGGTAACATAGAAAGAAACAGAAATAAATTGCCTTGAATGCAGTGAACTGAAAAGAACTTGTTGAGATCCAATGTCGTGGGAATATACAAAAACAAGCTCATACTCAGATAACAAATGCAAACAAAATGTATTTTGGTATGAAGACCAGTGGCTAAAAATACCAAACAGTGGGAGGTAAGTACAGTGATGCCCCGATAACATTTAACCCCCATCAGGTATATTGTCACTACATGGACGAGGGTGGTGACCCAAAGCATGCACACACTGGCACACACACTCAGGAGGCCTCTCATTCAAGGGTGCAAAGAAGAGTTTCAGTCCACCCAAAGGGCTGAAGGATCAGTAACAGATATCCAGTGAAAATAGATATAGATATCCAGTCGCTCAGCCAGGGAGGGAGAGGGCACTTAGGCTTGGGAAGTCTCTGTGGGTGCCATCCCAGACCCAAGCAGAGGCTTCCTGTCACAGACCCACTGCTCTAAAGAGCACCAAAGGGGAGAGGGGACAGGGTGGTGTGCTCCTGCCACACCCAATACCGAGTCTATTCTGAACCACTTAACTATATCCTTAACTTATATCCTTAAACGTATATAACACCCATTGTCTACAACTGGAATTCTTTTGGAGTTAAGGATATGTTCAAATATTTTGCTGAATTGAGGCCTAAAGAAGCAGAAAAAATTATTTTCCATGTAAATCCATAAAACTAAAGGGAGATGACACTTGTTGGGTGGAATTTATAACAGTAAATTCAACCCCATTTTGATGTCCTTTGATGTCCTTTGATGTCCTTGTGTCCACATTTTATTGTCCTGGGCACAAGCAAGAAGTTCTTTCAAGAAGACCATTATATGTTTTAACAAACTCCTCTTGCAGTACTGCATTCCCATCTGTTCTACTTTCTGTCTCCAGTCACTCCTTCCAGACACTCATTCTTTCATGCTGCCAATAGTTCTGATTCGCTCAAGTTTACCACTGTTCCAGTAAATCAATGCCTTAGCCAGTTTCTCAGGACTATAAGGCAATGAGAAGTAGCTTTTAATTCTCCTTTAACAAGTGTTTTTCTTCCAGTCATCCTTCCCACCTACCACTAAAGAGAAAAACTCTGGAGCCAGTGCATGTCAAGGCTCAGCAAGGCTGTGCCAAAATGATTCTTCATGAAGGAATCACAGGATAGTTCTTAATTCAATAATGAAAGCAGCATCTTGGAGTTGATAAGGAAGAACTGTATTAACAGAGATGTCTGAGGAGAAGAGTTGTTGGATGGGTCAAGAAGCAGCCCGGGATTAGTAGAAAAAAGAAATCATCAACGAGAACACTAAAAGGACTTTTCCAGCCACCTGAGGTTGAAGGACAGAGTAAATGGAAAAAGCAGTCATAGTTAAAAGAGAGGATTTGAGAAGAAAAACAAGTGAAGACAGGAATCAAAATGCATTTCCAAAAGGTGTTAGGTTTGGAGTTGTGGATTTGGCTTTTTTGTTGTGTTTTGTTTGTTGTTTAGCTTTGAAGGATCATCGAAATATTTTACATGCATATACGTGAATTAGATCTTCACTTTGATACTTCTCTGAATCATACAAAAAAATATATATAACCTAAAATCCATCAGGTATTGTAACAAGAAGCAGAGGAAAAAGTAACCTCCTTAGAATAAAGAGTGGCATAAAAACCTCATTAAATCATTTGAGCTCACACCTCAACCAGAACCTCAGGGAGCCTCTTCTCACGGATGAGAAGGTTCCCTATTCTTTAGGGAAATTTCAATGCTCCCCTGGAAAAGGTTACCATTTCCCAGGTCCAGTCAGTTGCTAGTGTGCAGAATGTTTTATCTTCTGTGGTGTGTGCAGCTGTTGATCTGAAATATCTTTTCAAGGTAAGGAAAGCAGCATGTTGGCATTGAGGAGGTTATTTTCTTGTAGAAGACAGATAGAAAGAGACAGTAAAAGATTCCTAATATGAACCTATAATGCCTGATTCCTTCTTTTTGCCACTTGCACAAGTAAACAATTTAGAAATAAATTTTGGTATAAATTCAAGGTAATTTTGAGACTATTGTCAGCATGCATCATTACTATTTGTTGCTCCTAGTGCAACTAAAATCTAGCAGACTATGTATTTCTGCAGAGTTTCTGCAAATCATGATCATACACTGGCTTATTTTTTAAAATTAATAAGTCCTATGATTTGAAGGGTTTCAAAGATAGTTCAACCGTGAAAGTTATATACTTCACTTTAAACCTGATATTTTAAACTTTTAAAAACCAACCTCTTAAGCAGAACTTGAGTCAAATAATAAATAGCATTAGTCAGATTTAGTGTGGATAGTAATTAAGAGTGGCTATGCTGACCTACTAGAAAAGTTATCAACTTCCTAGCTTCAGATGGTCTATTTTGACACTGTCACATGTGCATTAGAAAGGAAGAGTAATTTCCAAGGAATTGTAAATAATTTTTTTAGTACCACTGTTACTAACCAAGCTGAACTTACTCTGATACACAGAATATTAGACCTGTAATTACTAATAATAGTGTCATGCCTTACATGAGCAGACATCATGGAAGATTCTCAAGTTTTTATGGTTCAATTGTTATATATTAAAGACAGAATTATATGGATCTTTAACTGCTGCATTCCTGCTGCAGCCCTATAATGGCATTCAAAATAGTTGAAAAACTTATCCATGTTCTTTTAATATCTGATAAAATTGCAAAGGGTTTTTAGTTCATAAAATGTCTTCTAGGATTTTTTTTTTTTTTTGCTACCATCTAATAAGAATACTGTAAGCATTACCAATATTCAATTTTCTAGATTAGCTTAATTCACCTGAAGGAAAAAATTACATTCAGTTAAAACTCACATTCTTTTAAGAATTCAGACTATATTAACATGGAATAAGGCATTTCAGATTAAATGACAATTTTAATCAATCTTGATGGCAGGTTACTCTTGGTAGCTTCCTGCCTGGAATCTGATCTATTGCTTTTTAATTCACAGGCCTCTGTGAAGACAGCAGCATATTTGCATAGTAAATCTATTGCAGTCTTGGAGCTGCCAATATTTCAAGTATCAAAGATTGATTCATTAATCAATGGTAGTGATTAGAAGCCTACGCTGGAGATAAATACACTTTGCTAGAGACAGAATTATAAAAGTGGGAGCTTGCACTCCCCTACAGATTTCTAATCTTCTATTATGAGAGATCCAGATCAACTTGTAGAAAAATGTAAAGTGACTTAATATGGGAAAACAGCAGTAATGTATAACTTACTGAAAATATCTCCAAATGGAAAATCTGGTAGGTTTGTTTTTTCATCTCTACTCCCCAACTCCAACCCTCCAACCACTTCCTGGTTTTGTGGGGTTTTTTTTGGTTTTTTTTGTTGGTTTTTTTTTTTGAAGGGATTTGGCACACTTCTCAGGCTGTTTTTACTACAGAAGGAGAGATAAATGAAATGGTAGTAGTTGTTACATAGAATAAATTACTTTTAAATCTTCAATTAATGAAGTATCTTCAAGGCTCCAAACAGACATAGAAAAGGGAGATATTTTAGCTTCAGAAAGTAATGCCACATTTTTAGCCATTTTTAGACAATATCTTACTGATCCCAGGATCAGACCTGGCCCCTGGTGATTTCTACCAAGGAGGTACCCTCTCTCTTACCTAACATTTGCTTTGTCTGAGAAATGGTATTAAAAATACTGCCTTGCAACCAAAAGGAACTCTAATCTAACTTGTATTTCCTAAAGCCCAAGAAACAGCTTGACTGTGATAATATACTTCATCTTTTTTTTTATTATAATGGAGTGTGTGTGGCATTTAGATTCCCTTTGCTTTAGCAATATCTTCTGAAGACTGTTAATTAGTCAAGCTATGTTAATTATCAAAATACATAATGTTTACTACACCCAACGTTATGCCTATCAGAGTCTTCCAAAACTTCCCAATAATAAAAAAAATCGGAAATACTTTCTTAATGGTGTACAGTATCCTTTAAGGGGAGCCCACAGCTATAAATACCAAATTCAAAGGACCAACCTCAGGTTTTGGGCAATATTTGCAGCAGTCTCAATAGTAACAAGGAAGACTTGATCCTTTGTACTCAGTGCCATGACAGCCAACACTTTTCTTGATTCAGCATTTCATTAATATTAGATAAGTATTAAAGAAAAATAATAAAAAAAATTATTTCAGCTGTCCTTGTCTGAACTATCAACAAGTTTGCCAAAAAGGCACAATTCCCCAAAATGGAGATACCCTGAAAGAAATAAAATTGCAGATGACAAGGTAGGGGGTAATATTTTTCTCTGATAGTCAGAAAAATAACAGCAATTATGACCGTGACAAAAGAGTTCAGAATCATGACCCATTTCTCTCTTACTGATATCTAGATGAGCTGCAGCTTAACATCACATACTGCTCAACCTTCTTCCTGAAGCTGATCTGATACCTGAAACTGTATTGGTACATATATATGTAGAAACATTTAATTATTGGTAGAGCAAAACACTGGCATTCTGAAATTAAACAGTCTTCCAGCTGAGTCCTGATGAAAGTAATCGAAAGGTTCTCAAGGATGTCTGCCAGTTCCTGATACTTGAAAAGAAATTCCTAAAAAGTGAGAGAAACTGTTTTTCTCTCCAAAAGCAGCCTGACAGTATGATTTATGTGCCTTCTTCCACAGTCCTATGTTTTGTAGAATCATGTGTGTTGTGGGAGACACAGCTCTATTTGCTTTCTCAAGGAAGATCAAATCCCAAACCCCACTTATATGCCTTCACAAGAAAGAAATATGCTGGAAAGGAAGGAAAACATCATCTCAGTCTCTTCTACTACACATAAAAGAGTTCTGAATTAATTGACGAAGATGAGATTGAGAAGCTTAACTGAATGTCTAGAGCAGTTTCTTGGAAGATAAAGTCAACTAAACTACAAAGGACTTCTACTAAAATGCACAAACAAATGCTAGAAATCCAGTCCAGTTTCTGGCAAAGTTAGCCAAGTATTAACAGTTAATTCAAAAAAGTGATTTCCTGACTGGATTTAGGAATTTTGTTTGTTTGCTTGGTGAGAAAAAGCCATGGAGTCAATCCTGACTCTGCAAAATGTCTGAACACTGGAGAAGGCAGACCCAGCTGTAATCTCAGTATTTTCCATTGGCCACCATTAGACAACATACTTATGTTTTGTTCTTTTACCTTATGAAGACTCTCTGGTTTGATCCCAAACTTAGGGACTTACCTCTCTATTCACACATTCTGCAGGAGACTCAAAGACCCTTATTTTATTTTTGAGATTTCATGAGAACTAATATCATTGTAATTTGACCATTTTATGAAGAGAAATATTCTAGTAGTTCTGCTTTTGTTTTCCTCTTGTTTCTTAAAAATTTCAAAACAATGAGATAAAGGTAATCTGGATGCCCAGTGAGATATCACTAGGCTAGATGGAAAGTTAGTGTAAAAAGAATTATTATGATTTCATTGATTGTATTTAGGCTTGTGTATATACCTGCAGCCTATACATGAAAAAACACACAATCCATTTATTCTGTCCTTCCCAACCAGATTTAGCAGTGTTTTACTGTGCTCAATAGCCCATGTAGCCCTGCAGCATTCAGACTGACCCAGTTCAAACTATCCCTAGTTATAGTGAAAAGAAATTCCTTTGGTGTGCTTCAGCTGTAGACAGCAACCAAACAGTAAAAATATCTGAGAAAAACAGTTCCATTTTTTGTATTAATGCCTTTAACGTGTCACAGCTGACAGAACAAGAACATGATCAAATGGCAGTCAAATTCCTTCTCTGCCTTAAGGAGAAAATAATAATGAAAGGTCACTTAGTAATCTCATAATCAGCAGCTTTACAACATCATCACGTCAACAGAGGCATGACAAAAGTCATGACATCCCCCTTCCCTTTCTATACTTTTAATATATCCTGTAGAGATAAAAGGCACTTATCAGAATTCTTCTTTAGTGTCAAAGAGAGTGCTGATACCTCTACACAGCAAGAGCAATATTCTTAGTACACTTTTATAAATCCAGTATAACAGTGAGTTTAGAAATAAACAATGCTTAATAAGCCTGTACTCTGCCTAAGTTAAGCTTATACCTGGTGTTATGTGGTTTCTAATGACATCTAAACTTAAAATTCATACAAGGATCAAAGAATTCTTGCCCAGTGTTTTGACAGTGGGGACATGGCCACTGTTGACTGTAAGTTGTTTACTTTCTCGATAGATACTCTCTAGATGTATGATCCAACTACTGCCAGTGTCAGGCAGCCTGCAAGTGTCTGTCAGACAACCCCCCTACCCTTCATGCACTTCTAATGCTCAGTAAATGTCTTCCCTTATCACAGAAAAGAAATTCAATGACAGTACATTACCTTGCCACAAACAATATTTTTGACTGCTTTCATGTTAAAAACAGCCTTGTAAGACTAGGCCCCAACATACTCACAGAATTCCTCTTCCTTGGGGTTATTGGGCACCTGCTTGTATGCAGGCTGAATTACTCCCAAGATCACTGCTAGCAAAAGTGCATTGTAAGGATGTGATACAAATTAAGCACCTTATTTGGTCATGTCACTAATCACTTGGAAGCAGAAAGGAAATAATTTTGTGGGTATACGTTTCCTGTAGCAAGCTAGCAAATCCTAGAAGAAAATCAGCAAAAGGCAAAACATACAAATGTCATGACTTCCTTTTCAAGCTATAAAATCAAGTTTGCTAGCTCAGAATTCTTTTAACCTGGTGATGCCACACTTCATCTTGACTGTTCATATGGGACATAAACAGCCAAACTGCCTTTGCACAACTTTTTTTTCTTCAATCCTGTTTATCCCAGCTGAGCAGTCTCTATTGTGTTGCTTTCACCAATAATGGCAGCAGTAATTCCTACCTAATACTTCCTGATAGAGTTGGAATTGCTGGGAGTATTAGTCACAACTTCCTCAAATCTCAAAAAAGTCCCTGTTAGATTCCATAATTTTATGTGGTTGTGTAGTGAAATCCTCTGGAGCTGCTTTCACCAGGGATGTTTCATCACCAAGCCAATACCAGCAGCCTCACTGCAGTCTACCATAGTAACTACATCCCACCACCCAAGCAGGCACCCTGACTGTGGCCCTTCTTGGCAGACAATGAAGATCTCTGCAACTGAACAATGAGCTTCACTGGCAAATATAAGCTAATAAAACTGCTTGTGGCCAACGATCTAGGTCAGTTGCTGTGCTCAGTTCTGTCAAGCTACCATGCAAGACCAGTAAAACAAATGTAAATGAAGTTATTAGTGATTCATGTGGAACCTCACTGTTATTTCTTGTGGGCAAAAAATATGCTTATGCATTGAAACTGCCATCTCCTTCCCTACTTGGGATTTTAGTTTAATGTTGTATTAAATAAACTACATGATTTTGTATTTTTGGTGTTACTGCCATGAGGAGTTTTTTTGATTGCTTCCAAAGGAGTCAGAGTCTCTTTAAACCTTCCTTCTACCACACTTCTTTATATTTTACTCACATATTGTATTAAGTTTTGCACATCCTATGCATAGTTTATTACCAGATATGACTCAAGTGCATCAATTACTCTCGGATTTTTAAAGTAACAGGATCTTACATTCTGTCTCTCTATATATAAACTCTCCCTTTTTACTAAAGTTACTGTTTTTATTTAGATGGAAGGGCAAATTTTTTGGCATCAAATTTAATGGTAAAGTCACAGTTCAGAAGAGGTGAAAAATATAGTAAATGTTGCAATAACCCTCATAGCTAGATCTTCATGTAAATGAGGCATTTGCCGAAATTGAAGTCAAATTCAAGGGAGTGCCATTTGTTCTAACTTCCATGTTTAGGAACTGGCAAAGAATATATGAGGTTTCTGCTTTTAAATCAGACCATTAAAGACAGCCTAAGAGCTTCTTGCACCATTTCTGCATTTCATGTCTGTCTGGTGTTTCATAAGACACTGCCAAAATTCAAGCAATATGAGAAGAAATATTTGTTCACAGCAGGAAAATGAATTTAGGCTTCTCTAGTTAAACAAAATATTATGAAAGAGCAAGGATTCAAAAGTCATTGCTTTGGGACCCATTCACTATTCACTAGTGATGTTTGTTTACAAATATTTAGATTTGGGAAAAAAGTTAAATATAAAAAAATCCTGGAAATAAACAAATTATTGACAAGAAACTGACATAGTACTGTCTCTGGGGATTTAATGAAATGTGATAAGGACATTAGATATTCTTATTCTGAGTTTCCCAAACATGGTTATGTTTATTTCTTTTACTATTCTGAGAGCCTTTGAAGTACATAGCAGTGAGTTCCAATGAGTTGGAACCTACTGTTTCACCATTTTGTACTTCTTTTTTTCTTGTCTTCTACCACGGGGCCAGTATTTTCTGGCTTTGACAAAATATACAGTGTTCACTCATTTTCTATGACAAAGGCAACATTATTATTACTTTCCTAATGCCAAAAAGCCACTGGTGAAAAAGAAAATAGTGTATGCACAGGTGCAGCATTAGAGAGAAGAAAAAATGACTCAAGCAGTGTGTGGATGTATTCTGAATGTTAATAAATAGATTTGTTTGTGTGTGTCAAGACATCCATACAACCACTGCTGTTAAGCAAATTGGCAACTACATGATGGAGAAAAGCCACTCCTGGTTTTGATTATGCAGGACTTCATGTGGGTCCACGTGGAAGAAAAAGATTGTTTCGTTTCAACATAAGAGTTTTCAAACTCTAAAAGAAGTCTCCATTAAAAAAAAAAAAAGTTAAAAACCAATAATCACATATTCCAGATGTGTTTTATGCAGTTCTCAACAGCCTGTAGCTTTATTCTGCAAGTATATGTAATTGGAGACAGAGCAGAATACAAGACATGTGTGATACAAGTATGTTGGTATTTACTTCTTTTAGGTTTAAGCAAGATTAATTTGGATCTGTTAACTCCCTTACTCCGTGACAAAGCTCATATTATTTTCCTACCTTATCTCTTTTTTCCATCTGTACAGTAGGAAATGGTGTGTTACCCCTTCCTACAAGGATGCTTTGGTATGCGAAGGAACATAATTCTTATGAAGCATGACTGACATGGGATTGCAGCAAAGAAATAGTAGGCACTCCCTACACCATTAAAATGGAGCAGCCTCAGGACCTACTGAGAGTTTGGATTTCTAGAAATAAATATATAATAAATAATATAAAGATAAACAAATACAGTATTCATTAACAAAATGTTGGAGGATTTAATCTTTAAATGTAAAAACAGCAGCATTAAGAGACTTTAAATAATTTTCCCAAGCCAAGCCTAATTTTATGTCAAAATGATGGGATTTATCTCACCTAATCTTAGGTGTCTGTATTCTAATCTTATTATATTAGGCTTCCTATAGTCAATGATAAGTAGGCACATTTATGGCATTAAGTCTGTTGCCTGTATTAGTCAAATGAACTCTGCCTTGAAGGGTCTGTAGAAGTCTCCAGGATAAAAAAAATATAGACAATCTACATTTCATCAGGCAAAAAAATCAAACGAGATTTAGCTAAATACAGTACCAGAAGAAGCAGGTACTAAAAATCTTCTGGAAAGGATCCTATGCAGCCTCAGATTCCATGGTTTGGTAGACTCAGTTATTAGCATTCCAGCCTTACTCCTGGTGTGGATCACATGGCATGTCATTTCAGCTACCTCCACTCATCTTAGAGTCGGTTCTATGGGAAGGAGAACCAGAAGGTGAGTTCCATGAGTAATCTGAAAGTTGGTCTCCTAAATTTCAGGGTCTGTTCTCTGCTAATTGTTTCTTCATTCACCTCAGGATTTTTAACTCCACAATTTCATGATTAATATCGCCAATATTATTTATTCTCTCTCTTATCATTTCTTCTCTGTTTGTGAATAGCAGATCAATCTCTGCATTGCCCCTTAGACTATGCAGTACCAGTGTCAAGAACCTGACATTCACCAGAAATCTTCTGGGTTCCTTATATCTCGCTCTGTTGCCCTTCCCTAAGACATCAGGATGAGCAGGTGTCCCCTGTGTCCCCCATTCCTCCACCTCCCATTCCCCAGGAGCAAGAGATTTCTGAGTTTTTTAAAGAAGACTTCATCTGATTTTTCATCTTGATCAAGTGGCCTGAAAAAACTTTCAGCACAATGTCAGCATTCATATCTTGACCCAAAAGAGAAGTATGTTTTCTTAGGGAAAAGGTACAGCAGTAATAACTCCAAACTAATGAGCTCAGCTTTGTGAAAAGGTTTTCTGTGATTTATTAGATGATATACGAGGCTGCACAGCAAAAAATCCGGACTCTGTGCTCCATTAGCAATTCACTTGCTGTTTGACCCCGAAAATTCATTTCGCATACCTGTCTTTAGCTTCATGATAAAAACAACATTTCCTCTTTGTTTTCAATTTAAAACAGCACTCAGAAAATTTGACTTATTGTATTTGTTTGAATATTGTATGGAAGCAGTAGCCTTTCTGAAAATATAAAGGAGCTGCATTCAGTGAACATTTAAAAAGCTTTATTTTTTTAGAGTACATTTTGTTCTTTCTAAGCTTAAGTGATTACAAAATGTTTACAAATTTGTGTTCCTGGAGTCTCTCTGTAAATATGCTTCCATCTTTTCAGACTGTAAAACTCCTCCTGGCTGCTAAATTAGCAACTTCCTAGAAGAGTACAGAAAAATATTTTCTTTCAAAGACCTACCTGGAGTTAATCAAATATATATTCTATTCTTCTGTAGGTGGCAAATTTAACAAATATCAGTCCATTAAAGGGTGGAATAATATGTTTGGGAAATAGATGTTTCTTTGTGCTGTTTTCTCATTAAATTTTGCATTAGAAAACAAATACAGGTATTTTCTATACATCATCTTGTATATATATATATAGACAGTTGGATCTTCATCATGAGTCAAGGTAAACAACAAAAGCTATGTGATGCAGTAATGAAAGAAGCTGAAATCTCAGTTCAACAATGTAGCAACAAGCAACAGCAAAATTCTGCTTAGTACATGAAAAAAAGGTGAAAAATAAAGATTAGCCAATTTATGGCAGATATAAGAAATTACGATGATTAAATACAAATGATAAAAATTTGTAATCTACTATAAAAAAACAAACTATTCTAAATGCCCTATTATTAAAAAACAGTATTTGAAATAGTTTTCTCTTGATAGACAAATGCCAGTATATCAAGAAACTGTCACTTCATTTCCCTTTATTGTTTCTGTGTCCTTTGCATTTTTGTATATTCTCTAGGTTTGTCTGGTTTCTAATATTTTTAAAGTAAATGTCTGATCAGAAAGCAAATATTATTATAATCTCTGGTTACCTTCTTCTCTCCATCCAAAGTTCTGTCTGGATGGCTAAGCTTAGCTCATTACCTCTAAAACATGACATCATAATTACATTTACTTCATGTATAGAATATATGGGAGAGATCTTTAAAACTTAGATCTTTGTGTAGTGTGTTATTTGCAGAAGATTGTGAACGTATTTTGAAGGAGTCTTCTTTCACTTATCCAGTAGTGACAATCACTTTCATAGAGATATTTTTAACTTAAAGTCTCTCCTGAAATGCTATCAGTTTTATAGAGTCTTTTACTTCTCCTGAAAGTACATTAGGCCAAACCAAGTTGAAATACATAAATATGTTCATAGGATCTGAGTTCCGAGGGAGATGGCTGATTAAATTGTGGAGTCACTCTTGATGGTTTCAGAACAGTTATGACTAGGGAGGATCTTGAAGAGAGCAAGCTCCATTCCTGTCTTCAAGAATGGCAAGGAGGAACAACTGGAGAACTGCGGACTGGTCAGCCTCCCATCTCTAGCTGAGATGATGGACATAATCCTTCTGAGCAGCACTTCCAAATACACGAAGGACAAAGTGATCAAGAGTAGTCTTCATAGAATTATGAAGGCAAACCATGCTTGAACAAGCCTCTACAATGAGGTGACTAATTTTGTGAATGAGAGGAGTGGGTGTTATTTACTTCAACTTTACTAGGGCTTTTAACACTCACATAACATTCTCTTGGACAAGGTGATGAAGTGCAGCCTATGTGAGTGCACAGTGGAGTAATTGCCATTTGAGCTGAATGGCTAAGCCCATTGGATTTTAACCAGTGGCACAAAATCCAGTTGGAAGAAAACTAGTAGCAGTGTACTCCAGGGGTTGATACTAGGGCCGATAATTTTGAACTTCTTCATTAATGACCTGGACAACATGACACTGTCTACCCTCAGCAAGATTGCAGGTGGTATAAAAAAGGGGGAGAATCAGATGACTACAGTGAATTAGCCTTGGCTAGTGGCCAAATACAACCTCCCCCTTCATTTTCCTCTTCCCCCAACCCCACCCCCAACAGCACAGTGAAGGAAAACAGAAAGAAGAAGAACAAGTTCATGGTTCAGGATAAAAACAGTGATTACTTCTCACCTGGAATATTGTGTCCAGGTCTGGGGTCCTCAGCACAAGGAAGACAGACCTGATAGAGCAAGTCCAGAGGAGGGCCACAAAGATGGTCAGAGGGATGGAGCACCTCTGCTACAAAGACAGGCTGAGAAAGCTGGGGTGGTTCAACCTGGAGAAGAGAAGTTTCCATGGAGATCACATTGTGGCCTTCTAGTATTTAAAGGGGACTTATGAAAAGGAGGAAGAGACTTCTTCCTGGGACATAGTGATAGACAAGAGAGAATGGTTTTAAACTAAAATAAGAAAAAATGAGTTTAGATGTTAGGAGGAAGTTCTTTTCACAGAGGGTGGTGAGGAACTGGAACAGGTTGCCCAGAGAAGTTGTGGATGCCCCATCCCTGGAAGTGTTCAAGATGAAGTTGCATGGGTCGCTGAGCAACTTAATATAGTAGGAAGTGCCCCTACCCATGACCAGGGGGGTTTGGAACAAGATGATTTTTAAGGTACATTCCAACCCAAGTCTTTCTACGCTCCTATGGTTTGTAGTGTGAATATGATAAATATGCGTGTCAGACCTTTTTGTGCTACTGCATCAGGGTGGTTTTGCGCTCTTTTGTGTACCTCCCATGAACACTTTGAAACTGTACTTCAATATCAAAACTCCTGTTAAATGGGTCAAAATAACCGCCACCTACTGATGTGTATTTTGAAGATCAAGTTGCCAGAAAAAGGATCCATAAGGACAAACTCATTCTGGAGCTTATCTTCAAAAAAAAAAAAAAAAA
>VXAC01005297.1:735364-751067 GCA_013399225.1 Rhipidura dahli | reverse complement strand
AAAAAAAAAAAAATTGAAAAAATACCCAATATTAAGAAGCCATTTTTTTCTATTTAGCATAAATAAGACCACTATGTATATCCTTCTATTATACTATTCACATATTGTGAGTCCTGAGCATAATAAGGCTGTCATCCCCTAAAATATAAAACTAGTATGCTCCTCCTTTTATAGATATACTGGTATGCTGTACATCTGTTGAGCTACACTTATAAAAGTAATATTTAAGAGGTAGAATGGTTAGCCTTCATTTCATTCATGTAATGGCCACTATTAAGCAATTTTCAAACTAGCTACCTTATTGGTCTTTTCTGCTAGATCTGCTTTTATGGTCTTATATATATATAAAAAAAAAAAAGTAATAATATTGCAGCATTGGTAAGCTCTTCCCTAGGTCCATAGTGATTTAATTCTAGAGTGAATGTTGTATTCATCTGGATAAATTATATAAAAATGCAATTTTAGCTTCCTAGAATACTGAGAATTTGTATTTCTAGATTCCTTAACAGCACTGTATTTTAGTTCCTTGATGACCTGAATTTCATGAATAATTTTCTTAAACTCTGTATGTGTTGTTGACTCTTGATTTCTACTCAGTCATATTCCTTAGTTAATTTTGTTTGTTCATGTTACGAGGACTTTGTAGTGATCTGAAGCAGTAATAGGTAAAATCAGGAGACACTTATTGAACTGGTAAGCTGTCAGTCTGTCATAAGTTGAATATTGATTTTGGGGGGTTGGTGACATTCCCTAGATGTATGTGTCAAGTTTGTTGACAGAGAGCTCTATACTAAATTGAATGTGATGTCTGTATGTGAAGTGATGAAGTATGTCAGTGATGTATATGCTCTTCCTCCCCTCCCCTTCAGCCCCTCACAATACACTCAATGCAATGTTATGAAATTCCACACTGCTCACACAAAGCTTTATTTAACTTTATAAACTGAAAAGCTGGTTCTGCTCTGACATAATTTCCTCACAGGTATGCCTTCACTGGCTTGTGAGACAACAAACAAGTCCTGCCCTTTTAAAATCTCATTCAGTTCTCTGAATGTTTATGTGAAAGATTAATGTGACTCTCAGGTGGTATAAAACTTATAGGAAATATATATTTTCCTCAGTGTTCCTAAATCACAGATACTCATTTTACAAACCGTTCCATACCTCGCCTATTTAAAGTATGAGAAGGGAATGAGAAGCCATCTGTCTTCAGATACCATATTTGATCCTGCAGAGCAAATTAGGGGTATTTCAACAGAACTTTTTTCTGATAATTACTTTGACTCTCACTCATCTAAGTGAACTGTTGTTCTTAACCATGAAAAGCAGAAAGACAACAATATCTCACAAAGCTGATGGAATATTCTTGGCTTGTGTCTAGTCTTCCTTGCCTCAAATAACAAATAAATTCGTATGTTTTTAAAACTACATTGTCAGATTTCACTTCATCTTCTTGTTTATTAGAGTTGCCTCTCACAGATTTCAGAGATTAGATTTTTTGTAAAAGGAACTCTTGTTCTTATATTTTAAAAAAATAAATGTACATTTGCAGATATATCTGTAATACTCCATTAAATAAGAGAATATATGTATCAGAATAATATATCTCAATCTGGAAATACAGAGTAGGCTCAGCAGACAGGTCAATGCATTGCTGTGAACATCAATTAATATCCTTTCACCAGCCAGGAAAATGTATTCTTGTTCCAACAGAGAGGTGGTAGAAACAAGGACAAAGGGAACTGACTAACAGAGAGCAGTGAAAGAAAGGAATTATATTCCCACCATGCAAAAGAAGGAAGTGGTTGCAGTCTCCTCCAGGAGAACAGGTATCTGCACAAGTCAAAATCAGTGATCAACAGCTCAGTTAGGGGTGGGATTAGCAAATGGAAGTGAATAGGAAAAGGTCTCTAAATAATTAATGAAACTGTACAAGGCAATGGAGCCACCTGTCTAGCAACATGAACTTCCATTTTCAAAGTTCATATAGCTGTAATAGCCCACCAATACAGCCAGCAGAAAATTTTTTATTTTATTGATAAATTTAAATGGGGAAGGAACCTTCCTGAAAACAGGAAGAAGTCACGATGTGGCTGGACCTGTTATAAAAGGAAGATCAATAGCTCTGTAATTCTTTAATACTAATCTGGTGTCTGAAACTGCATGTTTAGTCCACTTCAAACACAAATATCATTTTCTTGCTCAAAATCTGCATTGGAATTTAGTTTTTTTCAGCAAAAGAAGTGTGAGTCAGAGCCATTTTATATGAATGTGTTTTCCTTTCTCTGGCTCTAAACTAAAATATTGGTATCTACACTAATATGAGAATTTTTAATTGAGTTCTCAATGAACATTTAAATTTCTGTGGAAAAAACCCCAAGTATTTAACATAGTGAGTAAAAGAATAAACTTCAAGATTTCTTTGTCTGATGTGAGCTTTAAAAGACAAAACTTACCTTATTATACCCTTGCTGGCTGAAATTCTGAGGGATTACAACTGACAGGCAATAACACTGGCTGAAAATTTCTGTGATGGAGGCTGCACCAACTCCCTGAAGAAAATATACTGTTTAAAAAACAGATAGTGATTGTACTAGGAATCCAAATAGGCTTTCTAAAATCTCTCTGCTTTAAAGAGAGTTTGACATTTAAAAATTGAACTCCTTTGCAAAGTCACATATTTTCTGATGTGTTTAAGTACTTTATGTGCTCAGTAAATGTCATAATGCCATTAATTCTCTTTGCAGAGGCATACAATATTTTTTATGTTATCAAGAGGGACCACACTGTTCTGCAACCAGTGGCGTGTTTTGCTGAACGCTGGAAATCTGGAGCAGATTGGCCTGTAAAAATTCAAAACTAATTGCTTGGAGTTTGGGATTCAGTGAATGTTTACACCTCAAGTAACACAGTAAAAACAAGTTTTTTGGGTTATTCAGATCTTTCTTCTTTTTACCTAGTTAGTAATTTTGAAAAGCCTACCACCCTTTTAAAATAATTTTAATGTGGACTTTTTTGGCATCTTGGTACTTTTATCATGTGACTAAACCAAGCAGGTTGCTAAGCAACCTTCGGCAGCCAGGGGAAAGCACAGGCAAACTGAACAAAGATTTATGTTGGTGACTGTAATACTAAGAAAAAAATTACAGAATATCTAAAATCCTCCACTGTTTTTTAAACCCTTTGAGCTAAAGAGCAGTAATTTACCCTTGCCAAATCAAGAGTCATTTGAGAAGCTGTTGCAGTCAAAGGACTTTTGATGCAAACTTTCAGGGAAAATAAACAGGTAAATAATATTTTGATAATGTGCTATTGCATCCTTGAAGTATTTATGTTCAGTGTTGTTATGATATTTGAATATGAGGATCCTCCTCTGTTAAACAAGGGAGTAGGTAGATACCTACTTGCTTCTTCTTGCAGTGACAACTGGCAAACCTGAGGACGTGCCAGGGGTCACCAGGGCTGACTGGAGACAGCTGGCACCAGGCACACAGCCCTGCTCAGCACCCACGTGTCCTCAGGCTGCCTGAACAAGGAGGGCTGACTGCAGGCACCACAGCTCTGACCAGCTCCCAGAGAACAAGGTAACCTGGCACAAGTCCCCTTCTGCTGGCAAACAGCCTCCCTGCACAAACAACTTCTTTGCTGCAGCACAAGCATTCAAGCAATGGGATTTGTGGCAGGACAGGTTAGTTTAAATTTCCATTTAAACAGCTGTCCAGATCCACTTTCAAGTCCAAATTTACCCATCATGAACAGGGCTAATGCACCACCACACATTCAGATTTGTGTGTCACTCAGGGGCTGGAGCATGCTGGAGTGGGATCGCCAGCTCCTGGAGGCTGAGTGCATTAAACAAGTACAATAAACAATTAAACAAGTACTAAACATTCCAGTATTCCATCCACCCCCTGACCTGGAGGCAGGCTTTTTCTGGGGACTGCCTTGTGCTTTGAATTAAAGCAGCCTACAAGAATTACACATGGAAACACAGCTCATGAGACCCAGATCCTGTCATATTACATCATCCACTATCATACCACACTGGGGACATCCAGATACCATGCAGACTTGGATGGTGGGTTTCCTAGCACCCTAATAATAGGTGTTAATAATAAGAACCTAGGTGGGTAATTAATGGAAATTCAATTTTACAATAGTGCAAAAAAACAGCAGAAGATAAACCAGTTGACATTCAGTGAGTGACAGAGACAGTTAAACCAAGCTTGTGAAACAGTGGCCTGAATGGATTAAAGCCATTTGAAATTTTAAACAAAAAAAAAATTCTGCTGCTGTTTTTTGATTCTTGCTTTGGATACAAAAAATCCAAAATATGTACATTTTAATTTTATATGTACAGGTTTACAACACGATTTTATTCTCTTATATGAAATAACTAACACACCACAAATTTTGGTAATGACTCAAAAATATAATTGCATCCTGTTAATATTAGCTCTGGGGTTAGTCTATGGGATCTGTTATTTATTTTTTCCCATTATTTCCTTGAATTCCCATTGTTTCCCTATTTTTTGATAATTTGGTTGGGTTAGCAGGGATCTGAAATGTCCTCTAGTTTCAACCCACCTGCCATGGGCATGGACACCTTTCACTAGGCCACACTGCTCAGACCCCTATCCAGCCTGACCTTAAATGCTGCCAGGGATGGCAGATCCACAGCTTCTCTGGGAAACCTGTTCCAGTGCCTCACCATACTCACAGTAAAAAATTTCTTCCTAGCATCTAATTTAAACTTAGACTTGCTCAGTGTGAAGCCATCAGCCCTTGCCCTGTCACTACTTGTCCTTGTAAAAAGACCCTCTCCAACTTTCTAATTTGCTTCCCATTGGAAATATGCTGTCATTTTCCATAAATATTTTCCATCAATTCCATTTTTAAACTATCTAAATTTCTGCAGATCTCTGATGTAAATCAGATGTTTTTGCAACTCATGATTACTTTAAAAAAAAAGCCCTGCTTGTCAGAAAGAGAGGTTAGCTTCATATTTACTGGGGTAGTTCATTTCAACCTACAACTTCTGAATGAACTATAGAATACTGTGGATAACTCTGTAAGAGTGCTTATGACAAGAGAACCCTTGCCCTGCTTCTCACTTGTACTGCACCTTACTTCATAGGCCAGATTCTCCCATGAAGTACTGCTGCTTTGTGAAAGAGAAAACTACTTTCAATTTCAAGTAGATGAATGACTAACAAAAGTTAATTAATTTGACTTCAGAAAATCATTGTTTGAGAGAGGAATGCTCCTAGAAAGTACCACACAAAGAGAATGTGTGACTTTTTCAAAGTTGTTCAAAGAGTTGGTGATCAGGTCAAGAACTGCTACCTCTACATCTGCTGTTACTGCTGTCTCTAAGATCTGTCACTTCTCCTATATACCTCAGTGTTTCAGGCAGAACTTGTTCTGTCACAGCTCTACCTGAGGTAACCTAACAACTAGCAGTTATTTATATAAGGAATTATTATTCCCCTTCTACATGTTGGAGAAACTATTGAGGTGAATTAATTTGCCCAAGTTCACAAAGGAGTCCAGTGACTGAAGAGGAAAAACAACTTTTTTCTCCCCTTCTGGGTCTAAATCCAATACCCCACTCTCTCAGCCACAAAGCATAACTTGTTAAAATGGCATCAGACCCGTTCAAGGAAAAATCACCTGAAGGCATGAACAGAGGCTTGCTTATAATCATCAGGGACTAGGAGGCAGATCACTAACCCAGCTCTGTACACAGAAACCTGAAAGATAAGACAGAGTACACACATTCTTCACATCTGTTCTCAAGGCCGCTTGGTTCTGTAGAGACTTCATTTTGCAGACTGCCAAGAGAACATCTTGCAAGCTGGGGTCACTTCAACTTAGCTCCCAGCAGTGTGGTAAATCAGATCCTGTCTATGTACCACAAGACAACCTCTCATTTGGAAGAAAAATCTATGCTTAATAATCTATCAAGGTGAAGAAAACACTGCAAAGGAAAATGCAGACCATCATGCCTGTGAGAGCTAACAGTTCAGCTGGCAGCAGAAGCAGAGCTAGGAGTGAAGTACACAAGTCCTGCACTCATCTCCCTGAGTGATAATTCTAAAACCTATTTTGCCACCAGTGAGTGTTATTTCTCTGCTGACCAGAGAATCAAAGAAAAAAGGGTGATAACACTATAGCAATCAGCAACTTGTTTCTTCCCATAAGAGGCTGAGAGTGAACTTCAAGCAGAGTTTCAAATAATGCTTCCATTCTACTGAGTGAAACCCAACTTCTCTTGCAAGCATGAATATTCATGCTGCCGAATTCAGGGGGGCTAAGACTTCATCCACGATTGTTTAATTTGGACAATGAGCACTAGTACGTGTATTTTCAAGAGCTCAGTTCTCAGTGATGGTTTTCCTTAAAAAATGGCACTTTGCTGCCATGCTTAAGGAGAAAGCAGACCTTTGGAAAATATAGCTAAAATAGACTACAAAGTTCAAATTGATAAAAGCCTTCTGGCATTTGGATTTGCAATATGTTAGATTAGATTGTAAACTACAGGGATCAGGAGCTAAAAATGTCAGGGTAAATTCAGTGACAGCGATCTTGTACCCAGGGTCTTAATATCTAAATTTAATGGCAATAAAGCATTAGAGTTTCTTACTTAACAGAGCTGTACATCTACAGGCCGGGGTCAGGATGCTCAAATCCCTGCTGATCTGAAGCGAAGGGAAGCTGATCTTCGCTGATCATCAGGTGAAGTGAATAAGCATCAGGATTTCTGGCATACAAAGCAGGGGTTACAATTAAAAAAAGCAGCAGCATCAACAAATAATCATAAGTAATGTTCATAAACCTTTCAGGAAGGTTCTGCTATGCAAAGAATAACTGGTATTAGAAACAGACCCCTTATCTCTGGAAAACACATTTGTTAGGCTTATAAACAAGATATAAATTATGTATACCCTTGCTGCTGTGACAAAATACAACAAATACATTAAAAAAACATTTCATTAAATTTTAAATAAATTGCAGTTTTAACTCATGAGAAGATTGTTTCTTTCAAGAAGGTTTTTTTTTTTATAACTTTGTTTTATACTTATATGGCAAAAGTTGCTGCCAACTCGTTCAGAAAAAAAAATTTACCATTAATACTGTGAAAAAGAAAAAAATAATGACTCATGTAGCCACCAGGAAAAATATTTTTTTCCAGTGCACAAGATTAATGGCACTCTACCCTGGCCATTACATGGTGTTAGAACAGCAAATTACAATAGCAGTCACCAAAAATTTTGTCCATGGGTTTGAAAAGTAAAAATTACTTCTCAATAACACTCAAAGATATTTCAGTCTTCATGATTTTACCAAGTGGTTAGAAGTTTTTTGTCCAAAACCCTTGAGTTTTCCTTATTGCTGCTGTATCTTTGCTAGCAAAAACCACTTGCTTTCTGTATCATTTAAATCTTATACGACAGGTAGTATAAACCTTTATGATTTTTTTTTTTTTTTGGCTGAACTTTCTGTGCTTTTCCTGTTCTCCTCATGTTTATCACTTCTTTTCATCCTCCATATTCTATTCCACTCCCTCCAAATCAGACAAAATTGTTCTCTCTGCCTCTCTTTTTATGTAAACAAAGACTTAGAGGAATATTACAAAAAATGGTAGTGGCAGAATTTGCCCTCTAATCACATATTTTTTGCAAAGAAACCCCAGGTAGTACAGTATAAAATGTTGTTATTAATATATCTTAAATACAAAACCAGTATAATTTAGGAGGAAAGAAGGCATTAAGTGGATTTTGCATGTTACATCAGTTAACATATCATTTTACTGATCAGTTAGGTGCATTTGTGAAAGGTCAGAGGTTCTGGATTACAGCAAACAGGCCATTTGAATCTTCTGTTCTAAAAGATTCTATAGCAGCTGAAGCAAAGCAGGGTAACTAGTTTTGTTATAAAAATTATAGCTGATCCAAACCATGCTTTCAAATACACAGCGGCTTTATCCATTTAATCTTATTCACTCCAAAACAGAACCTTTTAAAGTAAGAAAAAAAATTGTAGGACCACTCAATTGAGTCAAATGCTTCCTCTACATCAAAGTATAATAAATGTTTCATGCTTCTTGTTGTTTCAGTGGTCATATGTACAACTGAGAAAGGCTAAATACAGTGTTTGAAGCTGGTCCTTTGTCATAAAGCTGGATATATCAGGTGGAATGAAAATCCCTTCAAAAGAGATTTTCAAAGCCACTAAGCATCAGCCAAGCACTTATTTAACTGAAGCTAACAGGCACTGCAGGCAAAGCTAAGGTGTATGGTCTCTCCAATAGTGTAGGCTGTTAGGCTGTAGAGAAGCCATGGGAGAATGAAGCACTTAGATTGCAGAAAAGGTGTTTATTCTCAAGAGAGATACCGAAATAAAGACCCAGTGATTAAATTGTAAATGCTTATTTGACACAAGCATGTGTAAACACTAATCAGAAAGAAAATGTTTTGACCAGGACAAGTGAGTGCTCTGATGTGTTCCTGTGTGAATAACAGGAGTTATGGCTAAAATAAGGTGTTCCCATGGTAGCTGCAGAAATGGCTGGTGAGTACTACAGTGCAGGGAGACTGAGACCCATTTTCTGAGATTGAGAGCATTGCTGTGTTTCAGAAATCACTATAAAAGTAGTTCATTTTTATTTCCCCAATTAAACTTTAATATTGGGCTGAGGTAATTTGATACTTTATGCATTTGCTTGCATTTGTTAAGAAAGACGAACTGCAGTATGTCAGAAGTTGAGTTTTGGACAGTTCGGTTCAATGTTATTTTACTCTAATATTTGGAATAGCTACTTTGAAAGTTTTACTGCTTAAGGTAAATGAAGGTTTTCTGACACTTTCCTTGAAAGTAGAACTAGACTTTAGACGAAAGGAAATTATTAATTTGAAAATTTTGAAGGAGGGAACATTTTAGTACAACCTATACTGAGGAATCAGAATTCCAACGTTCACTTTGAGCAGTGGTCTAAGAACCCTCGTGCTTTGGGCCTTCATTTGTTTTACGTATAGTTAAAGAAGAATCTTTATATAAAAATGACAAGAAATCTGGCATTTGCACCAATATTCACTCTCTAATAAACAGAAATCCTATAGAACACTGAATGCTGCTTTTGATGTGAAACTCACATAAAAAATGTCATTATTCTCCTGGCTTGAAAAAAAATTTAGAGAGCAGTTCTAATTTTACAGAGCACTTGAAATTTCTACCTGTGACAGTATTCAGAATGACCTTCCATCCCTCCAACAACCTTCAGGCATTAACAACTCTAACTAGCAAATCTATTTTGAAACGACATTGTGCAGTTCTTCTACACTGAAATGCAAGGCACTGGTTTTCACTGAAGCATTCTTGACTTAGAGTCATAACATGGAACAATGAATATTGCTTAAATTATTTATTTAGGACAAAAACATAAGGAGAAAACAGACTTTATACCAACATCACAGAAAGAAGCAGTCAACCAAGCACACAACCAAATCCATAAAACAAGTTTAAAATGTCTAAAGTGGATGGATGTATCTCCTGAAAAGTCTAATGTAGTTTTCCTTGATTTAGAAAATTATAAACTTATATTTGCATAAATGAGAGAGAGAGAGAGAGAGAGAGAGAACTCTCTGGAAACTTCCTTTTTGCTCATCCAACATCTTCAAGGGTTGAGTATTTTTAAAACTTTTCTTGACAATATTGTGTCAATATTTTTAGCAAAGATTTTAGTATGACTGGAAAGAAAAAAAAAATCTTTGACACTTTCCATTGCAAGCTTCTAAGTTCTTATCTTCAACCACCATTAATGTCTGTACCATGAAAATTTAGTGCCATAGATTTTTAACCAGCTCACTTTATAAAGCTGTATCAATATATTTGCAAGGCATTCATTATATTTTAAAAATATGAAATTTGCAGAATTTTAAGGTGGCAATACAGTTAAGTGGCAATTTTGTATAATTCACAAGGGCCAATAAAAGATTCCTACAAAATTTCAGTTGTTGTATATAAATTCTATTATTAATACTGTTTTAAGGAGGCTTGCAGAAAAATTATGGAGTTGGCTGTTTGCTAATAGCAAAACAGACCAGAGTGGAATGTTTACTTTTATTTGGAGTGGATTTTAAGGTGGGTATCAAGAGAGCAACGGTGCACAGATTATTATTCAACTGTTCACTTATTTGTTCCACGTGCATCTCTTCTTTCCAATCAGAAAAATCAATATATGTGCATAATAAAAATACACAGAATAGCCCAGTCTTTTCAAGGTTTTTTTATTAAAAAGAGAGACTATTGAAAATTTTCTAACCTAGTTAGTAACTTGACAATTTTTACAGTTTTAACTTGCAGAAAAACAGTAATTTTTCTTCTACTAATGGTGAGAAAAAAATTGTGTGTTTCTATGTATCATTTTTTCACATTCTATTACACCTCTTTTCCTTCACATCAGGTGAGGTATAGATCTTATTTTCCATTTACAGATAACTTCTGGGAGTGCTCAGATTGAAACTGTAGCATTTATTTATTGCAGAGCTTTCCTCTGCTCCCAGTATCAATCTAGTTGCAGTGATAAAATACTAAAATCTCACATCATTTTAAATCTAATTTCTTCCGCCATCCAAGTAATCTGTAGGTATTCAGACAGAACATATTTTCAGTTATCAATTGCAAGGGTTCTAAAGTTTATATCTGTTTCTTAAATTTTTGTTTGCTTAATATATTTTTCTCTATTCTAGACCTTACCCTGCAATGCAAGTACATAGAGAACTATTAGACAAATAGAAGAGTATTATTTATCATTTGAAGAGAAGATAACCCAGTAATATACTTGAACAGGATAGCCTGCTTGTAATTTTGGTAATTTTTTAGCACTAAGATCTGATTTTTCCTATTTCCAAAACCCTAATCAGTTTAATATCTCCCCTAAGATCTTGTGCATGTGCGTGAAGCATAAACTAAGAAACCATGAACTAATTAGAATCTTACAATCTCATTGCCAAATTCCAATTCACAGTCCAAGCCCTGGTAAATTAGGTTCATACAAAATAGGAATCATCTTTCTAGTTATCTGTTGTTATCTGATATAGGAATTTTCCAAGGAGAATAAAATTACCTTTTGCCCATTTTACAGGTTATTTAATTTCTTAGACCTAAGATTAGGAAAATAGAATATCATGGAACAGTGTGGTTTGGAAGGTAACTTTAAAGATCACCTAGTTTCAACCCACTCACCACGGGTAGAGACACCTTCCACCATATCAGGTTGCTCAAATTCCCATCCAACCTGAACTTGAACACATCAAGGGATGGGGCATCCACTACTACTTTGGGCAACCTGTCTCAGTGCTTGACCACAACCACAGTAAAAAATTTCTTCCTAATATCTAATCCAAACCTACCCTCTTTCAGTTTAAAAGTGTCACCCTTAACACTACACGATAAAAAGTCCCTCTGGATCTTTCCAATAGGCCCCCTTTAGGTACTAAGGTTGCTAGAAAGTGTCTCCAGAGCCTACTCTTCTTCAGCCCTTCTCTTCTTCAGCCCCAGCTCTCTCAGCCAGTCTTCAAAGGAGATGTGCTTCATCCCTCTGAGCATCCTCATGACCCTCCTCTGCACTTGCTCAAACAAACCTGTATCCTTCTTAGGTGGGATCCCCAGAACTGGATGAAGTATTCCATGGGGATAGCACAAGAGTTGGGAAGAGGAGAAGAATCACCTCTCTCAAACTGCTGGCCACGCTTCTGATGCAGTCCAGAACAGGACTGGCTTTCTGTGCTGCGAGTGCATATTGTGCACATTCTCAGATCATATTTAAGTTTTTATCTACCAACATTTCCAGGTCCTTTCTGCAGCATTGCTTTCAACCCACTCATTGTCCAGCCTGTATCCTTCTTTAAATTGCCCTGACCCGGGTGTAGGACCTTGTCTGAGTTAAACTTCATGAGGTTTGTATGGTCTTACCTCTCCATGTCCCTCTGGATGGTATCCCAGCTCTACAAAACAGCTGAAAGTGCACTCAATCCCACTCTCTATATCCCTGACAAAGGTGTTAAATAAAACTCACAGGTCCCAAAGTCAACTTGTGAGGGAGATGCCTATCACTGGTCCCCTCCCAAACATTGAGCCACTGACCACAATACCTTGAGTGAGACCATTCAGCCAATTCCTTATTCATCCATCCAATCCACATCTCTCCAGTTTAGAGACAAGGATGTCATGCAGGACAGTGTCAAATGCTGGGACAATGTCAAATGCTGTACACTAGTCTATTATCCACCAGTTCTGGAACCCTACTGTTAAAGTCCAACAAAATTGGCAAGCATCATTTGCCCTTAGTGAAGCCACATTGGCTGTCAAGAATCACCTGCCATTTTTCCATGTGCTGTAGCATAGTTTCCAGGAGGATCTTCTCCACGGTCTTGCAAGGAACAGAAGTGAGACTGACTAGCCTGTATTTCCCTGGATGTTCCTTTTCTCCCTTTTTAAAACTGGGGGTTATGTTTTTATTTTTCCAGTCACTGAGAACTTCACCAGCCTGTCATGACTTTTTAAATATGATAGATAGTGGCTTAGCAACTGCATCTGTCATAAATACAATGACAGGTTGTCGTTCAGAGTTCACAACCTGGATGAATCAAGACACTCCTGTCCTGTGTCTATAGGAGAGGTTTCTCTCCTGTCCTGTGTCTATAGAGGAATAGCCTTTTGAGCCCTTATTAACTTGTTCTGGCAGATGTCGAGACAAGTTATTTAGAAAAGAATATAAAATCTATGGCATGCAATCTAATATACAATCATATCATTCAAGGAGACTTTGATCTCATATTTCAACATAGTAGAATATTATTGTATACTTACTGTTAAGTCTCATGTATCTTCTATATTTTTAATAGCCAGTGAAATGTTTCTATTATCCTCACACTTATAAATGTATATGAATTAACGCAAGAGCAAGCCATTGATGATTGGTAATTTGTTCACTAAAATAATTTTTTAAAGATTTCTTTTATTGACTTTAACAAAGTAAGTTCACCTCTCTCTGGTAATTTTTCTCAATCTGCATTGACTTAAATATACTCTTTGTCTTCAGCAAAACAATACTGCATGAATCAGTACAAATTATGAATTATTATATCCTGCAGGAAAATAATTTAATGTGTAATATATTCTACTTTGTTGATATTGTACAACATATAGCTAAAAAAAACCCCTATATCTTAATTGCTCTGTGTTATTCATTACTCTGCAAAGATTCTCCTTATCTGAAAAGAAACACCTGTGTGTATATTGCCCTCATCACCAAGTTACCTTGTTAATTTTGCAGCCAGAGACACTTAAACATACCAAAGATGAGAACTGCTCCAGTTCTCTCACAGTGTTGTGTCACAGGACTTAGCATTCCCGAAATAATAAAATTACTCTACAATAAACTTTTTCCTTTTTAGATATTCTTTCATAAGCCTGTTTGGTCTCCTCTCTTTCAAAAGAAAACTACACACCATATTTAGAAATTGAGATAGTAATGACCAAATTTGAGATACCATTTGGTTTTCCTAGATCTGTAATTTCAGAAATATCTATCTCATATTGATTCAGGTCTTACCAGTAGCACTGCATTTATGGTAAATCACAACTTACTCTGAAATCACAACCTTTTTCCTTGAAACGTGAGCTCCATTTTTTTGAGCACTATATTATCATGAATATGATGTCTCTTTGACATATTATCAGTAACAAAATTATGTAGTGTCAATATTTTTTTTTTTGTAAAAAAAAAATTTTGTAAAAAATTTATTTCCCAAAAATCTGCTTAGTCACAGGCAACTTATATAAATGATAGCCTCAGTAAAAGTTATCAGTTCATATTCATCTTTCTTTTAGTGCATTGGTACTGATTTCTAATCACTGCATTATTTCAGGCTTTTTCTGTGATGAAAATTCATTCACACCTTCTCAGTCTAGCTTTCGGATTTTTTCTTTTAATGTTTGTACCTCTTTGAACTTTCTCAACAGTAAATTGGCCTTCTTTTGAAACAATGTTAAACAACTAGGCTGCTTGACAAAAATGTTTTATTTACCACTTCTGTTGTTTACTGTTGACCCTGATATGATACAGTGCATTTTCAAAAAGTGGATATATTTTTTATCCAAATAGAAGAAGCTGTGCTGTGTACATAAAAATAAGTACATGCCTTTTTGACACTTCACAAGTACCTCTACATTTTTTCAAAATATTCAAAAGACACAAAAAAAGATCAATGAAAAGAAAACAAAACACTAAAGTCAAGTTTTGAATTGAAAGAACATTTTGGCTACATTCCTGTTATACCTTAGAAATTCCTCTTGAAACCTGCACACTACATTACTGAACAGAAAAATCTTCAGTCAAAGCATCAGGGAAAGGTGAAGTTTGCATGGAAATGTCACTTTTTGGACTATTTCTCTGAAAACTAACTCACAAAATGGAGGACTACCATAGCAATGGTCTGCCTTACCTATATAAAAGCTCACAGCCTCTTGTAAAGTTCTATCATTATTCATTTGAAGTAGATTTGTATTTGATTATACAGTGCTCCAAATATTAATGAAGAAAAAGAAAGAGATAGAAGGGTAATGAAAGAAAGAAAGACCAAAGGAAAGAAATGTTTTGGGGTTTAAAATCACTTTCTGATTTGAATTTTATAGGCTTCCATATGTTTAAAAATGACACAATGTAAAGCAATAATCTGGCATGCAGATCGAGAATAGGAAAAGGGAAAAGAAAAAGGGTTCTGTTAACCTGGAAAAACATGAGTCGTATTATTATTTCTTCTTAGCATTAGGAATGCTGGAAAAGAAATATAATGGTTCATAAACTAGCCCCAGTGCCTTGTGCAGCATAGTGCACATTATACTGCTAACAGGAACAGAAAATGTATAAACAAATTGCTTCTTCAAAGAGTCGATGTATACAGGTTCTGAGATATGTTGTTTACAATTTTAAAGTATTTAATAGTTATTTCATAGAAATTAGTGCACTGTTTCCATGTGGTCACAGTGTCTTTTTTATCCATTTGAGCAAGCAGATAACTAGGTGCAAGAAAAGTAAGAATATAATTTGCTTGAATTGTTCCTAAAAGTCAAATCTGATGAATAGTTATAACTTTGGTTTATTGACTTTCTAAACATTTGTCTTTTTTCTACTTGCCATGAATTCTGGTTTTATCCGGAAAAGACTGTGTTTTACCTTGATGAGGATTTGAAATGGAAAGCCCTAAATAGAGTGAATACCACTGAATATTCAGTTGTTTGTTGTGTGTCCTTTTATGAATTTATGACATTTGAATTCTATAACAGAACCCTGAAAAACAATCTTCTGGAAAAATTTCCCAGAAGTTTGACTACAGAAAAAATGTCAAACTCATTGACTAAAGTCAAAATAGGAAGCATATTTGGCATCTTCCACTGAAGTAAGTTCAGCATTCATTTTGCTGTTTCTCCTGTTTTCAGTCTTACAGGGGAATAACTATAATTATTCATTCTGTTAAAAAATCCAGGCAAAAAGGAAGAGTATGTTTCCCCATTTTTACATAAGATTTTAAAAAAGCAATATTATTTCATATATTGGCAAGTTCCTTGTTCTCAGTTTCCTGCGATGCTTCTGTATACCATGCACTGAACAGCAGCAGCAGCAGCAAAAAAAAAAAAA
>VXAC01005297.1:679619-735342 GCA_013399225.1 Rhipidura dahli | reverse complement strand
AAAAAAAAAAAAAAAAAAAAAAAAGCCCGGTAAAACAGGGGCATGTGTTTGCAGTAACACAAAACTTAGCAAGCACTGTGATCATAGAAGTCTCTTTCCTTTTTATGTTTGTCTCAACTTGATTTGGAATTCAGGAGATAACAATACATGCAACTCTTACACAAAGCACCAAGCAACCCCAGTTTTAAACTTCGTTCCAGTTTTACATTCTTGTACATGTACAAGTAAGGCTAACTAATAACAGAGGTGGTGGTGGATAGAGAGAATCTTTATCCGAAAAATAAGGGGAAAAAAAAAAAAAGAGAGAAAGAAGAAAGTCTTTTTCCTTAATCAGGCCCTCTTCTTCTCTGTAGGGATGTTCAAACAGTCAAGAGAGCACCTGCTGTTCATGGGGGGAGAAACATTTGTTCTGCCAAAGGAAGTATTTTGCATAAAGCCGCGTGGATCAACAGTGGCACCCAGTGGCTGCTGCTTTGCCACAGCAATGCGGTTCCTAAAGCTCTGGTTCCCTGCTCTCCTGTCTAATGTGCTTTCTGCATGAAAGGAATAGCACGTAAGCCAGTCTGGTTTAATAGGATTAAGCCAAATATTGTTTGGTAGGTTTTTTATTCTTTTACTAAATCCGTTAATATTCTGAAGAGTATGCAATGCATGATGTTTTCAAATATCAGTTTTATATAGGTTTGAGGCAGACTTTTAATAGTTAGTGCTAAAAGTAACATGCAGCCAACGTGAAAAAAGAATGAGGAAGCCGATGTAAAAGAAAAATTAGGCAATTAATAAAAACAAAATGGCATCTTGGCATGATACTTTGAAAGCCTGTAAATTTAAGCAGTGCTTGCATGTAACACCATGTTATATAAATGTTAATTAATAATATATTATTATCATAATGTTAATAATGTAGTAAGATCTAAAAGCATGCACACACATTATTTCTGTAAGGAATTACCTATATGGTTACACTCACATTTCTTCTTCCTGAGCCCTTATCGTGCCAGTGAATCAAAACAAAACACTGCAAATTCTTCCAGACACAATCTGTGGTTTAAGATTTGTAGGCAGGATTAACTGAAACAGAAAGAAAAGAAAAATGATCTATATTTAAATTCTGTGCTTTTCTTTCAAAGTGCTAGAGAGCAGTTAACTAAAGAACGTTCCCTTACTGCATGTGAGGGAAAAAATATTATCTAAATTACATGTCTTTCAGGCTAATCATTTCCAGGATTTCTTCCTGCCTGATATTGTGGATAGGAGTATTATTTGCTATGTGAAAACACAGCCTATTTATTTCGTTGTAGATGGTTAATCACTTCTTCACCACAGAGCTAGAAATAGATAGATGGATAAATCAATAGATAGATTAGATAGATAGATAGATAGATAGATAGATAGATAGATATAGTGATAGATATATATATATATATTCACACTATATAACTATATAGATAAACAAGTCTTAGTCTCCCTTGGTCACTTATTATCCAAATGAAATAAACACTATCCTGCTCAGACTACCGAACAGTTTTTGTTGAATTGCTGCCTTCACATGCTATTAGGTAGTGTTGCATTAATGGGAAAGAGTAAAAATGGTAACTGAAAATCTGTAGTGTTAAAAACCAGGACACAAACTTAGAACTTGAGGAGAAAATACATGTAAGACTGCTACTGGAAGATACAAACTGCAGAGCAGGTGGCCTAATCCTCAGATAAATTTGGTTTCTTAAAAAGTAGAGGTGCTTTTGAAAACTGAAAAAAAAAACGCAGAAACAATCAATCAAAAAACAACCTCACTTTGTTTTCTTCTAACTATATCTTTGTTAATAAGCTGATACTGAGGAAAGCTTTCCAATAGGTTTTCTAACATTTTCCTACAAAGATTCTCTTCCAGTTGTACTTTCAAATTCAGCCACACAGTTGGTGTTTTTGGATTTTTTTTTTGTTTGGTTGGTTTGTTTTTTTAGAACACAGTATAGTACCCTGTTCAAGTATTAGCTAGTTAAGACAGAATTTTTTTGAAATACCAGAAAAATATCTGCCTCTTGCCCTCTAAACCAGTCAGTTTTGGAGATACCTACCACTGCTTTCTATGAAGCAGATTCTAGTGCTCTGCCTGAGAGCCCTAAAAAGAAGAGTTGCCTGTGCATTTTGAGTTTCTTCTTCTCAGAAGTAGAAACATACATACAGCTAGGAAGCTTAACAAAATCTCCAGATTCTTCCAACCAAAAATTACTCTCAAGAGCTCAAAATCCATTATTGCTTGACAGATGATAAGGACAGAATCCTATGGCATGGATATGTCTAAATTCTACACGATTTGTTAATAAAAACTTCTAAAACTCTACAAATCTCTATTAATATATATATATATATATTCCAAAATACTTTCTACAAAAATGTGAGTTGCTTTCATATTTAAAACTTTAAAAAACAAAAAGTTTTATGGTGTTACCATTCCAAGGAGACATTCTCCTCCAAGCATTCTCTCCACTGCCCTTCCACCTGCCAAAGATAGTCTGATTAACACTTCCCTCTGGGAATCATTTCTGCTAGACCAACACTGCTTTATCAGCTCCTTTGTAGCTTGGTGAAACAGCATCCATGACCTTTTGAAACCTCCTTGACCTTATATTAGAGTTTTCCATGGCTGAGAAATGTGATCACTTCTTCCAAAAGAATATTTGACAGCTATATTCGGTCGCCCCAGAAACACTGTTGTCCCAGTTATCACTGGCTAATAAAAATCTAGCAGCTAGCTGGTATTTGATATAAACAAAGCACTCACCCATAGCAAATTTCCTCTGCAGACTAGAAAGGAGAAGTTTACATTTAAGCTTGTAGCCACTTACATTAGAAAAATTACACTTCATGAAAATATAAATGGCAAACAATGAATAGGGCTCATTATTAGCTTTTAGAAGAAAGAAAGAAAGATGTAAAAGTAATAAAACAATCGCACCAGGATAGTTCAGGATGACTGGAACTTATATCATGCTTGCCATGTTTCAGCAAATGAAGGCCATCAGAGAATATTTGAGGATCAGGAGAAATTATTTTACTCCCTTTGAAAAAGAGATTTCTTTACAACAAGGATGTGGTCATTTTCATATACACTGTTATTTGTGCTATGTCTATTTCAGGCAAGTTTTTAAATGAACTGACATAGTTATTGCAATTAATACTGCTTCACACCATCTTCATGGGAGGAATTCACTGCCAGACCAAGGAATTGCATTTCACAGTCTCATTTTACAGAACTATCACTTCATGCAATTTTTAGGGAGGCATTCTTATACACAGAGATATCTCAGATTTGCCATCCCCAACTTGTCTATTCTTATTACCCACAATTCAGATATTTTACTGCTATTATTAAGTATCATTTAACCATTCCATTTTGATGCAAGTGAGCAAATTATATACCAGAATTTATTTCAGAATGGCATGCATTAAGTGAAAATATGTAGTTTTTAATTGAAAAAACTATTTTGTTTACAGTAACTCAATACAAATAATTTACATGATTTATAGTGATGTCTTTGTTTCTGGGCATAAACAGACAAATAACTAAAATCTGTGTTAAAATACTCCAGCAAAATCTAACTTTATAGACATTTACTTGTGCCAGTGGGAAGAAAAGAGATGGGCTTTTTTCTCAAGATAACTTCCTCCTTTCTCAGACACCACAGAAGATATTTAATTTGAGGAGGGAGTAGGGAATGAGACAGATCTGCTCTCATTTCACAGCCTTGTAGTGCTATCTCCTCCTCCACTGTCCTGCATAGGAAAAATTCTAGAAAATGCTATTATAGTAATCATGGTTTTCATACCATGTCTTTTCAAGAGCTTTTAAATTCTGTTCCCAGATATTTTATTTCATCCTACTCTGTCACATATCCTCTTCCAGTTTTCAATTTAAGTACGCAGGCTCTTTGTCCACTACCTTTGCACATGGTAAGACAATTTATAGTCCTCACTAACCAAGAAGTCCAAGAACCCTCAGATCCTGTTGATTTTTTGCCAGGTGACTGAGTTCTTCATAAGACACTATTTGATGTCTCTGCCTTTCAGGTGGTATCCCTGGGAGCAAACACATTGCTGCGACCCAGTGGGGTGCCCCTTCCTCTGTGACCATTTCCCCTTTGCCTGTGAGCCATGTAGTGGACGCCCCAACACTGGTACTTGCATCACTGTGAAATACAGTGCTGTTCACTAATCCCTCCTTCTGCAACAAGGGAAGCAAGAATCAAAAAGGTGGCTACAGAGAACACTTCAGAACTCCAGTAAAAACTGTGTACACTTTAGAGCAAGCAAATCCTCTTCCAGCCTCTTTGTGATTCATAGTTTTTCTCTAGCTCTATAGACAAGCTAATCCATATCCTGTAGATTATTTTATTAAAAAAAAAAAAAACACCTGTGACTTTATGGCTGGAAATGGAGACTTACCTATTGTTACGACATGCACAATTTTAAGGAAGTAGTCAATGCACGGAAGGTGCTGTAATCACCATTAAATTATAGGTGAGCTAGAAAAGGCAACACACACAGAATAATGAATTGCTGCTCAAATATATTAGTCCTCATGCCCTGATCACAAAACGACCAACTCAAGAGACTGAATGACCACCTGGCAAATAAATGAGAGCTCACAGTTGCATTATTTTACTCTTATCCCAGAAAACCAGTAGGCTTAGTATTTTTCAGCTTTCTTTGCATTTCACAATAAAATGAAAGAGAGAAATTTGATATTCTACATGGAACAATAACTCATTCAAGCATTCTAACATTTTTTTTCTACATAGGGCAAACTTTCCACAATAGCTTCTGCTCTGAATTTTTAATTTATATTTTTAACTTTGTTTTCTGTAGGCACCTTTGCATTGCCACATTGTGATTCAGCTGAGCTCAAGTTCACTGTGTTGAATAAGCCTCCCAAGCAAGCTGAAGAATTTTTATGTCTTAGATCCAGTTGAATAGGTTGCTGCATTAAAACCATTGACGTGTGTGAACTAAACCTTACTCAGTGTTAGTGTTAGGATAAAATATTCAAGACCATAAAATCTGGCCTCAAAAACTCTGGAACCTGCCTTAGCATTAAAGGTAGTATCAACACAAACCATAAGGTAAATGACGCTTGTCTATTATAACGATATGTAAGTATACTTATATATTTCACATAAATTCCTTTACAAAATTACTGTGACAGTCTATATCAGCAACATAAAGGTAAAATCTTTATTTTACTATCACACCAAATGAATATTTTAACTGGCATGCTGATATAAAAAAAGGTGCTTTTAGAATAATTAGAATATGTATGAAATACCTAGAGCATATTACAGCTGCTACATGCTGTCATACTGTTGCTTACTAACTCTTCAGTAGAAACAGTAACATATAGGAAGTACCTGGCCTTACCAGTAGTAAAGCTCCAACTAAAGGCCCATATTCAAAAGGAACACAAAAAAATAGAAATATTTGAGCTCCCATAACAATACCTTCAGAAAAGATATTCTGTATGCTCTGTGTTTTCACTTACACATTCCAATTTCATTTATTTTCTGAAATAAATAGTTGCATCCAAACTAATGCTAGACAAGGTAAATGCCCTGGAATTCCAAAATCAAAGCAGAAAGGAATTTTGGACATAGGTTTCTTCCTTTCTGGAGTTGAGTGAAGGCAAAGAAAGCATCTTCTGTTTTCATTGACAAGGATGAAATCTGATCTAGACTAGCCTGAGAAACAGAATAGATGTTTATTTCAACAAGGACTGAATTTATCCATTCCTTAATATTAGAAGTTGCAAGGAGCTATTTTTCTGCATATTTACACACAATATCAAAGATTGCTGGACTTTTGAAGCAAGCTATAACTTATAGAGAACATCCACAAATCAGAAGATAAAATCAAGAAGCCTAAGAGAGATGAATATTTTTAGTAACAGCACAGTCCTTATTGGGCTGTTACCACAAAATTTGGAGAATATTGACTTAAGGATGTTCAACGTTACTGATAGCACCTGCACTTTTCACATAGACATGCAGCTTAATCAGCCCAGGTTCATATTTAAATCTTCTGTTACATCATATTCGTTCATTCTACTGGTATAATTTGCAGCACTTTAAATATTACCAGACTTAAAAAAGAGAAAAAAAGAGATGGAATTATTTGCATGATTACTTTGCTTGCTATAAGCCTTAGGCTTCTACCCTCTGGAATCTTGAGGGAAGTGTTAAATTCTTCTTCTGACATGATGAATTTAAGATGCAAAATGGATTTTAATTTTCATTCTTAGGTATTCTGAAACCTATTCAGCACTGCTCCCAGAGGAGTAGAGACATGTACATTTGAAGTTTATGTTTCTCAGTTCCCATCTGAGCTTTTTCAGCTTCATCCTTCTTCTAGTACGTATCAGAGATCTTCAGTATTTTGATGTCAATCAAGAGAGTCATGACTCCAAGGATCATGTTAGCAGACAACTAAAATGGCCAGGTTGAAAATGGGTGTTCCAGCTTATTCTCTCCAGACAGCAAGAGAAAACTTTGGAAAAGACAGATGGCTTTTCCTTTTCAAGTATTTCCATTAAAAGGTTTCGATTGCTGGGCCTGCTGATGCTGCAGATGTTTTTTACAGCACAACAGCCGTTGAAAGGAATGGAAAATTGTCAATACGGTGTTTTTCCACCAAGGTGCAAACAGCTGAGCCAAACTGAAATTCTATTATTTGCAGATAAAGTGAAAACTCTGACATGGCCAGGAAGTACCTGTACTGTGCTTATGTTTTTGTTTCCCAATATACTTTGAGTTCAATATTAATTTTCAGGAAAAGGTAGAGCTCAAAAATTAAAAAAAATTAAAAAATAAAAGAAAAAAAAAAAGAAAAAAAAAAAAAGAAAAAACTGTTACCAACTGTGACAGAGTAAAACTAAAGATCATGCCAGAGAGCTTAATAGCAGTGCAGTGGTCACAGAAGCCTGGTGTTTAAAAATTAATTTCTAGTTTGAAGCTGTTAGTGCCAGTGCCAAGAGCATACAAAGTACATTTGTTCATTACCAGAGCTAGTTTCAGAGTAGAAAATTCACGAAAAAGACAATGAGGTCTCTCCAGTTTCTAAAATAGATCTGGGAAATGTTTAAAATCTCCAGACAGTGAAAATAGATTTCCACAAAAGAATAGCTAAAGGGCAAATTAGAGAAATATCTTGTCACATTTTGCATGTCCATAAACTTGTCTGCTTCACAAATGATGGCCTCCTATTCATTTGATAAAAAGCTAATCAGACCTAATTTAGTTTTCCCTGAAACAGATATTTAGGGAACACATTCTGCTCCCTCCATTCACACTTGAAAGAAAAGACATGTCTATTAGACCATTGACTTCTTAAAACAGAAACAAATATTATACCACTTTTCTTGCTGTAAATGAAAAGAGAAACAGATTTGTGAATTCAGTCACTGAGCTGTAAATATGCTCCTGCAGCTACTCACAAGCATAGCAAAAAGACTTCATTGTACCCATCAAAGATGTCAGCATGTGCATTGAGATCAAATAGTTTGTACTTTCATCTGTGAACGCCTGTGAACCTAAAATTCCTGAGCAAGTCTGAGCACTCCTGACCAGCAGTCCTAATATTTTAACAGAGGTATTGAGAATGTGTTTTATCTATCCAGGCACAATTACCTGCTCTACTTCCAGCACTTCAGTGAATGAAAGTGGTGACCTAACGAGATAACATTTCACACTGCAGGAGCACCAAAAGCAAGCAAGCACTTTTTGAAATTTTGAAAGCCAAGACTGTTCTAAAGACCAGCTTTTGATGGTTAATAGCATTCTTTCTGTATCAGAAATGGATGAAAATAGTTTCTGCTTTTTTGAACAACAGGAAATTATTCATAGTAAACAAAATCTGTACTGAGTTCTATTCAGTAAACAAAGATTTATTTAAGTGAAAATGCTTATTATTTAGACCTACTTGACAGATAGACAAAAAGTCCTGAAATATTTTGTGGATTCTGTTGTTTGCTACTCTGTTCAGGGCATGTCAGTGTCCATCTTAGAGTTTGTTTCTCTTCCTTGATAGGTTGGTTAAGTGTTTTTAAATGGAAAAAAATAATAATCTTTTGATTGCAATAATACTTATTTGCATGCAAATACACATCTCTGTAGTAGAGTAGCTGTTCTCCAAAAACCCTTTGGAACAATAAGAAATTCACATGAATATTTGTAAATAGTAAAAACAAAAGGGGTAGGATTGTGGTGAAACACAACAGCTGTTCAGAATTTAAATTTATGCTTTCCAGCATCTAGACAATAAAATTCAGTGGATCTGATTATCCACTGCATGTACTTTGCTGAGCCATTTACATTTATGAGAAGCAGGAGCAATGTAGGAGTTACTCACTGGCAGACCTGACTCGTCCAATCTCATTCCAGCTGCTCTTTTTGTTCATCCAGTTTTTCAAGTAAATGGTAGGGGAGAGCCATACTCCAAACGACTGGCTGCAGTGAGTAGCTTCACATGACTTTACAGCACAGTTAGAAATACCAGTTAAGAGTTTAATCTTAAAGCAGCAACAAAATATCAATTGAATTAATAATGGTAGTGATAATGAACTTTCAGCCTAGCGGCTGGCAACACAAGGTCCTATGGCTGGCAGCTGAAGTTAGACAAACACAGCCTTTTAATCAGGTACAAGTTTTTAACTGTGAGGGGAAAGTAATTAGAACAGGTTACACAGATTCCTCTTGGCAATTTAAAAAGCAGGACAGTATTTTCTTTCATTACAGGTGAAAAGTCGAGGATGACCTATGGCCCATACTCTGAAACTAAATCATCACACTGTGAATGTACCTGATCACTTATTCAGAAAGTCCCTCAAACAGCCACTGCTTTTGCCATCCACTAACTACCACAGCTACTGAAGTTGTAATGCTACTGGAATTGTCACAGCTTAAAACCCAAGAGAAAGCAAGACTTAAAAGGAGATGAGGTTTTTCTGAAAAGGTTAGGTGAAAAGGGGAAACAGGACTAAGGAGACAAGATTAGGGTAACATAAATGATTCTACAGGGTGAAGCAGATAAGAGGTTCTGGGGTTGAAGTTAGGAATAGCTATGCTGAGTTTAATTTATTATGTTATTCATTTTTATTAACATATTTATGATTTTTGAAAGTATAAAGGGGATCAATACCCCTAGAACAGACAAGATTTTGACATGTATGAGAAAAACAGAGAAGAAAATTATGCCAAAGGTTATATTTCCCCTACAGTGCATGATGAGCACTCTGCAAACCCCAAAATCAGTTCATGATGTGTGGTGTTTTAAGTGTGCAATAATGCCGCAAGTAAATTAAGTAAGCATCTTTTCTATTCATTAGTTAGAAAATAGTTACTTTATCTCAGTTTTAGCTGCACAAATTTAATGGAAAGGACAAAGCAGGACAAAGAAGTGCCAATTTTATTCTATACTTACTGCATCAAGGCTGAGGAGAGCAGAGATTCTTATTAAAGATGCTGACAGTGGCATAAAAACTAATTACAGTATTGTGCCTCCCTTTATAACAAACAACTCTACTTCCCTATCTTAGAGGTGACTCAAAGTCTTAAATTAGAATTCTCAGGGTTTCCCACATAGGCAAACACTGCAGGATTTGAACAAGTGGATATGCTTACTGTTCATATTGCTTACTGCTAACTGTAATTATAGTATTTATGAATTTAAACCTTAATGACAACAAATGCAGTAGCTCCACTGCTTTTGTACTAGAGATGTCACTTTCAGTTTTTCTTCAAACACTGTATTAAAATTGGGAAATATACAAAGGGTAAAAGAGAGATTTTTTTTTTCCTTTCCCTCCCTCCTTTTTTTCCCTTTTCAACTCAAATACTGGGGTTCTTGGAGAGCCTTTCATGCAGCACATGGAAGCACTGATGTAAACCCTTAAATATTTGTTAAATCTTTCCTGAAAATAAATGAATAAATGAAAAGGAATGGTTTGCAGCAATTTTTCCTGTCTCGGGATCTGAATGGGTTTTCTGGAAACTGATGACTGGCCAGCATTTATGCTAAAAGAGAAGAATCTGTAACCAAGAAGGGCTAGGATTTTGTGAAGAACAACACTGTCTCACTAACCTCTTAGCACTTTCTGAGCATGTAATTAAATGCATGGAAAAAGGAGATTCAGTGGACATAAAGTATTTGGATCTTTCAGAAGTGCTTGAGAATATTCAACACTTAAAGCTGGGAGAGGAACAAAGCTGCCACACACGTAGACTTGGAAGGTGGGAAACATTTTTTGAGTTGAAAGCTGATGTAAAGATAGAAAACAAAGGGTTTAGACTTAATAGTTTCTGTCTAGGATAGAGAAGAAGCACAAGTGATGTCCCCTGGGGATGACTTTGAGCACTGCCTAGGTTGTCTAAAGAGCTGAAAGCTGAAGGCTAAAGGGGTCATTGGTCTACCTTAGTAGGTTGGTGTCCTGTACCTCTGTCCTCTTACAGACTATTGTCTTTTTCCAGTACTTTAGGTTTATGCATTTATTGAAGAATAGAAAATACATGAGATAAAAATTAGAGAGAAACTGTATGAAGTGTTATTACAAATGAAAGTCCAGCTCTGAATCAGGAACAGACCCCTATCTGGGCATAAACACCCTGCATGGGCATGTGCAAGTTATGTGGCCTTTCAGAGGGCATCCCATGGTTGAGATAGCTCAGCCTACTTTAATTAAAATGTCTCTGAGCAGTTTACAGGGTTATTGATAACCTCTGCTATTTTGTCTAGGTTTTTGCTTTATTCCTAATATTGCATCTGTGATAGAGGAATATCCCTTTTCTGTTGGTTTTATTTTTTATTCTGTTGGCTTTGTCCTAAGCGTCATGTCTTATCCACCAGCAGCAGTTTAGTAAGGCCTATTACATTTTGACAGTTTGAAACATGTAGCTGTGACAATAAGGTGCTGGTGTGATGAAAATAGCCATTTCTACCAATGGAAAAGCAATATATTTGGTAGTGAAAGGGGAAATGTAGTACAATCCATTCCTGCCCCTCATTTTTGCTTTTGTGAATTTTATCTCCTTTCTACTTAATTCCTTCTTTCTCTTTTCATAGTTTCAGTGCTGTGGGTCCCATTGAGCAAAGTAACACAAGCATGTGCATTAACCCTGAGAACAGCCCCACACAGCAGCAATGTCAGTGTGGGATGATTGGATGTGCTGTGGCACTACCTGAGGTAGTCCTCACAGACACAGCCTCGGTATTGGGATCTGCACATTCTGTATGGTTTCGGTAGCTATATAACTCAAATTACAGATACATTTCCAGTTTGTCTGAGATTATTACTCCAACGACTGTACAAGTTCACATGTTTAAAGTATTCATAAATCTCCAATCTCTGTATCTCAAAAACTTCTTTTATCTCCTATTCTGCAACATAATTTAGTTATTTTTTGGGGGGAAGAGAGCTTGCTACATTTTTGTTTGTTTGTTTTTATTTCCCAAATAGGTACACAATGGTATTGGCATGAAGCAGAATTTTAAGTTCTGTGAACATTTTCATTGCTACTTCTGCAGAATTTTTTGCCAGTTTTTCCACCTTTCCTTGCCCCATGTTTGCTCAGGTATCATGGACAACTGAGGTCAGACACCTTCAGCAGAGGGGACATGCAATGAGATCTTCCTGCACCACTGTGCAATGAGGCCCCATCAGAAGACTTCTCCTGTCAAGATCAGTGAATCCAGGACTGTACCCACAGCCTGAAGCCTACAGTTGTGAAGGTTGTCTGGCCAGTGATGTCATCACCCTTACACAAATTTATTCAGAAGCTTGGTAGTACTTTTCATGGTTCTCACAGGAAGATAACATCTGGTATAGTCTCCATTTGGAATGAGCCTTTTCAGTTAAAAGAAAATCTGAATTCCTGGAGATCTGAGATTGACATCCTATAGCACTAAACAGAAGCATTTTTTATTCCTAAAAGCTCTGAGAAATGGAAAATTTATACACAGGGCATGAAAAATAAATAGTAATCCAGAATATTTATGAATATTTTAGATAGATGATTTATATATGCAATAGTGTTTGAAAGAAAAAACATCAAGTATATGATTTATAAAGATAATTTTCCTGCAATTCTTTAGGAATTTTATAATTCCTTGTCTTTGTTTTGCACTTCAATATATTACTTTGCTTTTTCATGACTATTAATGCATCAAAACTTTTGCTAAAGTATTTTAATTTAAATGGGTGTATTTACACTTATTATATCATATTAATATTCCAGTAGGCATAAAATTTTCACTAAATAATATTGAATAATTAAGAAGAAATACATTATTGATCAGATAGGAACAGTTTCATACAATATAAAATGCTGTTGTGCTATGTCTCTGTTTTTAATATTTGTTATTGAAACCTCAAGCTGATATTGGTAAATTACTTTCTATCATATAGACTAAGGAAATTTTAATTGCAAATCAACTGCTGTTGTACAGATACAGAGAAAACTATCTAGTTTCGTAAATATGAAAATGAATATCAATCTTGTTTATTCCTCCTTCCAAAAAAAAAAAAAAGAAAGGGGATGTTAAAGTACCTGAAGTTAGTAAAAGCTAACTTTTCTACTTACTGTGCTTTCTACTAAGTTGTCTACTTACTCTAGCATCTCACAATTCCCTTTGGCTCATTGCCCCAAAGGGATACCTTAACAGGTAATTCATTATGTATAAATGCTATTCTTTGTTATGTGCCTTGTGATATTCTTCAGAAAAAGCCTGAAATAGGTATTATGGGGCACCCTGACAATTATTATGAAAAGGAGATCATATTCTGAAATGAGAGTACACTGAGACTTCCAAAAATAGTCTGTTGTTGTAGAATTTCAGAGTTTGAATTTTCTCTGGATTCTCTTGGTTTCTCTTCATTAATGTTTTAGCAATAGCCCTTGAAAATGCTCTCACACAGAAACTTTTCAGCACTATTTTTCTTTTTTGACCCTTTTCTTGGAATTAAATCTTACAAGCATCAAGCAAATCTAATACAGTGGTGACGTTCCATCTATGTATTAACCTTTTTTCTTCAGGAACTTAAGTCCTTAAATTAAGGACTTAAATCCCTGTGATATCATTCTTTCTTTCCTTTCCGTCAACTCTTTACATGTTTTTGATCTTGTTTTCCAGGTCTGACTCTGTTGACAGAGGAGTCTCAAAGGCTTTATCCAAACTTGAGGACCTACATACCTGAGCACAGCCCACTCACTGGCCACAGGGGATACAGCTGCACACCATCCTCTTCCCAAGGGGGAAGGAAAAGTCCTGTGTCCTGTGCTGTAAGGAGCAGCAAGTGACTGGTAATTCAGTGGGATGGGCCAAAGAACAGGAGCAGGATCTGGAGATAACAGCAGAGGGAAGGTAAAAACAGCAGAAGGAAAGTAAAATATACTGTTGGTCTGGAGAGAGACAGCTATATTTTGATGGGAGATGGAAGATACAAATTACTAAGAAGCTGAGGTTTGCTAGTTTGGAATTGCTGAATTCACTGAATTGTTGTTTTCAACTCTGTTTTTGACATTGGTTATTACTGATGCATGGAATTTTTATTTAATGTCTGTAAAGTTATTTGTTCAGAAGTTCCACTTTGAAACAAAGTTAGTGAGTTAGCACTCACACCTGGTCACTGGAAAAGAGGCTCAGATATTAATGGCTATGTAGAAGTACATCCAGTCATCAATCAAAACCTGGAGAACTACTGATGTACATTTTAAAACAAGCTTTTTCTGAAACACTAGTGCAAATCTATTAGGATCGAGTGTGTAGAAAAAAGAAGGATGATAGTTGGGATGTGCTGAATCTCTTCATCAAGAAGAGGCAATGAAAGAACAATAACTTGAGCAATGCAAAATATTCTTAGAAGCTAAAAAGAAATCCTTAGCTCACAAAGCTTATAGAATTCCTTGAATTCTATACTTTCCCTTTAGTATTTGCAGTGTTTACCAACCTTGTGTCATTCACAACTTATTCTATAATGAACAATTTATATTTATTCACCTTAGACCATAGGCCCTAACATACATGCAAAACATAAAATGCAATTACCTCTATGTATTTGCAAGATATTTAGAGAAATTGTGTATATTAACTAGAGTAGGAAAGATTGGAGGAATTCTATTTTTTTCATTTGATAGAGAACCAACAAAAAACTGAATCTGTATGCTGCTGATTCTAAGGTCTAATGGCCCATATTACTTTATCCTACTAGCTCTCAAAGATAAAGGAGTGTGTTTGCCTCCTCTTTCCCCCGTGTCACTTAAAACACTTCACTAAACAAGCATGTAAGTGGCTACTTAGTAAACTCTCAAGTCCACCGAGTAGCAGGCACAGAGATTTACAATTTGGTTTTGGATTAACAAGGCAATATATTGAGGTATTGGCAAGGGGGCAGGGGGCTATTTTTTTCCCGAGAACATCTGCCATAAATGCACAAATAGCACACAGAAAATGGATATTTTTACAGATTCTAGTTATTTTCAAAATTTCACTTAACATCCCCCACTGTCATACTCTTTGATACACTCAGATGGCAGAGAATTAGGTGCCTGAAATAACATAAATGCCAGATCAGAAAACTAGTCAGTACAGGATACTATCAGCAGTCCATCTCTTGGAGAATTCTAGGATCAAAACCCTGAGGTGCAGAGCAGAAGCAGAGAAGTGGGCAATACAAACAAGCCAAGGTGTCTTGACAAGGAAATGTGATGAAGCTACGAGACTGGCTGCAGCTGGGCTTGGGAGATGGGGAATGATCCTTGCTACAGGAATATTCTGCAAACCCTTGGACACCACAAATGGAATCTGAAGTGACCATACACTGATGAAATATACTTCTGACTGGCCAAATTCAAAATGCTAGAAACAGCTGTTCATCAGAAATCCTAATGCTGTATGTAGCTCTAGCACCATAGGAAATCAGCACAAAGGTATTTCAATTGAGAGTGGCGATACAAGTAATTTTATTTACTACTCATTTTTGCCTGAAAAGAGGATAATCTGAATTACTCTTCAACCTAGAGGGAGTCAAACCTCCTACCTAAAGGTAAACAACATTGACAGCAATAATAAAAGTGCAGAGGTAATTATAACTCAATATGGAAAAGCCTTTGAGTAAAGATTTTAAAAGGGAAGTGGACTTTGTGTGTTCTGAATTATACAAGTACTGACATATTTACTCTCTTTGCCCAAAAAAACCTCTAAAAACTTTCTTTAAGAAAGATGGCAGATATTTTAGGGCTCCTAGATTTCTCTGTTTTGTAAATGATAGAATTCTATTTAAAATTCTAACACTTTCAGTAAAGTATTTTATCAAGCAGATACAGAGAATATGGTTTTTCTACTACCTAGACAGCACAGAATACAAAATTTTTGATCTGTACCTATCAGGATATTTTTGTATTTTTTTTTTCAAGTTAGTTTAATGAGTCATGGAATTCTGTTTTGAGACGTGTTTTGTTTATAACGTGAAATTTCTTTAGCAGGAATTACATACCTACACTAGGATTCATATTACAGTATTTTAGCACTAAGATTTTTGGGTTGTGTTTATAGGGAAAAGGAATGACCTTCATGAATATGTTTTCATCTTTGGGTTGGATATTTTTTACTGATTTCTCTTTGTTGTTTTACTTGCTAGAAACCAGGAGACTTTGGTTGTCTTGCATTTAAGGAAACATGAGTGAAATTTCTCAAGGTGGAATCAACACATGAAAAATATAAAAAGAATCATGCATACTAGAATGATTTTTCCATCATACTAGGACTATGATGGAAATAAATCTGATAGAAACAATAATTAACAATTAAACTTGATTTAAAATATGAGCTAAATCTATAGAAGTCATCTATTTTTCTATTCATCTTAACTTTTATATTGCCACTGAACCATTAAATAAAACACTCAAAACCTTTCAAAAACACAACAGTAGGTGCTTATACAGCAACAGTCAAAATAAATATGTTCACTGTTTTTGAAAAAAATGGTTATGTTGGTTAAATATACTTGGTAACATTATTTTCTGTCATAGCAAAAATATAATTTTACTCTAATCCCTATAGATATTTTAAAATTTACAGAAAGTCCAGGGCTATATTGCTATACAAATGGGAATATTCTTGATAGACTGGGTTACCAAGTGTAAAATTGACTGCAGAGAAAATCCTGAAGATTTTTGCAGCGAGTTCTGGTGCAGAGGTGCGGGAGAATCATGAAAGTGTTTCTAATATGGCATTTGCAGGTGCTGAAATGTTATTACTAAGCTACCAACTGCTTTGAGGAGTCAGATGTGAAAAATTCATTTCTGGTATCAGAGGATCCACCACTGAAACAAGGCAAGAAAAATTTGTATGCGAGTGGCTTTAGTTTCTGCAGAAATCTTTTGCACATCATGAAACCTGAAAGGCTCCTCATTAGGATTCATTTGTAGATAAACGAACATGCTTTGCATGAAATCCAAACAGAAACTCAAGTGAAAAAGCTGCTTTTAAAAAGCCTGGAAGCAATTTCACAGACATTGCAATGCAGCAGTTTTCAAATAATTTATTTAAATCTCTGACTGTAGGTCCCAGTGAATTGGAAGCACCGGTTTTCAGCATGTCCTGGTAATGCTGTGCTGAACCTGTAAACCACTGGATATGAAATTATCATGAAACAATAGAATACTGAGTAAAATCTCAAAGCAGTGGGAACAGAGTAACCTCAGGTGTTGAAAAAGCACTCCACAACCTCTCCTTTCTAAGAGGCTGCCTGCACTCAGCCAGGTTTGCAACTTGGTGTTTTAGCATCTAAGATTCAACCAGGGAACATCAGTCAGCAAGTGCAGGAAGCACCATGCTGGTGAGGGCCATGGCAGCCCTCCCACTGGTCCTGGCATGATACAGTATTGAGCAACTGGGGGAAAAATGAAGGTGCCCCCTCCAGGATAATAAATATATTTTAACATTAAATATTCAAGCAGCCCCAGTGAAAACAAGGAATTACACAAGAATATACCATATTAGTAAACTTATCTGTATGTTTTCCTGTCCAACAAAGGAGCACCAAAAAACTAGGGATTTGTCATCTTAGCTTGTAAGTTCAGTGGGTTACACTCTCATTCCTTCCAAGGAAGGACATCCTTGGTGGTGGTGGCACCTCAGCCTAGACCACAGGCATCCATCAGCCTGGGTGATCTCAGCCATACTTGCCCATTGCTGGCATATAATAGCAACATTATCCCCATACATGGCACCAGAACAGAGCTGGAAAGACAACCCAGTGCCTCTCCAATGCAGGATCACTCCCAGCTATTTCATTCCTGACAGATCACGTTAGTCATGTACTCAGAGACCCCATTAACTCCTTAGACAACATGCTGTGCCTCACGGGCATCTGTTAAATTTCCCGACATCTCAGCTGAATAATAGGTACTTCCATTCAGCCCAATTTTTCTTGTTCAGTCATAAATGAAAATAACAGAGGTTTTTTTATTACTATTCAGAGCCATGTTGGCATTTTGAGACAATGACCTGCTAGGTCCTCTCCTGAAATAAATAGTGCTTGTATTTTTAAATCTTTCTCACCAAAATGGGAAATGACTAGCCAAAAAAAACATCCCACAGAAAAGGATGGGGCAATTATGTTGGATCATAAGTTTAATGTAAGGCGTGTCACACTGTGGCCACACAGTGGCCTGTAGAAGGGGGAAACACCATCCTGAGATGTACAGTCCTTCCTTCTACTTTTCACATCACTCACTTGAAAGAGTAATTGCAAATTTATTTCACTTTGCTTTCTTGGTCAGTGCAATATGTGTTTTTATTTCTTAAGGCAAATGGGCATGTGCAAAACAATAGCTTGATTTAAAAAAACTGAAAATTAAAAAAACCTAAGCATCCCACTTAAACATGAATTTAAGAATGACTAAATAAGCAACTTAACTTTAAATTCTTTCATGAGGGGTTTTACCATGCCAACATAACCGTGTGTTTTGCTTTACAGAGGTGGCTTTGGCATCACTTGTTCTTTGTTTTTGGTTTTGATTTGTCTGTTTGTGTTGCTGTTGTGTGTTGGTTGGCCTTTTTTTAGCAGTGTGTGTATATATATGTATGCATATGTATATAAATGTGTCTAAATGTATGTACATGCATATATATTACACAGAGTAAGTAATTGCAAATGTACAATTGTGCTAATGAACTTTAAGTTTAATTCAATTTTTCCATTATCAATATTCAATACTGTTGACCAACTCCTTTGCCACACTCTTCATGTGGATATTGAAGAGGGTTCAGCAAAGCTCTGCAAAGACATTTTCTTTGTTCTTAGGTATTTCCTTATGACACAACTGAAGGAGCAACTGAAAAAGAGCTGTTTGTGGCCTTTGCTCATACTGCACATTCATGTAAATTATATAATCATACTGTGCCATGACACATCCTGCATTCATTCTTATCACACTGATTATTCCTGTCACACTTTCTTTCTACTTGTGGTTTATTCCAACTATAGAAAATACAGTACACTTCCTGGTGGCATAGATTAAACTGAAACAACTTTTCTCACTCTCACCTTACTCTTGCTGGACACATATAAAGCAGAAGTCAAAATCAGGTCCCTGGCTGGGCCAATGAGCATACTTCCTCCTCCTTTGGGGGAACCAGGGTTTCATCCCAAAGGACCACATTCACACTTCAGTTGCCTTTCATATCTGAAAACTAACAGATAACAAAAAAGTAAATGATACTTTTTATTTAACTGTTTCTTGCAAGGAATGCAGACACCTGTATTTTCTCAGTGTGGTGTTCTGCCTATATGGTTGATATGCATTGGTTACTTCACATATACAAAGGGGCACAGTGTTACACTTTTCAGGAGAACAAAAAAGTATTCCTAGTTCGCATCAAATCACTGATTCTTAACCTTTCTTCCTTCCCACAAACACCAATGGACTTGCATGCCAGCATGGGTATCAATTTCTTTGAAGCTGTAATTTGAAGGACCAGTTCCTGCTGTCCACTGACAACAGGGAGACTCAGTGTTGGGAAAGAGCAAGACAGGGATTGAAAGCCATGATTTTGGAAATCTAAGAAAGTATTTCCAATAAGGATCATAGTTTAATTCACCAAACATTATAAAGAAACTAAAACAGACAGCAAAGAATGAGACACAGAAAGGATGGGGGTATGTGTGCAATACTGCCTTTCTTGATGTTGACGATCTGGGTCTCAAGGGAGCCTTTGAATTCACAGTTTAAAACTCTGTCATGGAACAAGACATCCCCACTGAGGATGTCCCACACAGGAGCAAAAATGTCTCAGATTCTGCTTTTAAGACAATGACAGTAGAGACTTGAAGTTTAGATGTATATTCAAAAGGAGTCAGAAAGGAAGCAACAAAAGAGAGGATGAAATTTTAATGAAAAGTATATGAGTAGGCATGAAAACATTTAATGAGAGATAAAATGGCATTCAAGAATAAAAAAGTAAAGGAAGGGAAAGACAAAGCTCATAACACATTGTTAGTGAAAAACAACCTTTTAGGGGAAAGCAATAGGGTCATAATTCTCTAGACAGCTTTGGAACCCCCTAGAGGCTTTTCCTGCATGCAGTGCTTGTGCAGGCAGCACCACAACATGCACGCAAGCACGGTTATGAGACTTGCATATTCTACCAAGACTGATAATTTGGACAGACAGATGTGCAACGTTACATATTTTTGAAAGAACAAGTGCATTGCAGCAAGAGGTAAAAATGCTCCTATTTGACAAAAATGCTGCTATTTGATAGAAATGCTGCTATTTGATAAAAGTATGCACATGTCAGAGAACTGGAAATAGGAGTTGGTTGTATTTCTAGTGCTGAGGCTAAATGACCTTAGTGGACTGGGGTTTTTTGTTTGGTTGTGTTTTTAAACAACAATGAAAAGTACCACTTCTTGAATCCCTGATTTTATTTTTGTTTACATAGCATGCCATTTTTAGACTGACTTAATGTCTGATAAGTGTGTGGATTTCTGCAGGTAAAATTTGACAGTGAGTAAGGCCAGCAAAAGAAAATTCCTCATTCTTGTTTAGCTGTTCTGTCCCATCTGAGTATCTTTGGAGAACTCAAGGAGATATTTCACAGTTTTCAGTACAGTTGAAAACAGCCAGGTTTATTTCCACAAACCTTTGCTATAATTTTGTTTCAGAGGTGACTTTATGCTTCTGAAATACATTTCTCCTCCTTTGTCTTCAGATCCTGTGTTCTATAATTCACTTTTTGGTTGTCATGTTAATCTTTTTACTGTTATCTTAGTGCTTAGGAAATGATCCATCAAACATTCAGGTTACCACTGAGCTTGTATACCAGTTAGTTTTGCATAAGTTTGATACCACATAAAATCCAGACTATAAAGTAGTCAATGTGGGTTACATGAAAAGCAATGATTAAGAAAACAAGTGAATCACTGTGACACTGTTTACTGTACTTCATAAAAACACCCAAATTAAACCCTCCTATATCATTCTTAAGACCTGAAATTTGGAAGAATCTTACACTGATCATGACATCAAGCCTTCCACTGCTAAATATGACATAGCATATCTGGAAAAAAAAAAGAAAAAAAAGTGAAGGTATTGCATTCAACAGCATGGTAGAGTTCCTGTGTTCCAGCAAGGTACTAAGGTCATACATCTTACAAACCCTGCTGTGTCCTGTGGATTTAGTTAATAACAGAAGGAAGTTCCTTTGGGTTTACCTGCCAGTTATATGATACACACTTCAATGAGAGGAATTTTTTTACCTTATTCTACAATGGTGGCTTCAGAAGAAATTTTTATTTCTAATTCATCTGTCTTGTAGGGACAAGTCAGAAGTAGTAAAACGTAAATCTCTTTATAACTAAATTAATCCGATCCTTTTTCATTCATCATCACAGTGACAAAGCTCTTTTGTCAGCTGAACAGATGTACTAAACACTTGTCACTTGCATATGTTAAAAGAGCAACAATTATAGAAAGATAATTTCTCCTAACACATATCAGAGCAGAAGAATTATTTTTTTGTTCAGTAATTTCCTTGTGTGTTTTTAATTGCTTTACACCAGTTATGAACTTCTTGCACTATTCATATATGGAAAAAGAATAACTAATTTATTGCTACACCTTTATGAATTTCAGGAAGCAATAGTTCCTGTTACACCTTTATTCTATCCTTCTATCAAAATGCAGAGAGTTTATTACCTCAGAATGAAAAAATACTTGGTAAAATATTCCTATTAAAGTGCAAATTCTGAGGTTTCACCAAACCTTAAGTTAGAACTTCACTCCCTTTAATTTTTCTGGAATAGATATACTTTGCAACAGCAGAACAATTTTCTTGGTAGATCGTGCTTCTTTCATTTTCCTAATGATTTAACACTCTTTAGAGGTTTTGTTGTTATTGTTGTTGCATTTTTAAGAAAAGTGAAATGGAAAAAATTCTTCAAAAATCAAAAGAATGTTCTCCATTTGATTATCAGAAAAATAAAGATGAATACATTGTCATTGTTATGATAAGGAAATTATATATACTTTGATTCTGTGGAAAAATAACATAAGTGACAAAAATAATGTGACAATATAAAAACTATAAAAATATTCAAGAACCATCCTTGAGTTCCCACATAGAAATGTTTCTTTTATTCTATTTTTTTACTTTAAATCACCTGCAGGCTATTCTAATTCTGGGAGATGCATCATACAATATTGAATCCTGACTTGGCTTTGTTCCTATTGAAATACAGTAAGAATGAAAATTACATCATCCAAACTAAGATGCCCAAAATATGTGAAGATATTTGTCTTGAAAATAACAATAATAATAGTTGTGATTGAGCAAAGGAACAATATTGTACATTTTGCAAGCACTTTTCAGAATTCTGGCAGAAAGAAAGGGAGCTTATCAGCCAGAGCTGTTATAAACAAACTGCAGCTTAGGTTAAGAGGTCCTTCAAGAAGGAGTGCCTAACAAGCCATTTTCTACTGAAGCATTCAGCAAGTCAAAAAGGTGGGCATTAAAATAACTGATATTTTTAAACATTCCTTCAAAGGGTCAAAAGTCAATCTCGTATCCTGCTGTCTCCAAGAAAAAAATCAAGCACTGGTAACACATTTCCAGAATCTTGCAGAGGCTGTCTTCCTTACCTGTGTCAGGCTGATAATCCCTACTCTCTTCTGGGAAAGTAAGAAATAAAGGTACTTGTGTATTCATCAAAATCTGTCTGAAAGAACAAAGCAAATATTAACAATGTTGATGAAAAATTAGCATTTGGGGCTCCAAATGAAGCTGTAGCCTCTTCATTCCCATACTGGGTAACCAGACCTTCTACCTGCTTATAGCTAAAAAAAAAATTAAATAATAATAAATTTTAAAAAAGGTAAAAAGAAAAAGATAGCAATCCTACTTGCCACGTACAGAAAAAAATGTGAAAAGACATTGAACAGGAAATTAATACAAATCTCTGAACAAATACTATTATGTATTATTTTTTTCTATTCCACAAATGCAATACAGTTTCTAAAATTTGTATAATGATTTCTGTCAGATCCATAAAAACAAAACCAAAGCTGTGCAAGCTGTACTTGCAGTGTGACCACAAACCTCTGATTCCACACTAATCTGCACACAGACATAAATCCCTGTACATGCATATTTGAAATAATGGAGGAAGGCTGAAATCACCCGAGGAAAGTTGTGCTGTCTCATTTGTTTTTTGCAGCATGCAGATTAATCTCTTTTCTGTGTAATGCCAGAAGTTAGCTGATTTAGCTGATTACACTGCAGGAGAATTCCCCTCCTCTTCTTGCTCTCCTTCAAGAAAAAACTTCTTATGGAGCACTGGAGATTGCCAATATCTAAAGGTAGGTCCCAATGCACGGTTAAGCTGGGGGTTTTAGGCTCTCTAGGTCATTACTGAAACTTCTTGATCATGTAAAATTTTAGTCTGGAACTTTTCTTCCCTCTCCCTCAGAAAAAGAGGATTTTAAAATCTGTCTTGACCAAACATGGCACACTGTACTTTCCACGTGCATGTGATCAACTGGCAACCCGTTTCATTTTCATTCTCTTCCCTATTCCCATTATATTGCTACTTTAGCATAAGTAGCACTGGTCTTTTCTTTACCATTTAGTGTGACCAGTGTTGGACCTCTTGTGTGAGTGTCAGAGAAGATGAAGATATTCTGGTTTGGATATGGGGTTTTGTTTGTTTGGTAGGGTTCTTCAGCACAAGTCATTTTAGGAGGCTGGACACAGTGTTGCAGAAGGCCCCGTCCAGTTCTACAGCCCTGTGCTGAGGTATTTAAAAATCCCTAAGATTTAATTGTTTTAGGAACAGTACAGTGATTGCATTTGACTTAAGTAGCTCTCCTCCTACTAGAGAGCAACTTTAGCATTACTGTAATGCTGAGTGCACCTTTCGATACACATAATTACCTGTTTTTCCACCTCCACCATCACCCCCACCTCCATGCCATGTATTTCTACAATTCTAGAACATGAAGACTCACATTTCTGGGTAAAGCTACAATGAAACTAATTCTAAAAAACAACCAACCAACCAACCAACAACAACAAACCAGCAAAAAAACACCCCACTTCTAAATATAAAAGCTTCCACTAGATAAAGTTACAAACTTAAACACCGAGTGTCAAAAGCAAACAACTGTATACTCCCAATGTCATAAGGTGTAAGGACTTACAGAGCATAGTTTTCTGTCTCAAAACACTGTCAAAGCCATAGAAGGAACTTGCTATAATTAAGCCACTACAGTGAGTACTTGTAATAAGCACAAGAAGAAGGTGCTAATTCCAGGCCTAGCAGAGGGGACGTCTGGTTAACACATCCTGGTTAATGCCTCTGGACAAAAATACCCATGATGGCAAACTGTGGAAAAAGAAGTAAATGTGTATACACATGCTACCCCAAATTACAAGAATATCTGCAATCATCTTGTGGATGCTTGGAACCTGGACTGTATAAAGGTGATGACTCCAAAAGAGCTTTAAATAAAATCCATATTATTAACTTTGGCATATGGTTTCTTTTGCACCTTACTTCAGACAGAGACATCTCTCACTAATCAGGTTATAACATACAGTCACTTAGAAGAGACAGGAGAAGATGACCAAATTCTAACTCTAATAAAATAAGCCAAAACTACATTGAAATATCTAATGCTTAGGTGTTCTTTTTTTACCATCTATACAAAGTAAAAGCATAGAACTAGGATACAGTTTTAAATTTATTTTCATTGGGCTTGAGGAGGAAAAGAAAAGGGACAAAATTAAATATAACAAGTAGACAATCCATAAAGTACACTAAGCTCATAAACTCCTCACAAGAAAATACTGGTAAATGGCCAAGTTATTTAACTTTGCATTCACAATACCCAGTACCATTAATGCTATGAATGCCTCACAAAAGTTCAGAATACTTTTATTTGGGTTAAAGGAATGTAATTTGCAAAAGCAGTTCAGGAAAGAAAGCTGCCTAAAACATCTTTGAGGAGCTTCAACCCAGCTCTAATGGATGTACCTTGATTTCAGTTTTAGTCTAATCTTAAATACGAGAAATTTGTTTACCAGCTAATTTTCAGTGCAACTTCATGAAGTTAGTGTATTGTTTAAGGTATACTCCACTGCTAATATCCCCATCTCTGCTGTCCCAAATCCATGAGAAAAAGTTAATCCACAAAGGAAAAACTTCAATCCCAATATCAGTTTTTTAACACTTTTGTGTGTGTGGTTTTTGTCTTTGGTTTTCCTTCATTCTGTTGTTATGGAACAAGGTTTAAAAAAAGGCTCAGCAGCATAATAAAACCTTGAGCTTTCAGCAGAGCTGTAGGCTAAAATACTTATCAGCTCAACCACTGCAGTCAGTAGGGAACTGGTTGTTGCAGGGTGCTGATAACCTAATTCTTGTATATAGCAAAAGAGACTCCTTGGTGCCAGGCTGATTCTGGGAAGAACAGATGGAGTTATTCTGCTTGCAGTTCTGTCACTTTGATCAAGACTAGCAGAAGAGGCCAGCAGTGCCATGTAAAGTTAACCGTTTACCTGTGGCAGGAACAGGGAGGGAATATTACAGCAGATGATCTTGATTCTTCTTGAGCAAAGATAAAATGTTACAGTGCAGCATAAGATGATGGTAAGAAGGGCATTTAGCTGAAAATCTGAACCTGGGAAACTTACCTGATCTCACACTTGTGACTAAAAATATGTGACATTTCTTAATCTTGACATGAGAAACTACATTTTCCAGTGAAAACACAAAAGAGTTTCTATATTTTTCTCCAAAGTAACTCAATTCTCTCTCTTTTGAAAATAAATGGGTGTTTGCTTAGTTCATAAAAACATCTATTTCTTCTAATATGTTCATCTGAGCCCATTCCTTTTAACAGAGTTATTGAGCTGTTTTGAGAACTTTTTTTTTCCTTTTATAATTTCAAAATTGACTGTGTTGTATTTCTATTGAGAGATCTGCTTTTCACTCTGTGAAGCTTACCTTTTGTGCTGACAGACCTCCAAAGCCAGAGCAAAGGCAATAAAGCAATGCCTGCCACAGGAACTGGCTATCTTTCTATAGGAAACTTCCTCTCACCAGAAGCTGTCAGTCTGCTGTGAAAACATGACTGACTTCTCATCACTGGAACTATGAAATATAAATCTTCACATATCAAGTCTACAAAAATTATGACATTGTTCCTTTACTTCCACTCCCTTTTAATCTAATAACCCAAGACTTCTCAAGTTTTTCTTTCATGGTTTTAAAATTCCTGTTAGGTCTGTTACTGATTCTTTTTTTCCCTCAGTACTAGCTAAAAAAGAACTAGATTCATGGAAAAGTTCACAATTACATTTTGTAACTGCTACTCTTTTTATTTTATGTTGACAGATTAATATTTTTGTCTTTTTGAGCAAGGGTGTATATATATAAAATAGAATATTATTATTCTTACTACAACTCCAAAGATAGTTTGCTGGAATACATATGAATCATTCCATCAATTCCTTTCCATGAGTTATATTTTTCCAAAACTGTGCACCTGAACTTGCATTCATGATTTTCTAGCTTTGGTTAACCTAAGGGATTCTGACATCTGCAGAATTCCTTCCCTTTTCCCATTGTCTCTGTCACTAAATTCAGAAGTAAACATATATGTCAGAGCGATCAGTGAAAAAAACCAGTCAGGACAATTTTCAAATTCTTTTCCATGGCTGCTGGTCCAAAAGAGTTTTAGAGTGATAATATTTTGTAAACAAAGTCAAGGCAATATATATATATATGGATTATTTTCTTAACTCCACAGCAGCAGGCAGGAAAAACATGGGCTGTACGGACTGTACTGTTCATATGAACTGTACACTGTGTGGAAGAACTAGACTTCAATCTGAAATAAGATAATTTCTCTAGATATTAAGTAGCAGGAAGCTGCTGCAGGCAAATTTCTGTCTGCATCCAGGAAATATAGCTGGTTTTCTACTCACTAAACCTTTTCCTAAAAAAAATGTTTTTAATTTTTAGCAAAATAAAAAAAAAATTAAAATCAAAAAATATAAAACCACATTGTATTGCAGGCTGTCCTAGAAAAAAATAAGTGAGCATGATGTTGGATTCTTTTGCTAGTCTCAAGAAAGAGCATTCAGCAGAGTCAGTCAATATGACCAAAATGTGCATTTATAAAAACTACAAAAAGACTTCCATGCCCATGGCAGGTGATTCAACTAGCTGTCTGGCAGTAAAGGTTGTTTACCAGGTTCTGGATTCCTAATTGGGTGCCTAGCTTGCTAAGTAGCAGCTGGTCTTTAATTAGTTGAAAAATTATTATCACTAAAAGTTGCCATAAAAAGAAAGAGAACAATATAATTAAAGTGTTAGAATCCATATGGTGGGATATTTATCTTCACTTGTCAATAGCTGGTTTTCCTCTCTTTTCCACTCAGCATTAATAAGGAAAAACCGTTCATTTGCCAAAAAGTTCCCCTTTTTTAATTTGAATTGAAAGTAAAATTAAATTGGAAATGTGCTGAAATACTGTACATAGTGTAATGTTTCTCTTTGACTGTGAAGTTATCCAAGAAGCTATTTTCCACAGGGGTGAGTTAGGATTGATGAGTCACCCTTGCCAGCACACCTAATCATGGTAGGACATCATTATCTCACCTTCATTCATTATTTATAAAGTAAAACTAGATGAAAACCTCTTTGCTTGTAAGACTTAGCAAAACACAAATTTTATGCCTGTGATGTATTAAATATGACCATAGCCTGAATGCACATTACAATCTGCAACTGGAAATTTGCACTATAAATGCCTGAAAATATTTTATACACCACTTCCTCTGGTGGTTTACAGAGCGTCTCTGCATTTCAGGATTATTTGCCTAATGCATGTGGACTGATGAGACTACATGTGAAGCAATAGAGTGTTAATATAAGTAATAAGTCTAGGTATAATTTTTCTAAAATATTTTTAACACCTGGCCTATCAATTTTAATATTATAGAGTATTACACTGTTTCTATACCTTCTGTACTTACTGATTTTTTAAGGGGGAAGGGAGTAGGACAATATTACTTCGTTTTGTAATAGCTGAATTGCCTCCAGTTCAAAACCTGGCGGAATCGTCTTGTCCATTAACCATCCATTTTTTGGTGGAGAAATTCAGCAGCTGGGAAAGGTATTTCCTGGTAATAGTGGTACAGTATTAAAGGAAAAAAAACAGAGAAAGAAAATACACTCTGTTTAGTGTCCAGGTTAGCTATGGAAAATGGATAAACTCCACATTGCTTATATTAGCAGTGTATGACCTTCACTTATCTGCATCTGTTATTGCTTAAATAAGAGCAGAGAAATCTAGGAAATGAAATTATCTTCTGCACTACAGGAGTAGATTGCCAGTATTCCAAGTCTAGATAATCTTTCTTAGGTGAAGGCAAAACCTGGACATTCAGCATAAAACATAGGAACTGTTTGAAAGCCTAAATTTCCCAGTGACTCAATTATCCTGAACTCTCTCTGCAGCACGAAGTGGAGAAAATATGTTTTAAAATAGCCCTTCACCATAACATTAATTGATTCTTGGCAGTAACTACATACAGTGGAAACAGCCTTTCATAACTTTACATATCCCTTTCTTTAAGGTTATGAATTTGCCGACAAAGTAGAAAATATACATCAGATAAGCAGTACAGAGCAACATGCATTAGCTTCAGTCCTTCACTGTAATGCCTTCCAAAAGCCAAATCATTATTTTTTCCCTGCTGAAGTAGTGTTTTCTATCTAGATTTCTCCACATTCAGACCTCACTCATATTAGGTCACTGCAAGGCACCACAAGAGATGAATGTGCTGTAAGGCAACTATAGTACAGTAAAAAATTGTATCAACATTCCTTCTTCAGATACTTATCACCAGGTCTCCAAATTACATTGCTGGAATGAAGAAAAAAGGTTTCTCTAAGAGTTCCATTACATTTTTCTCTTGACCTGATTTTAATAGGATGCTAGTAATTTTCTGTAAGTTCAGATACAAATGTTTTTTCATGTTGAACATGAATTTAACACTTCTATGTATATAAAAAAGATGTGATTTCATTTTGGTACATGGGAATGATATTGGGCTTTCATTTAATATAATGTTTGTTCTGTTCCAATTTACCTTTTTGAAGAAAACAGTTTGAAAAAGCAATTTTTTAGCAAATTACTTAAATATTTTCTCATGAAACTTTAAATATTAATTTATAATACAAAGACTACTGAAATAATTCTGTGTTCAACTACTAGCTGATTAATGGTTTTATAATACTTTAAAATGGGAGTTAACACTCATGGATAACTAAGACAAAATTTAAAAAAATGTTTCAGAAACAGCCAATACAATTTGAGGCCAGTGGTGTTTGAGTTAATATATTTAGTTCTTCTCCATTACTGCATTAATGATGGTTAACATTTTTTTCTATTCCCCTGTCACCTCTATGGCACGAAAAACATGGGTTCCATTCTTGACTTACTGTGTGGTGAAGAGCATCAAGAAACTATACAAAGAAAGTGAAGGCACTTGTCTCTCATCCCAGCACTGCTACTTTAAAAATATCACTACTAAAGTTTGACCCCTAAAATGTTCCCACCAATGTTTTGGTAACTGAATGACCACTTCCCAGTCTATGTAGAGTAGAGAGGTCCTAATTTAACCTGACACTAGAAAGGGGTCAGTGGGACTTAAGGAACCTCTCTCCCTGTAATTCTAGGAAGCATGGGAAGGGGGAACCTGAAGAAAGGGGAAAATGGAGCCAGTAGCAAAGGCCAAGTTGGCATTCCACAACTATGCAATCCACTTGGCTTCAACAGCAAGCCTGCTATCAGCTTAACCACAAGGCAACAGCAGCAGCTTCAAAATATATTTAACACACACATGCATAGCAACACACAGCAGCAGAAGGGGCATTAGCAGTAGAGAAATAATTGATGAACTGCAAAGAAAAGTGCCATGACTATATAATTTCATTCAAAATGTACACGTAGAAGCATAAAAGTGTCTGTGTCACCAGTCTGCCAGACAACCATTTTCTTCAAGTTTATAATAGACATGCAATAACGGTCTGCAATTTATTTACACTTACAGACAGTTTTGTTGCAGTCAAGACCCCATAAGTTTTCTTCCAATTAAGCTGAATCCATATTTATTTAAGTTTTTCTCTACTTTAAAATTCATTTCAATTTTAATCTGTATGGAAAAATGTATCAAAATAAGGCATCCTAGTTGCCAGATTGCTGCATGGACCTAGATTCAACCTTCATGTAATTTCCAGTGGCAGGTGATAAATGAAGAGATGAAAAAAGAGAGCTGCTACAGAATCCTGATGAGCAAGCCCTTTCTAACTTCAATCAGAAAAAATGAAGACTCTATTTGATTTCCATGAAACAGACTGTATATTACAAGCAGCAGCTGGAAAAGAGCTTATTAAAATCGTAACCGTTAAAAGATGACACTCTTACAGTATCTACTTTCTGTGAGAGCTGAGACTTCCTGACCTGTCTCACTGAAAGTTCTTTAAACTCAATAAAGCTTACAAGGGAAGCAGGATTAAATACAAAATAACAGCAGCAAAATAATAAGTGAGAAAATCTTTATTTCTTTAATCACAGTTATAAAATACAATAATAGTAAGCCAGTATTCTGTTGCAGAGTAGAGACTGATATAAAAGATTTTTAAGAATAAAAAAAATTTTTTGATTCTCTAATATAAAACAAATTTCTATCTAGTGACCTGATATTTAATTGCCTGGAAAATCAGCCCATACTTAAAACTAGAAAAAAAAAAATTAATCTTGGTAGAGTCCCTCAATATAATTTGAACAAGGTAAAAAAATTAATATTTGTACTTCATAATTTCACTAGATATTACAAGTGTGGACAAGCTTTGCCTTGATAAGTAGTCACAAAGACCATCTGCAAGACATTTAGATATTAGGAACACAATCGGTTTAGAGATGTATATTTGTAAAACAGTCTAACATGTATCAGTTGAAAACTCTGCAATCTATTATTCCCTAGACTTGTTTGGTATGGAAAAACAAACAAAAAAGAACCTACTTGATCTCTTTGCTCTGTAGAATTTTTTCATTTTTTCTGGGTTTTATGCTTCAACAAGGTGAGCTGCCTGGTAGATTTTTCCTTTACAGTTCCAAGTTAATGCAAAGCTCTGAGAGCCAAAGACCACAAGGGGCAAAAATAAGCAACCTATAATAGCTTGCTTACATTATTCTGCATGTGGTATATAAACATACAGTATTTACAAGATTCATTTTATATGCACATTAATTATGGAAAATTAGAGACACCAAGAGAGCACCATTAAGCGTCGATTAGACACTAAGGACAAGAATGCTGGCAGTGCTAGTAATGAGAAACCTAGATTACTTCCAAAGGGAAGGCAGTTCATTAATATTTTGCTTCTCAACAGTTCAATTATAACATGCCTGATGTACTGGTCATTAACCTTTGGAGGCCTGAATCAAATTGTAAATCAGAGTGAGATGACCTTACTTGTTTCTTGAAGATGCAGATGCAGCTTCCTGGAGAGCTTTTATTGCTATCAAACCAGTTGGTCACCTTATTCTGAAACCTCTTTTAAGTGACACACCTCCTTCACCTGTAAAGGTTTAGGACAACACCAATTAAATTGATGAGAAATTTTTCTCTTCCACTGGCATCCGGAGTTCCACAACTGAAAATGAAGTGTACACAAATATCAGGGAACAAAAGAACAAGCATTTGGTCTTAAAAGGAGAATAAAAAGTGATAACATCTCCTTTTCCTATTGTGTAAAAATGTATGGCATGCTGAATGTGGTAGGTGTCAGCCTCTGTGGTAAAGCTTTCTCATGGTTCAGGTAATTGTCAATTAACTTGAGTTAACTGATTGTGAAAGAAATTAAAAATTACTTTTAAAATATAAATCTTGATTATTTCTAGAAATCTATGGCAGAAGGTTCTGATTCTGGGAAAGAAAACAGTTTCCAGTGTACATATTAGTTCAAAAGTTGTTATTGAAAGCAGATGGTAATGTGAACTCTAGCTTCTTAATAAACTATAGTTATTGTCTGAAATGTAATATATAAATAGGAATGTTCATGAGACATTGTTTTGCTCAGAATAAAGCCAATATAATTTTGCTTGCATTCAGAATTTTTACTCCTGTTGGCCTACTAGACATTTTATCTTGATAATAAAAATATAGTAGGAGAAAGTAAGTAATTTTTGCAATCCAAGTAGCATACAAACTGGCCTTCTGTTTAAGACCTAATCATAAATATAGCTGCATTCTTCACTGTGCAATTTCTTTTCACAGTTCATTAATTGCAGAGAGATAACTTGAATGATAAGTTTGCAGTTTTATGATATGGTCTTGTATGGCCATGAGGGAAGGATCTACTTTTATGTGTTCTTCTCATTAATGATACATCAGGGAATAGAAAGGTGAATACCAATAGCTAAGAAGCTGGAAACATTTATAACAAGAGGCAGTATACAGCATACTGTACTTTTGGAGGCAACAGACCTCTCTTTAATTTTTACTACTTATTTTTCATCTCTGAACAGCTGACAACAGGCAAGGATAAAGATTCCCTTCATAATAACAAGGGAGCATAAATGCACCAGAAAACAATCTGACCACTCTTTATTTAATAAATTAAAAAAAAATATTTAAAGGTGTTGAAAATCGAGGTGTTCGAAAGGGTGAAATAAGGTATAGACAACAACAGTTCTTATCTATTCATTGCTTTTGCTTAGTGCAATCAGGAAAAAAATTGAATGCTGTGCCTGTCTATTAAAGTGTCTTCTTAAAAAGCCCAAACAAAAACATGAAAGTAAAACTTGAATGCATGATGTTAGTTGATTTGTAAAATATCTTTGAATCCCTTTTTAGTTGTAATGAGGGTTTTTCTATGAAAACCAAATTTATATAAGCGCATCATCAAAAAAGGTTATCAATGGGTAATACATGAGACGGTTTAACATTTTCTGGTTTGCTAAACACCTTCAAACATGCCAGGTCATGTGTACCAGAGACCCAATATTTTGCTGCATGACATGCTTGATTAGCCAAAAAAACCAAATCATATCAAACCTCCAGTATCTGTGATGATGGAGGTTCTGTTTAAGGTAAACATTCAAAAAGAGAATTCACCCTAACACCGTTACAGTTAATGAAAATCTGGACAAAAATTTGGAGAAAACACTTTGTCCATTTAAAATATGGATGCCCATTTCAGAACATATCAAGAAAAGAAATTAGGTTAATTGCACAAAAAAACTATTATTTGGCTATAGATTTCATTAGTCTTTCTCAAAGAGTCCAGAGTGGCAGTAAACCAAAAACCCTAAAAAAACCCAACATACTAATAAGATATGCTTTTGATATCACTCAGGAGTACAAGTCTCAGGTACAGCTCAGAGCATATGCTCAAAAATGGAAAATCACTGTGTTCTTTACAGAACTACAGTGTCCACAAGCTGGAAGAGAATTAGAGAAAGTCCTAAATTCTACTCCCTTGAACTGCCTCAAGATTTCTAGAATAACTGAAATAAAAACTTGATGAAATTGTGTAGACAACATTCACCTTTGGAGGCCTCAGCAACACACAGGCACAATTTCTTGCCAAAGAATTCTGACGTCAAGTAATTTGAAACATTTACTTGATCGCTACAACCCAGCTGATGGAAAAAGAAATATTCTAAGGCAAATAACATCCACCTACTGCAAAATTAAAATCATGGGCGTCTTCCCTCTGTTTTGTTAAGTGGCTCTCAGAAATCATTCAATAAAGGACTTTTGCAAACACATTAAAGAGGCAGGTTATTTGTTTTAGGTTGTTCAGGGGAGTTTTTTGTAATAGAATTTTCAAGATGAATTTCTGGCTGTACATTTGGAATTCTAAACTAATATCTTTTCTTGAAACCCAAGTACTCTGGAGAAAGAGGAGATGATGTCTGCAAGAGACTCAACTGGAGATAAATTAACTGCTAACTGCAGAAACATCAGATTTTCTGTAACTAATTTCTCGTCACTGGCCATAACAAATCAAGGTTGTATTATTAAGTAAACAACATATTCAGGGCCATTGTATCTCAATAGCGATATTTTATGTAACACTGTCAGGGTTATGTAATACTGTCAGGTAACACTTGGGTTACAAACCCCAAGAGTATATGGTAAATAGCATAGATTTGCATTTTTTATTAATTCAGCCATAGGTGAAAAACTTCTGGATTTCTTCATAACTGACATTTAAAAAGATCAATAATCATAACAAGATATGCATTTAGCCAAGAACTCCTATTCAGTGAGAACTAAACAAGTTAATGCTGCTGTGATGTAGCTTGTATTTAAGAAATCAAACCTTAATAAAAGGTCTTTTTAAAAAATTACCTTTAGTATCTTTTTTTGTATTAAGACTTATGTGAAAAATAAGTCTTCTAAATTAAACTTGGTTACTAATACTGAAAATTCATAGAAAGCTCCAGCTATTTAGAACTTCTCTCTAAAATCTGAAAGGAAAAAAAAAAAACAATGAAGACACATATGCTATTTAATGAGTAAAACAAAAAACTTTCTTAAACTAATGGTCAGATTTATTGCCATTTTAGAGATACCTCATATTTGGTTTTCTGTATTTTAGTTCTTAGAACAGATCCTATGCAAACATTTTCAAACCTCATTTACCTGGCCAGGCTGTGCTATATAAGATCAAGAAGCAACACAAAGTGAACTAATCCAACTATCTACGGGTTGTGGACAAAATGTACTGTTGTTCTACTCAGTGTTTTAATCAAGATTTCAAGACACATTCTCCTACATGGAAGTCTAGTAATCTCTCATGAAACCTGATTATCCCCGGAAGGAAAGCCTACAAGGATCCTCATATGAAAGATGTTCTAGCTGTAACAGCTTGGGAAGACCTCAGAACTGTTATATGCAGTTTAAAATATTTATCATCCAATGAGCTTTAACAGTTTCAATATGTAGGAAAAGTGAGTAAACAGTAGAAAAAAGAGACACTCTGAAAGCAAATGAAAGTGCTGGACACCCATCAAAAGCATAAACTACTAAGACACAATAAATTAAAGGGTAATGGTTACAATCTATTTGAAGAAATGATATTTCAATCATGCTGTAAATTAAATAGATACATATAGAGCCAAAACAGTCAAACACAAAGAAATTATCTGCTTCTAAGTGAAACATATTGTAAATGTAGGTGGGGAGAAAACTATGTATAAAACTCATATATAGAGCAAACCTCAACCTATTAGTTCTTAAACTGTCTTCAGTACTGGACAAACCAATGCTAATTAAATTTTGAAAGAAAATACTTTACTGTTTATGTAGCCAAAGGTATAATTTGCAAGTAACTGTGTCATTACCAGGCACAAAAAATATTATAGGATCATTAAGGAACTGACCAAAAATAATTTGAAAAGGCAAAGAGAGTACATCTGCTTTATTTTGTCTTCTGATTTGCTGAGGACTAAAAATGTAAGTATGTAGAAGATCTTCAGAGGCATTTATAGGAATGGGTTACAGAACTCTGGAATACCTATTGGCCAGTATCTAAACCTCTGTCTTGGTTACTTCTGTGAAATCCCTTTCTCTAAGATGGCACCGAGAAAATCTCTACCAGGACTTGAGAAAAAGGTTAAGGCAACCTTGACATAATGGTCTTGACCATAATGCACATACTATCTGCAAACAAAGGCAAAAAAAAAATATTCAGAGATGTCATGGGATCCAAACAGAAATCATTGCTACAATTTGAATCATAAATTAGACCAGAGGGAGGGTGTTTATAAGAGACCTCAAAGATTAGGATGTTCCACGGTCTAAAACACAGAGCAGGGTCTTGAGCAAAAAGAGGCAGGGCTCAATATGGTCAGGTAGAGTAAGCAAAATTCTGAACTGCAGTGAAAGTACAGGTAAGCAGGAAGATACAGCTGTCTACTGCAGCAGTGGCATTAACAACCACATCCCTCTTTCTCATCAGTACCGCAGATCATCATGAATTTCTAGTGAAAGATGAGTGGCAAAGCATAACAGGAACATTCTCAAAGAAATTTCAGCAAAGACAATAACTAGACCATTAAGCTACAGCAGTGGTAAGAGCTAAAATAGCAGGACTGTTTTTCCCCTTAACTGAGCTGCAGATGGATCCCATTTTCAGTGGAGCCACAAGAAAAGCAGTGCAATCTCCAAACTGACTGAACCATTGAAAAAACTTTGAGAGGCTTTCTGCCATTTTACATAGAACAGTCTAGTCTCAAGAAACACTGAGTTTGACAAATACTTCATTTTTTGACAGCACAGAGAATCTCTCCCATGGTTCAGAAGCAGGAATATTGCATCGAAGAATTCTAAATCTTCCCAGGCAACCTTGCCACAATAGGCTCAGTTTTGCAAGTTAGCACATATTTTTGCACACAATTCAACTTGGAATACATTCAATCTGTCCATCAAGGTAGTCTGTTTCTATGCCACACATACATAGTTCAGGTTTCCCAATGTAAATTACTGGAAGTACAATTTCTCTTAAATAGCACAAATCATAAGAATTTTTTTAGAGCTGAAAACAGAGACTTTAGTCAGTACTTCTTTTTTCTTTTTTTTTCTTTTTTTTTTTTAATTTCCATTTGGACTCAAGCATAACTGAATCTGTTCTAATTCCCTTCAAGCAAAGTCTGATAGCTGACTCTCCCACTACAACTGACTGCTCTGGAAAACAGGATATAAAAATCAGAGAGTTGATATAACAGGGTAGACCTATAACAAAGTGTCACAGCCAGTGAGAGATGCAACCCTTACCTCCTTACTCCTGGAGGCACCACCCTCATGCCCAGCAGAGGATGTAAATTTTTTCTAAGATTTCTTAATCTGGAATTTGAGCTGTGGAGGTGGTGGCAACCTGGCAGCACTCATAGGAACACAAACTGTGCCAGCACTGTATCAGTGAAAGAGAAAAATCATAGCGGTGAGATAAAATTCCTGTAACTTTCACCCTCAGATAAACCTGTGTCTCCAGAGCAGTCTAAAACTACCCCACTACATGACAGCAAAAGACACCCCAGGGGTGCCTCTGGCACACAGTGCTGGAGGCATCCTAACAACTTGCCTTAGGCAGAACAGCCCAGAGCTCTTCCCAAGGAAGAAACAAAAATCAACCACATGGCCAAGCCTTCCCCACTAACTGAAGAAATCTTAGGGGATATCCTTTCCCCACTGGACAGATTATTGGATAACACTTGCAAAACCTTTTAATGCAAAAATTGCATCTCCACCCGACTCACAGTAAAGGTAAGGTCTGCATGAACACACTCTGTAGATCTCAGCTGGTGAAATTGACTCCACACTAAAGCAGTCTCTGCTGAGGCACAAAACCTGTTAGTCAAACTGCTCTTTTGAACTGGCATCCCAAAATAGTACCTCAGAAAGAGATCTGTTTCGAAGAAAAAATCTAAAATAGCAGACAATATCCAGCTCAAGTAAAGAAAAAGAAAACCAATAATCTAGTTTGTATTTCATTTTGGGTTTTCATTGTTTCCCTCATCCATCCTAATAAATGAGAAAAAACCATGCACAAACAAAACAGGCATTACGTTAAACAATATAAACACTGGTTACATGTCACCTTTATGCCCACCTATCATGGTTGTAGAAGTGTAACAAGGTAATAACGGACCTGAGATTTACAAGATTTAAGATATTAATCTTAGTCTTCTCACTGTTATAGGCCCATACATAAAATACTGGTCTCCCATTTAACTTCATTTTGCAGATGAGAAAGTAAGCTCTTACCAGGTTATTCAATAGCTTTCATATGGGCAGACAGAAATATTTTTTTTTAACATTCTTACTGATTTTTTTCCCCTGAAAAAAATCCATCACTTAGTTCTGAGAAAGAGCATTTATTCAAATAATTACAGTTCTCTGAAAATTACACTTTACCCTCAACATGGCATAGGAGCAACAAAAGATCAGCAGCCATTAAGATATTGCAACAAACCACATTTATTCTGCAGGTTTTAGATCAGCCTGAAACATGTAGTGCAACAATAATGGGTCAGATGATCAGACCAAAACTTTGATACCTATTTAAAATAATTAATTGCAAATTTAGTTTCTACTTCCCCAAATAAGTGTTACTTGTGTTAACACTGTCACTATTCAGTGTGCCTCTGTGAACGTGCACATAAATGTATGCACGTTTCTGTATGTATATACATACAACCCCAAAGTTAAACACATTTTATTAAATATCTTCTTGATTTTTATGGCCTGTTAGCAGCAGTTATACAGATAATTTATCTGTGATATGGTTTTGAAATAGAACAAGTGTTTCTGTAGTCCTTAGAACCAATAAAAATACACAAAGCATTTTCTTCATGGATATTCACTTCAATGCACAAAACTCTTCCACTGCTCCATTTATTCCATTAGTGTAGTGGCTTAAATGATGCATGAGGCTTTCACTAGTGAAGTGAATGTCATTTTTAAGGACCCAATAAAAAGATAAACAATACAGGAATCATAACTCAATACTAAGAAATATCTGCAAATAAAAGTACAACTGCAAATAGGACATTCAGGTCCAGCCTGACAGAAGATAAAGTAATTTCTCCTGCTGGCATTAGGCCCCAGTCCAAATCAGCATTTAAGAATGTGTTTATTAACATTAAGCACCAGCTTTAATCAATACAATTTAAGTTCAGGCTGATATGCTTTCTTGAGACAGAGCCTCAGTGATTAGAAGAGGCTCAATTACAAAGTGAAGGTAGCAAAACAGTCAATAGTGCACTAGGAAAATTAAAATCTACAAACTTTTTCCAGTTTTAACAACTGGTCAAATAAGGTAAGTGTGAAGTCTGGAAGACTAGACTTGCTTTGTCAGTGCTACATCCCAGAATAATAAATACAACTATAAAATATTTGAGTTTGATCTCACTTTCTCTATACTTCCTAGCAGAGTTGCCAGATACATTATTTGACTCGCTTGCCTAATTTCTTCAATCAAAAAAATTATTTTTCCAATTAAGCTGCTCAGTGCAATCAAGAATAGAAGTAAATGATGTGAGAAACGTTACAGCACCTGTGACTACCAAAAATAGAAGAGGGAATAAGTGAGCATACTGCTTCTGTGCTCCCCCTCTTCTACCTTAGGAGATCTGGCCAATTCCAGTCAAACACTAAAGGCATCAGTAAATTCTTAAAAGGCTGGTGAAAATCTGTGGCAGTGTTGGCTAGCCAGACCACAAAAGGGACAGCAGCAAAAACAAGCAGATGCTCTTATTAGTGCCTCTCTTGAAGCAAAGGTGCCATGTGAGCTCATTAGTGCTCTCGTCTGTTGGTCCTGCTGCTCAACCAGACAGCATCCACAACACCTGGAAACAGCCTCAGAACAGCAGAGCCTTGTGCCCATCCAGCTGTTATGGAACAAAGGAAAAATGGATATGTCATGACATAAGAAAGCAGCAATCCCAAGGCATAAGTGATAAGATCTAAAAAACAAATGAAAATTATTTCATTCCTTGAATAGGTTTTTTTGAAGAGCAATGCTGATTTTAAATTTAGGGAAGTCTGGGCCTAAAAGTCAAAATAGTTGTACAGTTCTACATCACATACCTTCATGAACTGCTACCTACACACTCAGAAGGCAGGAAGTAAAACTGTTCTGCAACACTGGGACCTGTCCTCACAGTCTGAAGAGCAGTGCTACAGTTGTAGCACAAGCATTTCCTAGTCCCTGCAAACAGAACACTTATTCATCTTTGTCCTCATGGTAAAGAGAGGGGTAGATCTCTTCCCCATTTAGGATTTGGCACTTCTTAACTGAGTGTGTTGGCACCATTCTGATTTGTTTGTGTGGGGACCATTTTCTCTTAAAGGAATTAATTTCTCATTTAAATACTAAATATTCATGGGAGGTCAGCAACTTTGTTAGCACCAAGCATGCTCTATGCAAACAGCAATAGAAAAGCCTGCCTTTGTCACCCTGAGCTAACTAAGGCCTGTTTAGAAAGCAGCCCTTTGAGCACAGAGATGACACTGTTCTTCCAATTCATATACCCTTTAAAATTAGATGCTGTTTTGAAGACTTCTTTTTGTCCTCCTCAACAGTCTCATTACTTAGATGTCATAATCAAATGTACACCATAGAGAGACAGTTTCAAGTACAAGAATTAATACATTGTCTCACCTACTTCATTTCTCCCTCTTTTGATTCTTTCACATGATGCCTTGTCAGTGGACAATTTTATGGAAGCAAATACTAATTTTCTCCTTAAATAAAAACAAAATAAAACCACAAACAAAAACAAACAAACAAAAAAACCAACCAAAATCAATTTCAAATCAGGTATTAATAATTTTTACAGTGTTAGACAATTAAAAATATTGCAGGCAAATAGTATGAATTTCAGAGTATATCTTTCAAAAAGTATATCATTCAAAAATATCTCTCCAGTACTTACAAGGTGATACAGAGTAAAAACAGAGCAAAAGATTTTGACAGTTTTTAGAGTCCCTATATCAAATAAAATCTGAAACAAACAACAACAAAAAAATGACAAAACCATGGTGTCCTTGCACTGCACAAAAAACCTTCCAAACTTCAGAAGTTTTACATAATCAGTTCTCCCAGTTCAGTCTTAAATTATAACATGGGGCATGGACATACACAAAATCAATAGCTGCATATAAACAAATAAATGTATTTCCTCTGCACTGTACAAACTACACACATCAAAACAGACTACTTTTGAACAGAAAACACACACACAAGAATATATATATATATATAAAACACAAGAATATATATAGATGTAAATATTACACTTGAGGCTCAGGAAATCAGCTGGAGGTTTCGTGAAGTGCTCTGTTCTTCTGTAGCACTGTATTTAGTTCCTGAATCACATTTGATGGCAATTTGCTATCTAATTCCAAAGTACTTTTGTTTGTTTTGTTTTTATTTTTCTTCAATGTCTTATGCAGTCTTTGGTGTAGTTCAGTCATCCCTGAGCCTGCATCATCCTCAGAAATCAAGTTTCGATGTGTTTTTGCATGATTTCGCACCTTCTCTTCCTTTCTTTCCAAACATTGTGCCACAATAGATGCTTTTTCCTTCAAGTTTTTTCTTTCTTCCAGAAGTTCATTATCATGATGTTCACCAAATCTTGATTTTCCAGTTTGTAGTACTATATTCTTACCAAAGAAAAGCAAAGAGAAATACGTTCATTCATACCATACTAAAAAAATAATTAGATTGCAATTTTTGGTCATTAGTTTCACATAAGTTCTAAAGAAAGAATTTTAATTTTACTCAAGAGCTGAGACAGCAAAGTCAGTTTTATATTACTGCAATTGTGCTATTATCATTTAGCAAGCATTTTTAGTGAGGAATTTCTCAATCGGTGATACTTCTGAGATTTACATAAATCATGCACCATGACGATGAAGACATTTTTGTTCATATAATCACAACTTGATTTTTCATTCTAGCACAGCAGAGTAAATTTTAATGTTTTGCAGCAGATCCATATACTCTTAAAGACTCAGAATCGTTTGATGGAATGAATACAACTGTATATAATGAAATTTTGATAACACAATGACTGAGCAACATAAGTATAAGAAAGATAATTTTAAATAATCACAAACATTTTCAGCAGCTGTTAAATAGTAACCGATAAATTATAAAGACTGGCTGCTTTTTCAAATTGCATATTGGTGGGCTATTTTCAAGTTCCTAAGCTGTAAAAACTAAAAGGTAAATCAGATGCTGCATCTAAATTTGCATTATTGTATTCTGGCTGCTCAGTTGGTGTAGCAGTAGCTAGGAGATTCATTTTGTGGAAAAGTCTGGAAGTTCTAAAAGAAAAGAAGGTGCTGGAATTCTTCTTTCACGTAAGGCATCTTTTTTGATTGCCAGGAGGTAGATAAAGCTGAGGGAAACTTCGGTTCTTTTTGTATTTCCTCTGTGGAACTTGTTCAGTTTGACTGCATTTTTTATGGAGTTATTTCTCCACAGCACATAAGCAACTTGTTCCCAGGAATATTAATACCTCCTATATGTTAACACAAACATGAAAAACTACTCAAACACTAAGAAGGAGATAGTTTAGATACACAGAATTATAGAATGGTTTGGGCCTTCTTGTAGGACTTTCTTGTATGACCTGCTGTAAGTCAGTATGGTATTTCACCACGCTTGAAAGAAAAGGTTTTTCCTCACTCCTCAGTCTTCTCAGATTTTGAAATAACTTCAAATACTTCTTGCAGATACACAGAAATGTATTTTTATTTCAATTAAATAATTCTCTTTGAGAAATATGCATATTTTAAATAACCACATACACAACAAGTGGTGTAGAAATAACCAAAATGTTGTGGTTCTATTTATTATTAGGATTCTTAGTTATTGAGTCTTTCAAATGTTTGGTATTACACATTTGTCTTGTTAAGACACAATAAAATTGCTCCCAAAAACAGGGAAAAATCAGACATTCAATACAGACTCCTTAGCAAAAAATAATATTAAACTCAGTTTCCAGGTATCTTTGAGCTTTCAGTGGTTTGGGGGTTTTTCCCCCACTGATCTTCCTCTCATGAAGAGATCACTTTTTTCAGTGTTTGGAAAACTTTCAATCTCTTTTCCTGGCTGTATAAATTGATCCCATTTCTACTACAAGTTTACACATTTATCTGTTAACAGACCTCCATTTCCCATAAGTCAGCATCTTTCAGAAAATGCTTGTTTCTGTTACTACTTTCTAATGCTTTAAAATGGAGATATTATTGCATGTTGGAGTACTCAAATTCATGGAAAGACTAAAGGCATGATCTCTCAATGGTACATCTATTTTTTAACTGACTCCACAGGAGTATAATATTTCTTCTTAATAAACTGTGTCATATATTTACTTTCTATCACTATTTTACTGCTCATTCCCATTTTAGCTTTCCATGTAAAAAAAGATTAGTTTTTATTTTTCATTATGTATTTTTGTATTAACCTTCCTAAAGTATGCAAATACCTTTTGCATAAAAACTCACTAGATCTAGATCATCATGGAATAATAATGAAAACTATGGATTTCTGCTTTTAAGTGCAGACTTCCTCAAAGTTGCAGCACTAGAGTCCTCCCTAATGAAGTAAATTATCCACAAAAANGAGACCCCCCAAAAAAAAAAAAAAAAACAAAAAAAAAAAAAAAAAAAAAAAAAAAAAAAAAACCAAAAAACATACAGTACTATAAGGCATTAAGGACTTTTAGTCATGAAGCTCAAAATCCAATAAAATCTTTATCCTAAAATGTCTGAATTTGTAGCTGTCTCAAAGAATGTGCTAGAGGTTTCAACTGTACTTGCATTAAGAACAGGTAAGAGACACACCTAAGGGTTATGAAGTTTTTTTGACAGACAAGACCTATGATTTACTTTCATCAAAGAAGTTTGAAAATATAAGCATCAGAAATAACTTTTAAAAAAATTGCAAAAATACTTTTTGAGAGAAGGTTAAAAAGGACAAATTAAACAAAATATGAAAGCTTGTAAACAAATTACAAAATACTTATATTCACATGGTGTTATACTCTTGTAGTTAGGCAGAGCAGAAATTCTTTCTGGAAGAAAGTGTAACACAAGACAGAGCTGTGTTTTACATAAAGCACTGTGCCTGACTTTTGCTTTTGGTTTACTATGGAAATGAGTCAACTTTACCACTCTGTACCTGAACCACCATCTCTGCTAGTGGTGATAACACATCCCATATTAATTACCTCCCTCCAAAAATGTTCTAAAATGTGCAAGAAATAATACTGCTGCAGTCAAAGGACCAGGCTGTTGTTTCAATGGTTGTTCACTGCTGCAGTCAGGCTAGTTACCACTACTGCTCTCAAGCAGAACAGTGCCTCCACTGCTTCATCTCAGCTGGAAGTAAGGCAAGTAAGTTCTTCCCACAGGCATCAGTATCTCTGTGTGGATACCAGAAAGTAATCTCAAGCTAATATAAGGTTCAGACATATCACTAGTGCATAAAACCTAATGTAGTAACAAAGCTCAGTCTATTCAGAGTTGTAACTAAAGCCTCTTATTCTTCTTTGAAACTAATTATAGTACAACTTAAATGTACCAAAGTTAGATCCATCTTAGCTTTTCCATTATATTCACAGAGTAGATAACTATAACAGTGCAGTTATTTTAGACAGAAGAAAAGATATTGTAAGATATGCATGTAGGACAGTTTTCAAGGATCTTATTAGAAAAAACCTGTCATAAAGTGCATTGTAATAATGTGGATAATATTTCCAGCTAAAAGTCTTATTTACTCTTAATGAACAACCTACTGAAAAACAACTCTAGCACAAATAAAAGTCCATTATGATTTACTGAACAGCCAGGGAGGTTACACAAGTTGAGACTACAGTAGCTTTTTTTACATTAATTGTCCTAAATGTTCCTTTAATGACACAATATTAGAAGAGACATTGATAATAAGAGCATCTACATTTCATATCTATCCAGCTCTAGGGCATTCATTATTATTGGAATACTTAATATTACAACATTGTGGTTAGAAGTTCTACAACAAGTTTAAACCCCACTTACTTCTGTACTCCCTCTGATTTTACAAGTGTTCTTCTCCTGATGAATGGGAATTAGTGGTAAGCCTCGGATCTTTGGACTTTTAGTTATGGACTGTTTTCTTGCTTTTCCAGCAGGTGGCCAGATATCTGTATGCTGAAGAACAAAATGATTCCTTATTTTCAGTGTGGAATTTCAGAAATACACAAAATTCTTTGGTATGTAAAACTCCCTTGGAAAAAGCTATATACTGCACACCACCATGCCCTCCTCTTGTGGGAAAAAGGAGAAATTTTATGATGCTTAAAATTATGTTAATATTTCATAAGTGCTGCACCTTGTTGAGTGAACAGAACCAAAATGTCTCTACATAATTGTCATGTATCAAACATCTTTCTTCCCTAATATTATTCTAATTATCTTCAAAAAATAGAAAATATCATCAAATGTGCCATACATATTGACTTGTTTCACAATTTCAAAATTCCAGAGAAGCATGCTTTCAGGAGTCTCAAAAAAAAAATTCTGAAATAAGATAAAATTACCCCAACATGCAAGTGTTTCGAAATGTGTTTCTTGTTGAGGTTCAAGACCAAAGTGTCAGATCCTGCACTTGGGTCACAAAAAGCCCAGGCAGTGCTACAGGCTGGGGAAGAGTGGCTGGAATGTGGCCCAGTGGAAAAGGACCTGGGGGTGCTGGTGAACAGCAGCTGAACATGAGCCAGCAGTGCCCAGGTGGCCAAGAAGGCCAATGGCACCTGGCCTGTGTCAGCAATGGTGTGGCCAGCAGGACCAGGGCAGTGACTGTCCCCTTGTACCCAGCACTTGACCCACATTTCAAGTTCTGGGCCCAGTTCTGGGCTCCTCACTGCAAGAAAGATGTTGAGGGGCTGGAGCGTGTCCAGAGGAGGGCAGTGGAGCTGGGGAAGGGTCTGGAGCACACGGCTTGTGAGGAGCACCTGAGGGAGCTGGGGGTGTTTGGCCTGGAGAAAAAGAGGCTCAGAGGGGAACAGATTGGTCTCTACAACTGCCTGAGAGGAGGGGGCAGCCAGCTGGGGATGGGCTTCTTCTCCCAGGTAACCAGCGACCGGAGGAGGACATGGTCTTAAGCTGCACCAGGGGAGATTTAGGTTGGATATTAGGAAGAGTTTCTTCCCAAAAAGGTTGATTAGACATTGGAGTGTCACCAGTCAGCATCCCTAGAGGTGGTAAAGAAAAGACTACATGTGGCATTCAGTGCCATGGTCTGGTTGACAAGGTAGTGCTAGGTCATAAGTTTAACTCGATGATCTCAAAGGTCCTTTCCAAACTAATTGATTCTGCAACTTTGTGGAAAACTATATTAATAATTTAGAGAAAATAATTGTTTAACATATGATAACAGCATGCATTATCCAGAACGCAATCTACAAATATGCAGATCTGGTTTCAATAGTGGTCTTTGCTTTAGCTTGACTGAAGTAAGTCAGTCTTGGGGTGAAATGTGATGTTTCACTCTGAGTGAAAAACAAGACTGGGAAGAGAAGGGAAGTAAAAAACCATAAATTACTTACTGAATATTTCAAATTTGAGCACGTGAGCTCACAGTCCTCAGATAACATTAATGGAAACCAGAAAGAAAGATTTGAGGAAAAGGTATTATAAGACTATTTTACTGAAAAATCATCAATATGAGATTCTGTGAATCACAGAGGATGTCCAAGGCCTACAGCTTCACAGGAAACTGGCAAGCCGGGACTGCAAATCTTCAACACTGTATTTAAAAAAACAGATGTGGAGCTATGATCATATTTGCAGGTGGTCTGCAAGTAAAAACAATATCACCATTAAAAAGCCATGATGGCAGAATAAAAATTGGAAGTCCCAGTTGCAAATTTAGAAAAAGTATTTTATAGACTTACATCTTGATGGAGGAAAAAAATCTCACACATGGTGTTGACAAGGGTGACACAGAAGTCTGTGATAAGAGTTCTCACCAGTGACCATTAAAAACATTTTCTTCCAATGAAATGAGAAGGTATATCTGAGAGAGCAGCTCTTGCCAACTAAAATCAGTTTATTGTGGATCAAGACACAACAAACAAATGCAATCCAGAAAGTGATGGAGAAACTTTAATCAGCTTCTGAAGAAAACTGTCTGCCTTAATTCCCAGCAAGCCTAAGGAAACCATCCCTATCAGTTAAGCAGCCTGATTTCCCTTTTGTGCCTGTAACATTTCTTAAAATAGAACTCTAAGAAAGTATATCAGAAATACTAGCAACGTATTAGGTCACATAAAAAATGTATTTATTCATAGTTTTGACCCCTCTGTTCAACTGCACCTCATGGTAGTATAATGTGCCTCAAGCTGATCAAAGGGAAGGAAACTGAAAGAATACTATTGTGTCCATCTTCACACCAATTAATTACTTCCAAGTGTATGCTATGCATGCTCTTAAGAGATTTCGTATAGAACTATTATAGAATTCAAGAATCAAGTTTCAGCCATGCTTTTCAGGATGGTTTTGCACAGAACTTGAAAGAAACACTGGTCCTACTTCAAACACTTAATGTTTACCAGCTTGGAATAGAAGATTAATAACCTCTGGGTTAACTTGATCGCACATATCAAAAGTACTCTTGTCACTAGATTGCAGTGGTACCTACACTTTGCTATTTATATACTCTGCACTACTTATACTAAAGGAGAAAAGCATTATCAGAAAACAGGAAAAAAATAACAATAGTACTACTATCTGACTGATATTAATTACTAATAAAGCCTTACTCTGTTCAAGCACTGAGGAACACAGTAATATTGGTTTATGTCCATCTTAATTGCACAAGATCATTAAATGTCAATTTCTTAATACTTCAAAACTGATTTTACAGTATTTTTCAATTTTCAATCTAAGTTATTCCACTGACAAAGAAAATGTGCTGCCTGCAGTCTCTCTAACGTGTGTTCAAATACAGTGACAACATATAAGGTAAAATACCAAGCTGACTTCACTAAAGACGGTCTCAACTTGAAAATTCTAACTAGAAATAACCTCAGTTGACATTTACAGTTTTCTGGTTTAGGAATAGGATAATGTGGTAATAATTGTCTGCTGCTGTATGATACAAAACTTTTCAGAGGTCTTTTAGAAAATTTTACCAATATGAGAAGGTTTTACCAATCTCCTGCATTCTTAAGGAGATTTTCTCTGTAACAACGTAGTAGGCTGCTATAAGAAAAATACGCTAAATCTGCATCATTAGCACATCATTTCTCATGTAGTTTATAGACTGACAACTTTACTGATGTACAGAATGCTGGTAAAAAGAAATAATCAACAATTTCCACAAAAAAAACAAGTCAAATCAAAAAAAAAAAAAAACCTTTCAGTGTAGTTCCGCTAATTCACTGCAGTATTCATTCACTGAAATAAAGATTTTTAAATAATGGTATGAATTCACAGCAATTTTTTTTTAATGCACATGATTTTTTTTGTTCTGTTAGAAAAAATTATCCTGGACATTGAGCATTGGCTCCCAGTTTTTTATCTATATTGTCAAAGAAAACTTCTACAGCTGCCTGAGCAGAATTCTAACAGACGGTCCTTTACTGTGATTTTATGTCAAAAGGACTCCAACAGTTACCAGGCTTGCATGAGTTACTTCTAAGTTTCCTATATCAATAACCTCTGAGCCCATTTGCTGTGACACTGCTCATGTTATGCCCATGAGATGTATGCCAGCTGTTTCCATAGAAACAACAATAGTTACTTCAGTGAGGGGAGCTGAATAAGAGGAGAATTTGGAAGACTTACTTTCAGAGCATGCATTATACTTCTAGCACTACTATTTATGAAAGTCAGATTTTGTTTAAAAAGCCTCTAAGAAGCCTGTATTTCAACAGTCTTGTGCTCAGCCCATGTTATGCAACTCAAAGCTCCCAGGTAATCATAAATATAGCAATGTTTATTCACAGTGATATCCTGCAAAGCTCCTTGAACATCATGGGAAAGACAAGAAAAATCTGACACAGATACAAAATCCTGCTAAAACCTTAAACTATGTTCCAGTCTCCTATCAGGCTGTACTGTTCCCATCTCGCTTATTTCCACTTCTCTTATATAAATATTAAACTCCATTTCCAAGAATGTGTTATATGTCACTCAAACATATACCCATAGCAAGTGGAAGAGTACTTAATTTAGGATAAAGCCTACCCAACACAGTGAATTGTCAGTGTTAACTAAGCTAACATGGATACCAGAGAAACAAAGCCACACTGGCACAGCTCTTCAAGAGGGCTAGTTCACATCACTGTGCTTTTAAACATGACACCCTTCTTTCATGACTACTTTAGCAGCACCCAAACTAGTGAGCAGAGCAACAGCACTCAGGTACTATGGCACACAGACACACCCTTTAGGTCAATGGCCAGAATTTCACCAAAAAGAGGAAGGAATTAACTGTTCTCCTTCAACCAGCTTCTCTACAACACAGCAGGGTGGGGTGGGGAGATGATGCTGGAATCTAATGTTACTCTCACTCCCTCTCAAAGCATTCATAGTCTTCATGGACTAAGACCCATCTTTTGGCATTTCTAGTGCATGAAGCATTCCAGAAACTTTGGCACCAAACCTCATGTATAACATATACATATTTAATGGGATTTTCATAACAGCATAATAAGTTACACTTTTTGATTAGATTAGTACCTGTGCCATAAAAATGCTGATCATCCACTCCATCTGCACATCTTGTCCATCACAACATATATACCTAGAACACAATACATAATTAATGTGAAAAACAGTGGAGACTCCTGTTATAATTAAACATATAAAAGAATAGTCTTCTAAACTACTTCAAATAGTGCTTACATTCATTCAAACTGTCTATATTTATTATAAACACTCCCAGAAAAAATAGGCATATATAAATAATTCAAATTATCACTTTACCTACTTTGAAGACAATGCCTGTGCTTCCTTTTAAGCATGCGCATAGGATTAAAATTTATCATTCTAACTTTATGACTGTTGTTTGCTTTCTGGCCACAGAAGGAAGCCAGACACCTAAACCCAAAAGATCAACCAAACATATCAATTTAAAACGTTTCCTTACTTAAAAACACAAAAATAAAATTCAACATGCAAGCAAAATAATGTGCATAAGTTTTCAAACAATCTTGTTTTGCAATTGAATATTTGAACAAATATTAGACAGTGAAGTTAAACCAAGCACGTGTTTCAGTACCTACCACTGATGCTTTTCAGAAAACACTGCAAGTCCCCAGCTGAAAGAAAGATTTTCGAAAATTAGTTTCATTCCTCAAACTGCAGAGTAATTATGTTTAAATAGTTCTTTTAATCTGGAAAAAATAAAATTAAGTTGCAATATCTAAACGTGTACTGCAAATCCAGAATAAAGCTGTGGGTTTGAGGATGTATTTTGCTCATTTTCTCACAATTGATTCACAGGTAATGAGCTTTCTGTTCTAGACAAAGGGTTTAGCAAAGCACTGCAGATGATGGCTGACTACTTGGCTCATTTTTACTGTGGCTCTGCTTTCTAAAAGATGCTGGAAATAAAACTGCCTGGTAAAGAGTCCACTACAGTGTGGACTGTAAGTCATAGAGAGAAGAGAGCTATGCTTGTACTATAAACAAAAGGAATCACATGATTTAATAATTGCTAGGGAAACAAAAAAGGGAGTGGGTGCACAATGAAGCCTCTGAGGTGAAACAGACACTTCTGGAGATCCAGAAGAGACTTGGTAAGCTCTACTTTTGAAAGCAGACTAAAAAGAAACCTCTAGGTTAAAAAAACCTGTAAAGACTCATTTACATAATTTCTTTACTCTTATTTTGGACTAATCTCCTACTCATTCTGCACTTGAATAAAAAAACTAAAAAAAAAACCCAACAAAAAATCACGCAAAAAGCCACCAACTTTTTGGGGTTTTTTTAACATGGCTAAGCTTTGAAATTCACAGACCTTTTTGGGGTGTTTTGATTTGGCAACTGTAAAGGAAAAGTTCAAGCAGATCTGTTTAAAGGCTACAGCCAACCTAGACTCCCTCTGGGATAAGATCCTATGTGCATTGTCTCAGTATCTCAAAGCTTTGACCGAACAAGAACTGGAAACATCTGAGAAAAACAGGTGTCATTTTTCACTGCTCTTTTCCTGAGAGATAGTCACTGATGTTTGTAAAGGGCACTGTAGTCTTCAGCTAGCAGAAACATCAAAATAACAAAGATCCTGAAAAAGGAAAATCCTCTGCTGAACAACAGGAGCTGCTACTAAGGGCCATGACTAGTTGGTTTTCTCTTCTCTCTTTCTACTTGGTGCGAGGAAAGCGTGTTCACCAATGACATGCAGGACACATACCACAAAACTAAGTGAGCTAGGAGCAAACATATCCACAAGAGATAATAAATGCACTTTAGATTAAGGAAAGCCAATCAATAAAGTAATTTCCTAGCACAGATTAGTTAACATGAGACATGAAAACAGATATAGGAACAGAACAAATAATATTACAGGGGATAATTTAATTCAGCATACTGCTATTGGCTTCTTGACTTTTCCTTGTTCTACATGTTCTATGCTACCCTTTTCTGATGATACTACAATACTTTTTACACTGCATTTATTCTCTTTTCTATTCTTACTTTGTTGGTGGTTTCATTTTCTTTTTCACTCCAAGATAAAGCTTCAGAGAATTGACAGGCAACACTTTTTCAGGTTTGTTAGCCTGCAAATAAAGTAAGATTCTAATTATTTTATCAGGAATATGCCAAAGAGAAAATGCCACATGACTGACTTCACAGCTCAGTTTCCTTCATGGAGTGCACCTCTTTTCTAGCAGATCATTAAATTATTTTGTCTCTTTGTCTTTTGCCATTAAAAAAGAGTACCTATCACTATTACTGGAAGCAGACTGATTAAGAACTTAAGGTTCACATGAAACCATAAAACTGTAACACAATTAAAATAATGAAAATGTGGTGCTATATATGAACACAAACTCTTCAAGACAGACAGGGAAGATAGGAAGTGGAACTGCCCTCTGTTAAAGAACCTCTTCTATGGAACGGTGAGAATTATCTTCAAATCATAGAGTGGTTTGGGTTAGAAGGGCCTTTAAACTTCCCTGCCATGGACAGGAGCACCGTTTACTAGACTGGGTTGCTGAGAGCCCCATCCAGCCTGGTCTTGAACACTTGCAGGGATGGGGCATCCACAGCTTTTCTGGGTAACCTGTGCCAGTGCCTCAGCACCCTCAAAGTAAAAGATTTTTTCCTAATATCCCATCTAAACCTACTCTCAGTTTGAAGGCACTCCCTGTTGTCCTGTTACTACACACTCTCCAGCTTTCTTGTAGGCTCCTTTCAGGTACTAGAAGGCTACACACAGTTTTGCCCTAAGCCTTCTCTTTTCCAGGCTGAACAAATCCAGTTCTCTCAGCCTTCCTTCATAGATGAGGCAATCCATCCCTCTGATCATCTTGGTGTACCTCCTCTGGACTCTCTCCAACAAGCCCATGTCCTTCCTGTGCTGGCACCCCAGAGCTGGATGCAGCACTGCAGATGGAGTCTCAGCAGAGCAAAGCAGACTGCTGGCCACTCCTTTGGATGCAGCCCAGGACACATTTGGCTTTCTGGGCTGTGAGTGCACATGGCAGAGGCATGTCCAGCCTCTCACCCACTAGAACCCCTAAATCCTTCTTGGCCAGGCTTCTCTTGACCTGTTCATCCTAGAGCCTGTGTTGATATCATGAGTTGTCCCAAATGAGGTGCAGAACCTTGAACTCAATCTTGTTAAACCTTCTGAGATTCCCATGGGCCCAGGGCTTGTCCAGACCCTTCTGGATGGCACCCTGTCCCCCAGGTGTGTCAACCACACTACTAAGCTTGGTGTCATCTGCAAATTCACTGAAGGTGCACTCCCTTTTTCTGTCATTAATTAATATAATTAGTAGCACTAGTCCCAGTAAGGACCTCTGAGGGACACCACTTAGCACTGATCTTCATCAGGACTCAGAGCTGTTGACCACTACCCTCTGGATGTGACCATTAAAGCACTCTCTTATCCATCTAGCAGTCCACTCATCCATCCCTCTCCAATTTTGAGAAAAGAATATTGTGGGGGACCATGTCAAAGGCTTTACAGAATTCCAGGTAAATGGCAGCTGCAACTCTTGCCTTGTCCACTGGCATAGTCAATTCACCATAGAATGCCACTAGGCTGGCGAGGCAAGACTGGCCCTTGGTGAAGCTGTGCTGACTGACTTGAACTCACAATGTTTAGTTTAGCCAGTGCCTCATCCATTGGGCCACTGGGGCCACTAAATCAGGATGAACAAAAAAGCAAATGAATTCTTCAAACAACCCACAGAAGTCTCTGGATAACATAATCTGATTTATGGCACAGGGGATGGGGAAGGCAGGGATTTGTTCTTCCTGGTAACTTCAGAAAGGGCAGCCCATTGATACAGAAGGAATCCACCTGGTTTCTGGAGGACACCAGTATTGGGACTTTCAATCAATTCCAAGAGAAACCTATACAGGACAAATAAATGGGACAACAGGAATCCCATTAAATTTAACAATGATATATACTTGTCTTGCACAAGTGGAGGAAAAAACCCTTCATTGACACAGAGTGGGAGTCAATTCTGCTGATAGGGATGTGAGCATGCTGGTAGGTTCCAAGATGGGCATAAACCAGCAGTGTATCCTGACAGCAAAGCTGGTCTTGTTTTCCTGAGTTAGCAGAAGCACAACGAGTAGGTGGAGGAGAGCAATTCTCTTCCTATCCTCATTACTTGTGTGACTGCATCTTTTGAGTCCTTGAGAGAAAAAAGAGAATCAATAATCTGGAAGGTTCAGCAGGGGCCCACCAAGCCAGCTGGGGGCTGGATCACTTGACCTGTGAGGAGAAGCTCACCTGACAGCAGGTGCCCCACACCTACAGGGAAGTTACCAAGCAGACTGAGTGAGGCTCTCCATATTGTGAAAAGACTACATCTAAGGACAGATAAACTTTCCCCCATGAGGACAGTCAGGTACTGCAACAGGCTACCCAGAAAGGCTGAGCAATCTTCGTCCCCAGGGTTTTTTGAGACTTAACTGATTCCAGCCCCACACAACATGTCCTGACCTTGGCTGCTACCCCTGCTGTGCACAGGAAGTTGGACCAGAGATCTCCTGAGGTTCCTTCTTGAACAAACTATCTTTAGTCAATCTACAACAGACATACACCCACACTATGCATGAGAACTGAATGTGCCTAGAAGATAAAGTGCTGGAAGAAAACAATAAAGTTCTCATGCACACTACTGCAGAGCCAAACTAATATTTAACACAACACAAAAGCATTCCTTTAGTACTTTTAGGTCAAGTGGTTTAGCTTTCAATTTAGAAAAAAATACACCAAACAACTTAACAAATCTTATAATTCCAGTACACAAAGCTACTCCGTAGTGTTTACTGTCCCTGGATTCTCAATTTCCCACTCTGCAGTTTTCAATTTCTAACACTCCAGTGACTGGAAAAAGAGACACATCTAAGAAAACTTAAAACAACAAAACATACAACAGTTTTATGGTTGGTACTCTTGTGTAATTTCCTGCTCAAAATAAGGGTACTGCCAGGATGAAAAAATACCTCTGCAGAACATACTATTAAGTTAAACAACTGCATACTTCTCACAATAATGCACCTTAAGGGAGTCATTTTTCTGTCTGTGAGCTTATCTCTTAGCAACAGAACATTAAAGGGGTAAATTATTTCAGTCAATTAGCACAGTATAGTAATTTAACATACAGTATTCATGGAAACTTTCAATGTTTGTAATTACTCTTGAACAAGAGAAACACTGAACAGAATGTATCCACCTGCATGTAAAAAGTTAATTTGCTGTTAATGAGAATTTATAAATTAATTAGTACATGTGGTCTTATTAACTACATTTTTCCACCTGCAATGTCAAGCTTTCCTACTATTCACTTCTAAATATGACTAAAATTAAACCAAGATTATTCACGATTAGTATCTCTCAAAAGAAAGTAAAACAAACTCATATACACTATTTGATCAAAATGGTATTGCTATTTCCTTTTTTTAAAAAAAACCAACAAATGTAAAGCCATTTAAGTGTTCAAAGCGCCTCCAGAGTTGGGGAATTCAATGTTTTATAAATTAGAATGGCTTAAAAAAGAAGATTATAAAGTGGTGCAACAATCCTGTCATAAATTCTTTCCAAGATACTAATTAAGTTTTTTTGGCCATATTAATTTATTCTCACATCTGTGCCAATTTGAGTTTTAGCACTAAATTATAAGATATTATTTTTGACATTCTGGGGTCATTCTAATTAAGATTGTATCCACTGCTTCACAAGAAAATACAGTGCATTAGCTCAAGTGAGCAAGGGATATGTCTTAAAAAACTACTTCATGAAGGTCAGCAATATACATCTATATTTGTTGGATGGGAAAAAACAGCATTCAGCAAAAAAAAAAAAGCATTTGAAACTTTGGGATTTTTTTTAAACTAGAAATTATTGGAACTGAAATGAAAACATAGTTCATGATTGATATTATTTGACTTTATACTTAAGCACAAGCTGCATACACTCAGACCTGCTGCTTCAAGAAAACTCCCATGAAATATTTAAAACTGAACCCTTCCTGCAATTAATCATGACTAAATCCACTTCTATGGAACTCGGAGGTATATCTAACCTAATTATCAATACTAGTTTTTAGAAGACTGACAATACATCTGAAAACAGTTGCTCAGAAGCAGGGAAAGATTTTGCCAGTGTATTGAGAATTATTGTTTCCTATAATCTCCTCTATCATGAGACTTGTAGGTGTAAGAACCCTGTTGCTTGCAATTTTTAAGGGCTTTGTGTGAAATAACAAGTAAAAAACAGCATCCACTCATTTAAGTTCCATATTATTTCTCTGCAGCTGGTTTTCAAATAATTTAGTGGCAGCACAAGACTCCCAAATGCTGTCATATTTTGAATTGTTAAAACTTCTAGTAACGTGCAACTACAATAGCTAAATGACACACAAAAACTCCTTTTACTAACACACCTGTGAAACAGCAAGACAAAAATCTCAAACTTCAACCCTAGACTCTAGAAGTTGCCATTTAATATGAGAAATGTTGGTCTATTTGCTTTCCTTTTCTTTTTCACACAAAAAAAGAAAGCTTAATTCAGAGTTTGGTGGAGAGTTTGTCTGCTGTACCTTCATATCCTTATAGAGAAGCAGGTTTCCTTCCCGTAACACAAAATAACGGTCTTGAAATTTGTTTCCAGACAGCAGTTTTGATGGTTCTTCCTTGTACTTCAGACTGCCTGCTTTCACACTACCTTTCTCATTTTTCTCTACCAAGAAAAAGAAAGCATCTTGTTAGAAGATTTTACAACAGCGGAAGCCCCTGGTTTTAAAATATTATTGTTTATCAAAAAAACTAAAATTGGATTGGTAAAATTGATTTGGTATTATGCTATATATATATATATATGTATGAAGATAATGAAATT
>VXAC01005297.1:575736-679549 GCA_013399225.1 Rhipidura dahli | reverse complement strand
ATATATAAACTATGTATCACATTTCAATACATATTCTATATTAATATATGTTATAAATTCATAAGGAAGGCATTCTTAAACATACACACAATTATTATTTTAAATACTGGTGGGAAAAAAGAGAAGACAGAGAAGACTCTTTTTCACTTCTATGACAACATGGCAAGAATCTACCAACAAACTTTAATTCAAAGAATGTTTGCAGCATAGAATGTGTCATTAAGCCCAAGAGTTTGACATGGATACTATAAATCTCTATGCTTAAAAGAAGCAAAACATTTCAATAAAGATCTAATTTTGTCATGAGTCTGTCTGGATTTTTTTATTTGTGCTAAAATACACACAAGCTCACATATACTTGGTGAAATTAATAAAAAAACTCAAACAAAATACCACCTCCCACACAAAACCAAACAGTAACTTTGCAGTCAGCTTTATAAAGCATTTAAATTTGTTCTGAGGAAGTTTTTATTTAAAAAAGAAAAATACCAGAGCTATCAAAGGCTTTCAGTATTAAGGACTGGATTTCTCAGTACATTCTCAGCAATTTAAAATCCTAAATAAAATAATGCAAAGAAGTATTACTAGTACATACAACCTACTGCACCACCACTTCTAGGTATTTTTAGGTTTCCTATTCTGCTCAATATACATATATTTTTTCACTACTTTATCAGCTTTTCCCAGTAAGTACACTTCCCCAGCCAAAACTTCTGACCACTAATTACAGTCATTGCCATGCTGCTATGACTCAAGCATATAAACTGAAACTCAAACAAAAATGGCACTTTAAGAGTTAAAGGGAGGAAAGGAAAAGACAATAATTCCTACTGACTTTATGACAGAACACAGGATTCAGCAGAATTCCGAAGCATTCTTTATTCCCTGAGGTAACTAGTGCTGGAAGCAGACTGCAGGCATGAGAAGAGAGCAGGAAGGCAGGAGATGCAGCCTTCTCCTCTATTCACTCAGTACCATTTCACCTTGAAGCAGGAGCCAGACTAACAGGGCTAATAATTCCTTTATCCCCAAACACCACAAGCCTACTACTGCTTATGCCATATGTTGGCTTTCACCACCTATTTCCTCTAGCTAAGTGTAGGCACTTCCTGAAAGTCATTTATTTATTTGGGAAATACTGAACCAACTTGTCCAGGAGTCACAGAACGACACCACTAGTTTTCACATTATATTAGTTTCAGGATAAGAAATAAAACTGTGACGTAAAAGGGGTATATGGTGTATTGAAAATCTCATCCTTACCCAAGTACTCAATTGGATTTTTTCATTAAAACTCCACTTAGACTTTGAACATCTTATATCAAAACTCTATTATTAAGAAACAGCACATGATAAAATATCAAAAAATAAGAATCTAAAGCCGGAATCAATACATTTTGACAATTAAAATCAGAATTTACTTAGATGTCCTCAGTTATTAGTGCAAATATACATGTACAGTTAAAAAAAAAGACTAATGTAGTCTCTCTTTGCTAATAAGAATTTTTATTTCATGTTCAGAATAGAATATTAATTCTTATCCACACAATCACAAGTGCTTTTATAATTTTTTTCATATTTTTTTAAACCATACAAAATGAGGGTAGCAGGGTACATAATGAGAGCAGCAGGATACTTCCACATCTATACCAAACTGAAAGATAAAATTTCTACACACAGCTCTCAACATGACAGAAACTCATCCTAATCTTCACAGCACTCCTATAGCAGCAAATCTGTCAAACACTTTATACTTACAAAGATCTTAGAAAAGCCTGAAAGAGGAAAAAAAATAGTTCTCTAAACTGATGATATTCTACATTGTTTAGAAGCCAGCATTTCTTGAAGTAAATCTAAAATAATCAGGATACATCCTAATCAGAAGGTATTTTTCAGACACAAATTTTACAAAACATGCTAAAATTGCTAGAGTTTTGCAACTAGGCAGTAGGTGCACTTAATCCATGCAGGATTGATCCATCTATGGTTTAGAAGCTTACATTTCAAAGAGTATCTCTGAATAATAGCCCCTGTTCTCAGAAATCAATACTTACCACTCAAATTATACAACACTGTACTGGAAAAATTTCAAGGATCTGTACACACACACTTTATAGTAAATCTAACAAATATATAATATTTGGTTTTCTAACAAATAAAACTTTAATATGAGAAATTTTTAGGTAAGGAGAAGAAAAAGGGTCTTGAAATAGAGTTAAGCTCTCCTGAGTATCTCTTACACTGAAACACAATGCACACCCTGCCCTACTGAAAAGTACTTGAAAGAGCACTCCTGCAACAAGCATGAAAAGCTATGGAATAAATTGTCAGAAACGAGTAACTAAAGATCTAGAATAAAGTAGAAAACTCACCATGAATGTACTGAAGCACATCAATACAAACAAACTAACCCTTTTTTCCTTGAAAAGGAAAGTTGATTTATATACAAGAGAAAACATACATCTAGGCCTCAATACCAGGTTTGGATCATGGAATCGCAGAATAGTCTGAACTGGAAGGGACCCGCCAGGATCCCAGAGTCCAGCTCTTGAGCAAATGCTCCACACAGGGATTGAACCCACAACCTTGGTGTTATTAGCAACCTGCTCTAAACAACTGAGCTCATCTCAGCTGCAGAACACAAGAAAATGGTTTCAAATAGACAAGATGAGAATAAGTATTAAAATTAAGAACATACTATGTAGAAGGAACATGGGAAAAGTTGCACTGACAGAGAAGAATGTGATAAGTTGCCAAGAGCTCAGGTAATATTAAGAGGAAAAGAAAATTGTCAGGAATATAATAATTTAGTCTTTAAGATTATTACATAAATCAGGGCAGCAAGAAATATTAATGGAATTAAATTATAAACATTTTATGATCACAGTCCTATTAATTTTACTGCAAAGAAGGAGGACATCCATTCACCCAGTTGCCTATTTGTTTTTTAACAGTGGATCCAGCCCATACATACTTCAAATCATAGTGGGTGGACATCTGGATTGAGCCCTGTTACTCAGTGACAAGGGTTATCTACGTATAGAGTGCAAAAGACAGAAAAGATTGAGGTCTCCTTTTCTTCCTTCAAGCTAACAGTTACCTCTTGTGCACTTTGAGATGGAGAGCCCCACCAAAATGATAAGCACCTTGTACATTAAACACTGGTAACAACCCTTCCCTAGTGACTTCGTTCTGTATATTTTCTCATTCTGACACTATCTAGTGATGGAGTCACAAGATTACTCTGCCATGTGGAGTTTGCAGACATCAACACTCTATGTCTGCAATACAGCAGAGGTTTTCCTTTTCAAACCACTGAGAAAACCCATATAATTTGTTTAATAAGGTTTTTATTATTTTAAAAAATAAACATAAAAAGCATCAATAAATGTAAATAGTCAAAAGACAGTGTGTCTAGATTAAGATCAAACTGAATGGAACTGATGCAAACAATTACTATGATGGGTTGGGAGAACAAACAGATGTAAAATCTAGGAGACAGGAAGAAGTGTAAATAGCAGCAGATCTCTCCTTTATGACATTTTTGAAGTTGACACTAGCCTGATCCTAATGTGTTTCTTACAGCAGTGGTTCTCAAAATCCTTATGACCCATTCCCTTTTCTGATTATACCTCACCATATACCTAGTGAGGTGATGAGAGTTCATATATCAAGCTTTTAATGAAGTAGGCCATTTCTCTCCATTCATGACCTGCTATCACACATTTAGAGACAGTGAAACCATTAAAGTCATGAACAGCACACTTCTTCAGGTTCATTCACATTTGTGAAATATGCTTTTACAGGAATAAAGCACGGTGAAAGGAGGGTATTATTTTCAGAAGAATAAGCAAAATAGCCTAAGTTTTACTTCTTGAAATCAAGATGAGATGTATAGAATGGAAAGATTAACATTTCCATGTATGAGTAAGAGAGGAAAAGATGTATATATTTGAATAAGCCATTAGATAAAACAATATGAACATTAAACCAGGCATCATCTGTTAAGATCACACATTAAACAGTGATAGCACACAGAATTTCAGCTGCTTGAAAACAGGATATAGTTATTGAACATCTAAATTTCCGCTTCTCGCAAAGCAGATACTACATATTACATAGGAGATATAAAGCCAGTATTACGTGGAAAAAAAAAGAAAATAAAAACTGGGGCAACATGTAAACCATATATTTTCACTATATACCTGATCTATATTTTAAGTGCCAGCTCCCTTTTAAAGGCCACATATTTTCCAAATTATTCAGTTGCTTGAGTATGTCATTCAAATGAGTATGTCACCTAGGATGGGGCACCCTCGGATGTACAGATAGAGTGGTGAATGAGATGCTGGAGAGCAGTGCCACAGAAAGGAAGGGGGTCCCAGTGAACTGAAAGTTGAATTTGAGTCAGCAGTGCCCTGGCAGCAGCAGGGCCAAGCGTGTCCTGGGGGGCATCAGGCACAGCATCACCAGCCAGGCAAGGGAGGGGATTGTCCTGCTCTGCTCTGTGCTGGTACAGCCTCACCTTGGATATTGTGTGCAGTTTGGGGCACCACAGTGTAAGAAGGATCTAAAGCTGTTAGAAAGTGTCCAAAGGAGGACAACAAAGATGGTGAAGGGCCTTGAGGGGAAGCAGTGTGAGGAGTGGCTGAGGGCACTTGGTCTGTTCAGCCTGGAGAAGAGGACACTGAGGGGAGACCTTGTTGCAGTCAAAAACTTCCTCATGAGGGGAAGCAAAGGGGCAAACATTGATCTTTTCTTTGTGGTGACCAGTGTCAGGATAAGAGAATGGTCTAAAGCTGTGTAAGGGAAGTTTAAGTTGGATATCAGGAAATATTCCCCCAGGGGATGGTTGGGCACTGGAACAGGCTCCCCAGGGCAGTGGTCACAGCACCAGCCTGAGAGTTCAAGAAGCATTTGGACAATGCTGTCAGGCACAGGGTGTGATTCCTGGGGCTGTCCTGTGTAAGGCCAGGAGTTGGACTTTGATGATCTTTCTGGGCACCCTCCAACTCAGAATATTCTGTGATTCTGTAAAATTAGCTTTGCAGTTTGGAGGCATTGAATTAGATAATATAAATTGTTATTAGTATACCATAATTATATAAATATATGCAAATGTTATGTTTTAGATAAAAGAGCAGTTTCAACCTTCACAGCAGAAATTCACAAAGTGTGAACTGACTGCAGAATTTCTGTACACTTTTATGTTCCAATGGGAAGGCTTATAGTTTGTAGAAACAAACATCCATAATTTCTATGTTTTTGTAGGAAGTCAGCACAACCCTCTGTAAATCTGTAACTTTTATGAAGTAGTAGTAATTGAGATGTTTTGGAACATTTTTCTCCACTGAAACAGCTATAAAACAGTTGCCAACTTCATGTAAAATGACTAAGAAAAAAAAAAAAGTTACATACCACTGTAGAGATTCATCATGTCTGCTGTTAGAAATCTCTTTATTATTAGATATGCAGTGCCAGGCTCTGGTAGTGAACTCCAATGAAGAACCTGTTCTAGTACATTCTCTGTATAATGCAGAGGACGTTCTGAAAAATGATGAGCAAACAAAACACAAAAAACAAATAAAAGACAAAACCCAGCAATATTGGAGGCCCTCACAAGTTACATTTGCCTGTACACAACAATTTCTCACTGACTTTGTGCTATAGAAGAAAAACACTTCTTTCAAAATAAGACAATTAGGCACTTCATTGACAATACATTTGCTGGTAGGATTTGCATAGGTAATGAATATAAAATTAAACAAGCAGTAGCCAAATGTACTTTTTAATGTAAATTACTTTTTTAAATGCATATTTTTAATGTAAGATACTAAAGCACTGTTTTCAAACTAAATACAAAAGTTAAGACCTATTACAGGGCATGCCTAAATATGATCAAACAGAACTGAGGCCTTCAGCTATACTGTGCCTTATTGGTCTATGCTAAATACAAAAAAGAAACATCATAGCTACCAATTCTCTGCAATCAAAGAACCAAAGAATTTGGAGTCGCCACAGTGAAAAAAAACCCCTCCAACTGGTATGGATTATACTGTCTGTTATTGATCAAAGCAGACTGAAACAGACCCCTGGTTTCATTCTATTATTTTTACTAGAGGGGAGAATCACATGGTCTTACTAGGTCTTCTCCCTGTTGCTGTCAGGGAATTTCCAAACCTGCGCCTGTGTATTTAAACCTTGTACAAAAAGTGCAGCAAGATTAAACTACCAATAGATGAAGGCATGACTAGATTGTATATGTGTGCACTCCAAAACTTCAGATGCTCAAACACACATCTAGGATGGATGATAGGCATCATCCATCCTAGGAGAGAAACTCTTGATACCTAACACAGAATTGAAAAACTGCAGTGATAAGTCCAGCCAGTACTCCATACAAATCCCAGTTCACCTACCAAATGAAGATAGAAAAAATCTTGCAAGTAGTAACTAAATCTGCATTACCAGATCCAGCAAAAAGGTGAGTGTGACATGAACAGCATAGCCTGAGACAACACTGATGTGAATGGGGGAAGACACACTCACATCCCTGAAGGCTTTTACCTGCTCAGCAGCAAGCACCTACTGTAATTCAGGAACCCACAAAAGCTTTAGCTATGGCTTTGTGGGTTCAAATGTCATTTTATCTCCAAAAAGAGATTTTTCCAAAAGATCTCAGTTCCCATTTGCATACCAATATATGTGGGTCAGGCCTTGAGAAGAGCTGGGTATGGCTTCTGAAAAGTCACACCTCTGTGACACCGTCATGTTGGATCACACAGTCCAGCCTTGCCCCTTGAGTACTGAAGAGCAAAGTACACAGCCATAATTTCATTTTTCATTCCTGCTATGGCAGATGTCAACAGCTGCTTTGGGACTGTCCAGCACTACCCTCTAGTAGAACGCATTTTCTAGAACACCTGGACACTAGAGCCTCAGAAAGTAGCAGCCACAAATAACACATTTAAGTGACAAAAAAACCACTGCTATTTTGGGATGCAAAAATATCTACACTGCCTATTGAGTTGTGATACCACCTTCTTGATAAAGAAGAATATTCTTCATTATTCAGCCACAACACTAAAAGAATGCTGCCGTAGATAGCACCTCAACTCCTACTTTATAACACCATTTTGTCTGGCCCTTTTGCTTTAAATGGTCAGACTTCTGAATTTTTGGGAAACTGTGGACTCTGGTGTGTTAAAATTTGAACACTTGATGCCTTTGTACAAGAGAGAAACTCCACTTTAAGGAGAAAAACTTTACAAATCAAAGGCAGGAGACTGGCAAGTCATCACATCATCCCAGAACAACAGCACTCCCAGAGTAAACATCTACTGGTTTATTTTTAGTTACATTTAAGACCATCTGTCATCATAATCCATGGTACATAATCCATCCATGGTACATAAATCATCATGCTGAAAACCATCAGCTATTTTACTGGTAACACACCTCATTTACAAACTATCCATCAATCACATATTATTAAAAAAAATATATATACACCCTAATTTGTGAAAGCATATGGTATTAAATATTCTACGTAAGGTTAGATAAAGTCATCAATTATTGCAACTTTTCAATATGCAAATAATTTAGCTGATTTTTTAATATTGCAATTTCAGTATTTTGAACAGCAAGCAGTCAACACACACATTCAATTACCCTTTCCTTCACACAGGTGAAATATGCTAAACCAGTCATTTTCACCTTAAACAATATTAACTATTACTAGAAAATTACTTTCTAGAAAATATGTTTCTAATTTTCTTGCCTTCTCGGGTTGTTTTCATGACAGTGTATCTCAAAAAGTAAAGTAAGTCTTGTAAAAATTCAGGATTGAGTGTAACAAGCAGAATACCACCATGCACTGGACAGGTAGTAGACCGTGGCAGGTAATAAAAGCAGAAAATTAATTTTTATCAGAAAGATGCTGTGATTAATTATGTACATTTGAAACAAATATGCAAACTTCTTTCTGCCATCATGTGTCAGAATCTCAACTAATCTGTAAATGCCTCAGATGATATTTGTCAAATGACACTAGTAGAATCAACTTAGAGTAGCAAAGACTCAAGTAGTGTTTTAGTTCTTCATTGTCACATTTGGACCAAAGATTGCATAGAACTAATGTTCTCTGTATTCCCACCCCCTGCAAACATGCTAGATTCAGCCATAGGACCAGAGGAGTCTGAGTAAATGTCTCTTACTACAACAGTATTTTTATTTTGAAACAATAATTCACCCGTTTTGATGCACTGATTCTTCTGGAAAGGGGTCCATCAAGCAGACATTTCATCAACACAGTCACTGCTGAGAGGAGTCAGGTGATGAATCAGGACTTAATTTAGTCTGCTTTTTGCTTGGTTGTCCTAAACACTGGCATGCCATTTCCACTTTGTATTGGAAACTCTTCTTTCAGTAGGATATACTCTAATCTCTTGCCCATATTTATTGTGTTATATAGGGCCTGTAGTGTCTCACTCTTAGCTTAATTTTGCTTGTCTTCCATAGTCATTAGCTCAGACAACATTTCTATATCCCACTAAAATATTAGTTGTTGCACCCAAATAATTCAAGAAGCTCTTGCGTGGTCTATCTTTTTATTTACTTTTCTCTTGGCCTTATCAGCTTTAGTTTTCATGTTCCTGTAAGCATCATATATCAAGGTTAAGAAAATAAAAGTCCTTCTTTTTTTTCCATTATTCAGTCAAAAGAAATATGATTTGTATTGTACTTGTAGAAATTATCAGGACTCTTCTAAAGACAACAAATGCTAGCATTCTTTGTCAGTTGTCACCCACATCTGTGAATCTGGAAATGAACTCTGTATTAGAACTCTATACAGGATCACCAACAGACTTCAAGATATAAAGAGGGTTCAGGATAATCATGCAGATGCCACAACAACCAAATGTAAAACATTGTAATGAAGGCTAATTTTTGTTGTTTTCATAAAGTCTTTAACTAAGCTTTTGATTATATTAAGTATTGAAAAAAATAAAATAATAAAAGTTGATTGACGTGCATAAATTGAAGTGTTACTAACCTAATTCTCCATTTTCAAGTACTTCAAAAGCAGCCCAGATATCATCTTTGCTGGGAATAATGTTTTTGATTCCTAAAACATCATTAGTTAATTCCTCTGCTTCCATCAAAGGTGATACCTGTAATACAAATTGAGTCAGTTTATAATACATTTCAATTACTGATTTCTGATATATTTTTTCAAAGTCTGCAATTGCCTTAAGAAAAAAAATAAAAGGGTAACAAAAAAGGCAGCAGTAAATATATGAGCTGGAAACGCATCAAGTATCTATCAGATTCCAGCAGGCTTTCCTTATTTTATTCCATGAGATTGAAGTTATATTTTTAAGATGACTGTTAACTTGGTAGCTTTGAATTCCTTCTCTCTACCCCCCAAAAAAAAGCCTTGATATATTTTCTTGGGTGTGGGAAGATAAATATTAGAGAAGCACCTTTTTCTTTTATCTTAGCAATGCATATTTCCAGTTTTATGCCTATTTTACAAAGCATATCTTTCAGCATATGTGTATAAATGTATACCACGTACCCAATATATGTACAAACAAAAGTGTTTGAGAGTCATATGCTGAACAGAAGTAAAAGGAAACCAAACCAGAGAGGTATAATAAAAAATAATGGAACACTAATAGAGGGAGATCCAGGTGTGTAAGATACACTGTCAAATAGAAAGCTCAAAAATCTCTATTATGGTGAATAACAAGTGTTTCTTAACATTCAAGGAAGAAGAAAGGCACAGACAAAAAGAAAGGAGGACTGTCATTTTAATGGCCTGTACTATTAAATAAAACCAACATCAATTGTGTACTTATTGATGTTCTCATGTGTTGCACATAGAGTTGGGAGCATTTATATGGCTGTATAGTACAGTAAAACTAAAGCAGGACATCTCCCCTTTAAAACTGTATTGTTTTTCTTAGAAAGAAAGTTTTTCTTAGAAAGAAAGTTTTTCTTAGAAAGAAAGTTTTTCTTAGAAATGTGTTAATAATGCTTAATAATCAGTCTTTGCATAATTTAGGCAACACAGCAAATTCTAGAACAAAATATTCAAAAGAATAGATGAATAGTACACACTCCATTTATTGTGTACTAATATAAAAGTATGTATTAAAATAAATTTGATATTCTTCAAGAAAAAGTGTTTCACAAAATCACTGTATCATTTTTATGCACTAACCCTGATTATAATACTACAGTCTGGCTCCTTTCTTTCCACATAAACTTCAATAAGCAAATCTCCAGCCTGGGAAACCTAAAATGAAACAATTAAAAAAAAATTAGATCATCTTAAAAGCATTTTGAAGTGGTTTTTTTTTTTTTTTTTTAAATAAGGGAAGTACAATTATTATTCCTTTTTACTTAAATAGTGTAAGGAAAAAAAAAAAAAAACCTAAGCACAGATTCAGGAGAAAAATCCTGTATAAATTCTGAATCAAACCCTGAATAAATCCAATGGAATTATATCAAACAAAATCAACATAATTTACAAATATACATTCCAGAGCAGTAAAATTAAGGGAGGCATGAAATAAGTGGAAATTTTAAATTTACATTTAAGACATGACTGTACCTAAGTATCTTAAACTGCCAGAACCCTAACTCTGATTTGGAGGTTTGTCAGGCTTACTTCAGAATCAAAAGAGATTAATAGAATTCTAAATAATTAAAAAGGACTGTAACCCCACCCTGACTTAGTTAAAAGTGAGACAAAAAATTACAAGGAGTATTTGAGCCATATGTATATATAAAAAAAATAAAAATCCATTGCTAAAAATTCCACATTTATGATTCATGAATCACAAAGAAAACTTGTCATTACATAATTAAAGAAGGAATTAAAACAAATGCTCTTGGTATCAGCCTTTGTTAAATATATCTCTTCAAATTTGTTGGAGAGAAGGCTAAACTTTACACACAATGCTAATGTGGAATAATCAGATAAAGCAAATGTATGACATATATAATAGTTTCATATACTCAATAGTAACAAATGTTATTTAAGAATGTCTAACAACATAAAACTTAGGAAGAAATTAGAAAGTCAGTAAATCCAACATTTTATGATCATGAGGAAAAATATGACTTATGAGAAGGAATGTAATATTTTCCATTGTAACTAGGTTTGCTCATCTATGGCAATAAAATTATATTCATGGATGAGAAATTACTTTATTTTTCTAAAGTTAAAAATGTCTCACATTTTGCCTGCTCTAATTCCCTTTTAGTATAGTTGTAAACATCGTCAAAAGACTGTAATTCATCTCAGTCCAGAACCAAAAAATATTTTCTAAAAAATAACTACACAGTTGGGATCAGAGCATAGGAAGAAAAATTAAGGCAGAAACAGGGACCTATCAGGAAGTGCACCATTCCATTAATAGGCAAATATAAAGATTAATAATGAAATTAACACTAAGATAACAATTTGTGTCTTCATTTTTGAGAATGGTATTGATAGTGGTGCTACTTATTTATATATTACTACAGAGGAAGAGGTTAAGAAAAGCATATAGAAACATATATATATATATACATACACATATATATAATCAGTTGAGCTTTGGGATACATTTTAACCAATTTACAGAAGCTAAGATTATATTTCTATGAAAAAATAAATGGCTGTGCTGAATTCTAAAGAACATTAACATTCTGAAAACCAGCAACTTTTAAGTTAGTTTAGCCTTTGAGAATAGAAAACTAATGGAAACATTTGTGAGGAAAAACATTACAAAGCTCCTTTGAAGAAAGCTGCTTAATTATAGTGGCACAGACTCAAAAAAGCTCATTTAGTTATAAAATTTGCTTTTCAGATGATATTACACAAAAAGGTTGGAAATAAGAATGAAGCTGACACATGATTTCCACTGGGCTTACATAAACAACCGTATGGAGAGAAAATGTGATGTAAATTACTGCAACAGCTGGCATAAGTATATGGTGGACAGAAAATGAAAAGCGACTAATGAAGTGCCACCTGGAACAGAATTTCAGTGACATTTCACACATGTGAACTTTGAGAAATTCTGCAGAAATTCGGTTCAGTTGTTCTCTGAACATTCTGCATCACAAGAGACAACAGTACTGAGGTAACCCACATATTCCAAAGTATTAACTATCTACATTGCTGATTTTCCCACGTACATGCACACATTTTGATGCAATGATATCAGACTGTCAGTTGTTCAATGTAAAGAACTCTTAAAATTCTTAATTGTAGTTGCTTGAGGCCTAAGTTGCCAATTACCCACGATGCTTACACGATTGCAATGATGCTGTTACATCACTCAATTGCACCACATCATTAGTTTTAACACTAATGGAAGCCTGTGGGAAACTGCTGTGGAGAACTGATGGGGCTGGTTGAGCAAGGACATGAGCTGAGCCACTTTATCTTGCACCTGGTTCAAGAATGACTTAGCAACTGTGCAGTGCCTGAGGTGATGCTGTCTCAGTGATGAACAGGACAACACTCACACCTATGCACAGAGATGTTAAGACCTCACTCCCTTTTCTCCATGCCTAACTGGATAAACTTGATCCTCTGAGGAGGAGATGAGACATTGGCTGCAACATGCTGCAGGCAAAGGTCAGATGGCCTTTACTGATGCCTCAGCTGGATGGAGGCAGAAGCGATATTGAAGTGTCACAGTTCTGCTTTTGATTCAACCATGGGTCCTATAACAGCCTGACCAAGGTAACCAAACTCATTTATATATTAAAAAATACACCCACCAATATGAAAATGAGAAAGTGGCTGCCCCCCATCTATGACAGCAGCAACATGTAACCAGTTATATTTGAATACAATCACACCTCCACTTCTCCTAGAAGTACAAATCTGAGGACATGAATACAATCCCTCTTCAGGGATATACTGACAGGTGAGCTTCTCTCTCCTCCCCAAAGCAGGGGTACCTCTCTGGTAAGATTTGCACCTCTGACTATATCAGAGTCATGGCTCTCAGCCTTATGGGTGGCTCTAAGCTTATGTAATGGTGAAGTTAAGATTAGTACAAAACTGGGTTTGTCAATTTACCTTGAATTGCAAACTTAGCTTAGTTAATCACTGGCTAGCCTTATTATATTTAGTGCTGGTGCAGTGAGTGCATTTATCAACAGCAATTTTGAACCTGTATTTCTGTTGCTTCAAGAAAGCATGAATCTGTGATCCATGAAAGTTCTAAGCCTGGTAAAATGCAAAGTGTAGCCATCCATAAAATCTAGTATTCTCAAATTACAGGTAGTATGCACTACATACTCATAACAGAAGTTATAATTGTAAAATATAACAGAGGGGAAGGTCAATCTCTTTCTAAAGCACTTGGTGTTAGTCCAGGTCTGACTCTAATGCATTCCTCCTGCAAAACCTCCTGACGACACCATACACAGTTAGAGAAATGTTGAATTCTTCTAGAGAAACAGTTATATATAAAATCTCTAAACACCTTTGTAACCACCTTAGAAGGAGCTTCTTTAATCAGTAGGCTTCAGGCAGTAAACATTTTGAAATACTATGAAGCATTCCTTTCTGCACATCAGTGCATTTCATATGTTATGTGCATATGGAGTTTCAGAAAAATGTTTGCAGTTGCAATCAAATTGTCACAAATGCCAGTCAGGCTCCTAAGGACTTCATTTCTTAATTGCTATTTCAAGGGCAATCGGTTGACATAACAGAGGGAATGCAGTCCTTATCCTCATTACAGTCCTCATTACAGCTTCCCAGAGTTACTTGGAAAATGTTAATAGTATAATAAACTTTGAAAAGCACTTTTTTTCCTTTGTTCCAGAACCACAGAAAAGAATGAATGAAGTGGTGATTGGCAGACATCTTGGCCACAGGGATCTCAAACTGACCAAGTCTAAATCCTGCGTTGACAGGAGGGAAAGCACCAGTAAAATTTGAGCTTTCGACACAAGGAGAGCAGACTTCACGCTGCTCAGGGAACTGGCAAGTAAAGTGCCCAGAGAAAATGTTTTTGCAGGTGCTGGGGGTCTACCAGTGCTGGTCACTTTTTAAACATCACCTCATAGGGGCAGAGCAACAGGCAATTCCCAAATGTTGGAAGTTGAGCAGGTGAGGCAGAAGCCTGGCTTGGCTGAACAGAGATCCTCTCTTGGAAATAAGGCAAAAAAGGAAGGTGTATGCCCAATGGAAGCAAGATTGGTGACATGGGAAGAATACAGAGATGCTGCTTGTTACTGTAGGGAGAAAATTTGTGCATCCAAAGCCCAATTGGAGCTGAAGTTAGCCAGAACTGTGGGGGACAGTTAACTGAAGTTTTTTCAAGTATATTAATGGCAACATGGAGTGTGAAAACTACATCAGCCTATTACAGGATGAGAATGATCACCCCACAACCAGGACATGGAGAAGGCAGAGATGTTTAATGCATTCTTTGCCTCTGTCTTCAACATGGATGATGGACAAAAGGGGTCTCAGTGCCCTGCTGGAGGACCGTGACTGTGAGAATGATCATTTCCCAGTAAACCTTGAAATTGTGCAGAATCTGCTGCTCCAGCTCTATCCCCACAAATTTATGACGACTGATGGGATTTATCTGAGAATCCTCAAAGGGTTGGCTGATGTCATCATAAAGCCTCTCTTGATGATTTTCAAGCAGTCTTAAGAATACAGAGAGGTCCCAGATGACTGGAAGCTAGTGAACATTGCCACAATTTTCAAGGGCAAGGAGGAGGACCCCAGTAGCTACAGGCTTGTCAATCTTATTTTAGTGCCCAGTAAAAGCAGAGAGATTATTCTGAAAGGTATTGACAACATCTGGAGGACAATGCAGTCATTGGTTACAGCCAGTACAGTTTCATAAGGGGAAAGTTCTGCTTGTCAAACCTGATTTCCTTTTACAGCAGGGTAACCCACCTAGTTCATCCAGGAAGGCCAGGTGATGTAATCTTTTTGGACTTCAGCAAAGCTGCTGATACTGTCACTCACAGTATCCTTCTGGACAAATTGTCCATTCCACAGCTGAATGTTACTTGATGGGTGAGCAACTGGCTCACAGGTTGGGCACAGAGAGTTAAAGTGAATGGGGTGACATCAGACAGGTGACCTGTCACTACTGGGGCTCCACAGGGCTCCATCCTCGGCCAAATTTGTTTCAACATCTTCATGAAGGACTTGGACACAGGACCTGAAGGAATACTATGTAAGTCTCCTGATGACACTAAATTCAGAGGAACTGTTGACTCCCTTGAAGACAGGGAGGCCCTGCAGGGAGACCTGGACAAATTAGAAAGATGGTCCATCACCAAAAGTATGAAGTATGACAAGAGGAAGTGCTGAATTCTGCACCTGGGATAGAGCAATCCTGATTGTGCACACAGACTGGAGAACAAGAGGCTGGAGACCAGCACTAAGGAAAGGAACCTGGGGGTCTTGGTCCAGGAAAGTTGAATTTGAGTCAGCAGTGCCCTGGCAGCCAGGAGGGCCAAGCGTGTCCTGGGGGCCATCAGGCACAGCATCATCAGCCGGGCAAGGGACAGGATTGTCCTGCTCTGCTCTGTGCTGGAGGAGCCTCATCTTGAGTGCTGGGGGCAGTTTTGGGTACCACAATATAAAAAAGACATTGAAGTATTAGAGCACATCCAAAGGAAGGCCATATGGATGGTCAAGGGTCTGGAGGGGAAGCCTTATGAGAAGCAGCTAAGGTCACTTGTTCTGTTCAGCCTGGAGAAGAGGACACTGAGGAAAGGTTTCAGAGGGGCAGACACTGACCTCTCTGCTATCTGGTGACCAGTGACAGGACCTGAGGGAATGGCCTGAAGTTGTGTTGGGGAGTTTAGGTTGGATATTAGGAAAAGGCTCTTCACCCAGAGGGTGTTTGGGCACTGGAACAGACTCCCCAGGTCACAGCACCAAGCCTGACAGAGCTCCAGAGGCGTTTGGACAATACCCTCAGGCACGTGACTTGTGTCTCTCAGGATTGGCCTGCACAGGGCCAGGAGTTGGACTCAATACTTGTTGGTCCGCTCCACCTCAGTATACTCTATGATTCTATGATATCAGATCTGGGTGATTTTTTGGCTATTACCAAGGCAGAATTTTCCATTCTTCAAGACAGACATTAGAAATAAATTTTAAACTGTTTCCAGTAACTTGGGCACTCTACCAGGCACCCAAAGGATGCTATATGCACATTCACAGTGGGTCATGACTCTGACCCAGACAATAATGGAATATGAGATAAAAGTAAGACTCCAGACAGCAATTCACAGAACATGAAATTTCAACATGTATTTGTAAACTTGAAAGGTCTGGTTGAAAGGAGGAAGGCTCCCAAAGGACAAAGCATTATTGATTTTTTCTGCCAGCTTTCTCTCAGTTTCCAAAGTCCTAATCATCGAAAGCTCCAAAATCATCGAAACCTTCTCCTTGACCGCTTTAAATTTCTGAAAAAGTTTTTAGGCTCTCTACATCTCATTTTACCTCTCCTAGTTCAACCACCTTGGTAGTGTTATGGAAGCTTAGTAATTTTTGCTTTAATTAAGATTATACACAAATGCCATTCAGATAGTGAAACATGTTATCACTCTGCTATTTCTTACAACCCTGAAATTATTCAGAAGTTGTTACAGGTATAACTGGAATTTAAGATGGTAATAAAGTGGCATAAGATCTCCCCTTTTCTTATGTTGTGTCCTGAAGTTCAGTGTCTGGCTGTATGTGTCTGTAGCTTCCCCAAATAATATTTATGTTTTGGAGGTCTTGAAACAGTCACAAAACAGGAATTGGGTAAAGATCCATATGATTTAAACTCAAAGGGATGGTGAAACTCTAATGAAGAGAGACCATGTATACTCAAAGCTCATGAAATAATAAAAGCTAATATAGAGTTGAAGGTATTGAATATGCATGTTTAAAATGAAAAAAAAAAAAAAAAAAGACAGGTCATCACTCTTGCACTTGTAACTGTTGAAGTGAGCCAGCCCACTGGTGAGCCAAGTGGGAGCCAGTGGGTGGATTTCCACACAGATGCTGAAGGCAGAGCCATAGTTCAAACCACCTCCCATGGGGTGTAGCCTCCACGGCATCTCCTCCTGTCTTTCTGGACCCTTTTCCTGGTTCTCTGATGCATATTCATGTGGTTAGTTTACTATGCATCAGGTCCAAAGAGTTCTCAGGTATCTCTGCTCTGTAGCTGGTCCTGTTCACCTGGTTCCTCCCCTGTTTTCTCCCCATTGGCTGTATCTACCTCACCCCTCCCCAGGCACAAAAAGGACATGCAAGAGGCAGCAGATGCCATTCTGAGCTTGGATATAGTTTGCACACTTGTTCTGTTTTTTCCTCCATAAGAGAAATAAGTAGTTAATATCCCAGCTCAAGAGTGGACCATTTGTTCTACCTTTGCCACAACCCATTGCTGTTTGTCTAAACGGAGCTCCCAGGGATTTCCACCAGGGATCAGAACTCTGCCCTGCCTCTGCCACTAGGCGAGTCAGTATCCTGGCCACACACCACCCAGGCAAGGAGAAAATACCCAGCAAGGGACAGCCTATATGCAACTGTAAACTATTTTCTTCTGATACAATTTATGAGGCCTAGTAAAAGCACGCAACAACGTGTTAGTGCAGTGCTCAGGACAGAACATTATTCCACAGGATGCTTTAAAAAGAACTGGTTTACTTTTATCAGTTTATGCCTCCTCCTTCATTTCATTTTATTTCCCTAATCTCTGTAGCTAACACTGATCACAATAAAAGCTTACAGATTTAATTTTAGAAACCTAAAAACCTGTAAAACAACAAAATAGTCTTTGTTATAATTACTCTCACACCAATTGATATTTGTCACTTACCTGAGTGTCTTTCCACCTTGTAATAAAACTGTTCTCTATATCCATTTGTTTGACTTGATCTTCATTTATCTGTATAAAAGAAATAATTTTTGAGTGATTAATAATAATTATTGTAACAATTGCCAATGCTGTCAATCATGTTCTTACAGAAGCAGGTATCAGTCAGAAAAAGCTCTTCATTGATGAGACTCATTATTATATATTCATGGAATACATATTAAAACTGAAAAACTGCAGAACAATGTTATAGTGGCACAGTTACCTCTAAATCAAAATGGCTAATATGAACTGCTACTAGTAGTTGCTTTTCCATCCAGTTGGATTTAACATTATTTCTGGGTCTAAGGAACAAATCAAATTTTAATCACAGCTCAAAGACTAAGAACACAGAATCCTTCCATGCTTCAGTTCTGATCAGGCCCATATAATTTGATTAGAAGCATTATTTTTAATAGTCATAATCATAAAATTTTCTTAAATTTAGTAAGCTTTTGATAGCAAGGAGAATGAGCACCATTTTGGAAAACAGTAGCTCACAGCATCCCATAAACAGTCTTTCCTACACAGGTTAAACTAACTGGGAAATAAAATTTAAATCAGGCCAAGAAAAACATCCACTGAATTAGAGTTGAAATACCCTGCAAATCCTCAGATCATTGAACTAGTGGCAAGACCAGTTTAAAGCAGATTTTAATACTTTTGAATCGCTAACAACTGACCAATTAAGATACATTTATATAAAGATACCTACATGAAAAAGTTGCACGTAATTTTTAATTAGATCTTCAATTACATTGACTTCTTCTCTAGTTTGGCCTTTAGTTTGAAATAAGCATGAGGAAAACACCAAGGCTAAATTATGAGGATTCATATGATTAATTTCAGAACACTTCTGCACCCTGTTGAAAGAAAAATAAACATATTTCATTGTTCCTTTAATTGTCTGAGGCTCCTTTAAAGAATTGGAGTACACTTCAAAAAAGGTAACTACATTAAATGCAATGAAAACATGTACTATTACTTATTTATTTAATATTTCTTTATATTCTTTATTTCTCACTACAGAAATTAAAACTTTCTAACTGCATTTCAAGTGATATCAAAACTATTTAGAATAATATATTCTGTTTAGAATAGAAAAGAATAAAACCAGAATAGAATACTTGAGTTAGAAGAGACCTATAACGATCATCTAGTCCAACTGCTTGATCACTGAAGGCTGACCAAAAGCTAAAGCATGTTGCTAAGGGCACTGTCCAACAGCACTGACAGGCTTGGGTCATCCACCATCCCTCTAAGAAGCCCATCACAATGTTTGACCACCCTCTCAGTAAGGAAATAGGTCCTAATGACAAGTTTGTGCTTCTCTGGATGCAGTTTTAAACCATTTCCATGCACCCTACCACCAGATACCAGGGAGAAGAGATCAGCACCTCCCTCCCCACTTGCCCTCCTCAGGGAGCTCTACAGAGCCATGAGGTCCCCCCTCAGCCTCCTTTTCTCTGAAGCAGACAAGCCCAGAGTCCTCAGCAGTTCCCCACAGGCGATTCCTTCCAGCGCTGTGATCGGCACTGCTGCCTCCCTCCGGATGCATTCAAAGACCTTTAACATCCTTAAATGGCAGACCCCAGAGCTGCACACGGTGCTCCAGGTGAGGCCAAACCAATGCTAAATACAGTTCCACTATATTATGTAATGTAAGGATATCCTACAAACTTCAGATCTAAGATCAAACAAAATGTGGAAAGAAATTAGGTCCTTCTTAGTTCCTATCCCTATGGTAAAGTTTCCATATCAGTTCTGTTGTTTACATAACATGTCCTGTTTTAGAGGCAAACACTTTAAAGTATCACTGAATTTTGGCCGTTACATTCATGAATTTAAACTACTTTCAGAACAGATGCAACAGCATATAAATATCTCTAACTGGATATCCTTAGAAACTTCTTAAGCACAATATTTATTATAATATTTATCCCAATAATGGCACCAATCAATTTCATAATCATAGAAATATTTTTAAATGACATCTGCTATGTACCTGGCTATGTAACATAATTTCTGAACACAACATCCTATAAAGAGAAGTTTCTACACACTCTATACCCACTGCAATTCACCAAAAATATAATTTGACTTGTTCAATAGATGGTATAATATAGACTGGTACTATTTAACCATGACACCTCAGAACCACTCTGTCACAAATTTTTACACATTTTCTACCCATTATTTTATCTAAGAATAAGTCATGATTTTTGGTGCTTAAACAAGTTTGTATTTTGGATATTCTCTACTACTACCTCAGCTGTAAAATGAAGCAGTGATGAAAAACAGAAAGGGTAGGTAATTCTCAAAGTTATTATGTGCAAAACAGATTGTGGAGAAGGACATTTTCGCAGAAAAAAAATATTTTAACTTCAAGAACCATTTGCAATAATCCTCTGGAAGACTAGCAGACTGCAGTAAAATGAGATTGCAAAAAGAAGCTACATCAAAAATTACCCTATTTGGACACATACACTGGCATCCCTCTCTGTGTAAGTCTGTTCCAATCCATTGATTTTTATAGATACCAACTGCTAAAAATACAACCAAAGAAAAAGCACATTATCAATTAAAGGAGTTCAAATGTAATTAATTGCTGCATCTAGATAAGATTTTGTGAATACTAGCCAATGAAACAAGCAACGTTTCATATATTGTAGAGTTATACTGAGAACACATTATAAGAATTTCTCTGCTACAATGCATTATTTGCAATGACCTGTAAAGGTGTTCAATTAAAGCAGCCAAAGTTGCTCTGTTGACTGGTGGAAGACTCCGAATAAAAGCTCTGTACTTCCTCACACGTTCCTTTTCATTCTGTATATCTGCCAGAAAGTAATAATCATTGAGCATTAATAACAATGTACACTAAAACCCAACAGCAGTTCTCATTAACTATATCAGCATCATCTAGTCCTTTAAAATTACTATTTACCCAATCAACCTCTTCTTCATAAAGGCAATGCTGACAATATATTATTTAAAAAGTCTATTATTTTACACCAGTTCAGAGAAACACCAATAAAGAGGGACAGTTCTACTTTCAAGCACCACTTGCCACTGGTTAAGACTAAAGCCCAGAATAGCAATTGCTTTCCTCTCAAAGCACATTTAATCTGTAGTTTGTGTATGTACATGTGTGAGTGCAACTGCATTTTCACACATACAAATGTACTGCTAAGAGTTCCCAGCAATGAGAAAGGAAAAGACCTTTTCATATTTTTAATATTTACTGGAGAAGTGTCTCAAGGCACATAGTTTAAGGACCTAAGACTGATTAGAGGAGAGCAAAGGAAAAGGGCTGGTAAATAAGTTGCACAAGTTGCATCAGCAAGGCCGACGGCAGGAATTCCAGTCTTGGGAACGACAGTATCTGAGACACAGCCACAGCTCTCAGCTTTAAGTTAAATCTGCCTCCCTGTGCTGCTTATGTCCCTATATGCTCAGGGCATAAACAAAGCTAATGTAGATTGTATTTACGTGGTTAGCTTTTCCCACCCAGTCCCTTGCTTCTCCCAAGTTTCTGAAAAGAGAAGACAAAACTCTTCTGGCTGATTGACAGTGCTCTCTGCTAACTACTGACTATGTTTTAATTTCTTTGGTAATTGGAAGAAAACATAAACAAATAACAAAACAACAGTTTCAAGGTCTTTTACTCCATTTTCTTAAATGTTGTAGTCTTCTTAGAAATACCTTCTGTATCACTTAATAGGGCAGGATTCTCTGTTGTAAAGCTGAAGTAGAATTTTAGCTGCATGTACATATCAGAAAGGGGAATCATTGTAACACCATTAAAAAGAGCTGACTTAAATCTAAACTGGCTCTTATAGAACTTTGTCTGGTTTCTGACGAGACTAATCTTGTGGTAAGTGAATAAACTCTTAGAATTTTTCCCTCTAGTTTGTTCAAACTGAGGTTAAAGTTTGAAAATGTGTAATATTGCTAATACTTGAATTTCCTGAAAGTCTAGTGGTTCATATTAAAGCAATAGCCATATATTTGAGCATAAAAAAACCAGAGAGGAATATGCTTTTAATATCTTTTTTTAAAAACAAAACTTGCCACACAGTAAATATGCCTATGTGATTCCTATTCATTAAGGTAGAAATTAATGTTCTCTCATCTTTTCCTACGCACCTCTTATTGCAGTGCCTCAACTGCAATTTTATAGCACAGTTTGGCAGGGAAACCACTTGTTTCTTGCAGTTTGCAAATATTGCAATACAGAAACAATTAGAAATATAGCTGTTTTGAAAGAACATTATAAAAATCATCACAATTTACATGATGAGTAATTAATCCATTAGTAATCTCTCAGTTCTATTTTGAACCACACAGAGCTACACATCCTCATGTTTCAAATACATAATAATCTCCAGTAACAGGAAGTCACTTAAATTTTCTTTCAAATTAAATTAATATTTCTTAGGGAAAAAACCCCAAGTAACAGTTGTTAACAAGTTTACATTATTAATACACATAAGTTTGCTTGTTCATAAAACATACATGAAAAATCTAAACAGCAAGGCTGTCATTTAGCTATTGTGCAGATGACAGCATCAATATTTTGACAATTTTGAACTACATACGGTCAAAGGAGAGTACACACTTTTTTCTTACTCTAACATATATGTATTTCTTCATTCTATCTTAAATGCTTCTTTAGAATGTAAATCACCACCTTTTACTTTGGCTGTTCCAAATATGACACAGTGCAATATTGGTCTGCTGTTTACAAATACATTGTCAGGGAAACACTGCTCTTTGATATTATCATTCTGTTTCACTTAAAGGCAATAAAATAATCTCTGATTAATATGGGCCTATTGTAGCCAAGTTCCAAATATTTTTCTTCCTCACTACAATTGTTTTGCCAATTATGAAATAACACAGGTTGACACAAGGCAAGTAAATTAACAACTCCCTCAAATTTGATACTGAAAATGTACATATAACTTTTATTGTATGAAAGTTATTGAATACATTACCTAATGCCGAGATCCAGAATGGATAAAGTTCTTTAGTGAGAAGTGCATCATCTACTTGAGAAAGGAAGCTTTTCAATACATCAGTCACATCTTCAAGCTGATGTTTTCCTGCTCTTAGTTTAACACTCCTTGCATCTTTTTTGAAGCTTTCCAGCAGTTCAGCCACATTGGAAGAATCACCATTCTTAAGATAGATTTGCTTGCTACCTAAACCTAAGGCACAGAAATACAGGACAGAAAAATAAATTAATGTAAAATCAGGTATTCTTTTAAAAATTCCAGATATCATTATATGAAAACTACATGTGGCTGCCAAACATATTGCACTTCCCAACAAAATCTCTCTGACCTTGTACACATACTCACTTTGTTAGTAAAAACACTGCAAAGTCTTCTTACACCCAACTACACCTCTGCAAAAATATTCATCATAATAGTAATCAAGCCTGGGATCACTATTTCAGGAGTATTTTACAGGCAATTCAAATCCCCAAATCTCTTCAGGACTTCCTAAAACAGTACTTTCAAAAAGTAAGGCAGAGTAATGACAAGAAGTTTTGATGATAGATACTGTATTACACATAAAGCACAGCTGCTTTCATGAGAAAACTCATTTCATTACTCTACTGATGAACTCAGCTTAAGAATTAGAGTATTATTGCATTCATCCAACCTGAAATATTTTATTCTTAAAAGCCTCAAGATTAATAGAAAATATCCTTTTTTCTGATTTTTCTCATGTTCTGGAAGACACTGTTCAGCTACTATTCTTGTCTGTAACAACTAAAACCACTAAAGGCAACTTAAAAGAAAATGTATAGTTTAAAACAGTCATGACTACCTGCAATCACTGTATATGTGATTGTAGTCAAAACTTTTGTTTTTCAAAACTTGTGTAAGCTTGGCATAGATGTGCAGGTCTGTTTATCTCTGTAGAGATGTTTCCTGCATTCCCATTTCTTGAAAGAGGATGGTACTTTATGCCAAACCCTGCTTTTCTTATATACCTGTCAAATTAAGTACTCTGTCAAAACTTGTGAAATCATGTCTAATTTTTCTACAATTCACCTTTCCTGTAATGCCCACAAGCACTTCCACTTGGCAGTGCCTTTGTGGTGTCACTGTCAGGAGCAGCCCTGGAACGGGCCACCATCTGTCTTCTGCAGACTGCAGCTGAAGACAGAACCTTTACAACGATGATACAAAAGATGTATCCGTGCAAGTAATGCATGTAAATAATTCCTTCAGCTTCCACCTGAGCATTTTAACAGCTACTAATGCTGATCCTGAAAAGCATATTTTTGATAAAGATCTAATTGATTTAAGAGATGTTAGGAAACTGAATTTTAATTTAGACCACACAAATTGTTCTAAGTGGCTGATGTAATTAACCTGCTTTAACAATTCAGTGGATGAAATGGTTTAAACTATACTTGGAATAATTTCTATTTGCTAATGATTAAAAAATAATTTAGCAAAAGTTTTTTCCTTAGTTTTAGGCACTAGGTGTAACTCCAGTACAACTATTTACAATAATGCAGTGTTGCAATATTAAAAGGTTATTTAGTTAAACTTCAATGACTCAAATAGAAATTAGATGTTCTCATACTGACAGAGGTTACAGACACATTTATACCACAGACCAATTTGTACAGGGTTGATATGCATGTAGCATCTCACAAGAAATCTCATGAATTTGAAGTAGTAAAAGGACACAAACACCATCTGCATATGACCTAATGCCATGGAAAGTTATGCTGGCAGAATTTACTTAAATAAATGGTAACTGACTATATATCCTTAGGCTATTTCACTGAAAAAACAGCAGCCTAAGACTGAACTCAGTTCCACAGTAGATGCCAGCTTCCAAGAATATGTGCTCAGACCATAGTTTTTCCAGATTCACAGAGTTTATTTTCTGGGCTGAGCTGTCTGCAGTCAAGCACTGGACCCCAAGGCTGTTTCATAAGGTATTTAAAGTAGAAAAGTGTCTATAAAGGGCATTTATCAAGTCATATTTTCCCAAACTGGCCATTCTCAGATATGTGGTAGTGTATTGCACCATCACATCAAAGAGTGGCAAGGCTAGTGAGGGGCATGGTTTTACTTTAAGTAATATATAAACTCATTCCATAGGATCTGATACTGGGGGTGCTTAGGTATTATACAAATGATCTTAGCTTGAATAAAATCCACTATACTTACCATACTGTGTAACAAACGCTATGCAGCTGTTCACAATAATAGGAACATCATTTTTGCTGAGCTGCTGATCTTGTAGTGCATTACCATCTGTACCTGCTGCTTTTTCAATTGCAGTATACCAGACCATGAAATCCAGCCTTGTATGTCCATGGATATATAGAGTTCTGAAAAGTATAAAAATATTTTGAGCTCAGGAAAGGAATAAAAAAAATGATATTATTGTACCACGGCAACAAAGCAGATGTTCAGAAAAGAAAGAAAAAAAATAGAAAAACAGATAAATACTTGGAGTAAGATATCAAAGAACTTTTCAACACATGAAGCTGTGATGGCAGTCTATTGTTACAGCATCCTTTTTTTTTTTCCAAATACATTTGTATTACCAGCGCCACAAAAAATGACAGAAGATCCATAAGCACTCTCACAAGCCTTTGAAAGAACCTGCCAACATTTTAATTACTATTCTTCGGTCTTGCTCCCACACTATGCATTCACATGTCCAAGCCACAGCTAAGCAGGAAACAAATTTAGAAACAGCTTTCAATACTGTAAAAAGTTTCCTTTTGTATTCATGCCCCTAAACACCACATACCCACCAATCTCTTCTATGGAGTAGCTGAGACATACTCAACTTCCCTCCTACACAAGTATCAAAAAGATCACTCACTATCACAAAGCTAAGGAACATGCATGAAAAAGCTGAGTAGAGGCAGAATAAGTTAATGCAAGACTTTGAGTGTATCTCATAGCACAGCCTTGTTCTGACCCTTTTATTTAAGCATACTACAGCAATCCCCTCTGTGCCACTCTGACAAGTTATCTTCTAAGAGAAAATACCAAAGCTGAAACCTTTAAAGAGTGTCTGTCCATCCACATACGTGTGTGTAATAAACAACTTCTTAAAGAGTTAAAATAGTAAGCAAACTTTTCCACATACATTCTCTTACCTCCCACCAAAGACACATAAGGGATCAATTCTCTCTAATGATCAGTTATTTGCTAATTATGAAAAGTCTAAATGCTCCACTGAACTTCTACAAAAACGGTTTCACCAAAAGAGAAAAAACATTCATTTGGGGATGGGGAAGGCATTTTATATGATGAAGGAATACTTAATTTCACCTCTTTTTAGTAGTATGTTTCAATTTGGCTTTTATAAATGTTTCCATTCTAGCATTCCTATCTTGGTAGGAAGTGAGGATGCAGTCAATGTATTACATACACAGAGTCAGGATCTGATCTCTTGTCAAGATCCACCCTACAGATCGAGCCATTCAGCAGCAGAGTAGATGGCACTAAAATATTTCATCACACTGAGCCATGTTTTTAGGAAGTCTTTAGTTCATGACTTCAGAAGTCATGTTAACCACCACACATGCCTGGATGGCACTCCCACTAAGAAAAAAATAATAATTTGCATAAAGCTCTACAATTTTTGCCACAAAATGAGTGCGCCTAATTCAATGCTGTCAAAGTTAAGGTTCCTTGTCAAAACAGGTAGTTCTCAATCAGTACCTTCCAAAGATTACATCACTACATGCTCTGGTATTGCTATAGCCATATACAGAAGGAAAGTAAAAAGTTTGTAGTAAGTAGAAAAAAGTTTGGCAGTGCATGATACTCTACTCCTTTACTACTATTATTCACAGATCAGAGGAGGTTAGGACAATGATTTATAAAAGATTTATGGTGCTTTCCAACGCAAGAAATGTAGATATATATGCATATTACTGTGTTTTTATTTCCCCTGCAGAACAGCAGGATTCACATTATGGTATTATGCAAAAGGATAAATGGAAGCCTCAACAGATTATTTTTTATCTAAAGAATTATGATATATGCAGGAAGCAGCATACTGTAAAGTGAAAATATTATTACTTCTAAACAAGAAAAGGGCAACTCTGCTGCATAACAACTGATACCAGAGCAGGAGACAAAAAAATACCATACTGAACTTCAAAGGTCATATAAACTTATCAGTATTTTTCACAGAGATACAAAAGTCTAAATCATGTGCCTGTCAATCAATTGTTGTGATATATGTATTACCTAAACTATGTGGAAAAGATCACCTTGTATTTTATGGATCTTTCCATCTTCCCCTCAATGCATCACAGTAGAAAAAAGATACCAGAAGCACAAAATGATGATGTTCTCCTTGTTTTCTAAAATTTGAGAAGCTGCTAATTTAGATTACAGAGCAAGAGGTTACTTAATAATTAACAAAGTAAATGTGGTATTTGTTTTAAGCTGTAGTCCCGTAGGACCAAAACAGTCATGAAAGATAAGTTGGTGGCAAGAAATATAAATGCAAAAATCTTGCTGCTGTCATGGACCCTGGATTGTTCATAGAAGGCAATTAATTATTTTTGAAATAAATTATACCTCCCCAGTCAACAATCTCCAGAGTGGTGGCATCAAAAAGTAAGATAAATCAGAGAAGCAATTTCACTTCAATACCAAAAAAGCGAAGGGAGAAAAGGAAATTAAACCAGTACTAGACAGAGTTCAGAACTCAGTCAATTTCCTGTGGAAGTGGCTTAAAAAGCTCAACTCAAACTTCAATAATGTTTGGCTGAGAGAGAACACACCTAAAATAAGTTTAAATCAGAAAAGCATACTACAGTTTACAGATAAGATGTTTAAAACAGTCCTTCTCAGTTTAGTCCTTCTGGACAAACGTAACAACATTTTAAATTTTTTTTTTCCCAAATTGGAAATGATTTTTAGATCTCCTTGAATCTGGAAGTAATGAAAAGGAGAGGCGAAATAATTCCCAGCAGAAGAGAAGAACTTTCCTCAAACACAGTAGGAGTCTTCTGCAGAACTTCATGAAGAAATAACTTTGCAGATCTAACCTCTGTGTTCATCTCTTTCACATAGTTTTCAGAGAGAAGTAATAACAAATACATGCATTTCTCACTGAATTACTTGTCATTAACAAAATATAAAGTTGTATTAAATCCAAATTTTAAGACTAAGCATAAACACAGGGTGAAACATAGTGATACAGCACAAAACTGAGGAATTCAAAGATCTTATAGAAGTAATCATGTTTGAAACAAGTTGTACTGTAATGTTTATGAAGATCTACCATGCAGATTGCCAAATATTTTCCACAAACTCAACTGAAAGGTATTCCTCCAATATAAATGCACTGCCTTCTATAATATGTTTACATATGTGCTACTTCTTCCAGTTCTAAAAATTGGTAAAGATCACACATTTCCTAAGGAATAGATAGCAATAGTGACAACATGGCAAAAAATGGCAGCTTGTTATGTTGTGTGAAGCACATACAGTCCATTGCCAAGAAATTAATAATTTAAGTACTCAAACAAACAAGGCGGCCTGCCAACATAGATTTCTGCCTTAGTGAATTGGGAGAATTGAATTGGCACAAGTGACTGCAGCAGTCCACAATCACTGAGTCTCAACATTAAGGAGGCTACTATACAGCTTTATTGTTGACTACCAGCACATCCTTCTGCCCCAGCAGTCAGGCAAACATACATGACCACACCTCATCCACAAGCATGCAAAAGCTTGTCTTTAACCCATCCTGCATGGTCCACTAGCTTTAGCTATGTCTATAATCTTTGTTGCACAATTCTGCCATAGGAAAGCAGTGGTACCAAGTGATTATGGATAAAGTGGGCAGGGAGAGTGAGAAACAGACATCAGCACAACTCAGTGTCCTCTGGCAATTTCCACATGATTCTAATAATTTACCCATCTGTAAACAGGTATTAAGTAAGAATCAATATGAAATTATTTTGGAAAATCAAATTGCAACTAAAGCATGGATGTTCAATTAATAATTACTGTAAATGTAACCAAGCAACATTTTTTCAAGTAACCTTCAAAATTACTTACATCCAGCATTTCATATTGGAAGCACAAGTCCTTTCGAAAAATCTGACTCTTATGTTTATATTAATTCTGGATTTTAGAATTTTGTGCCTGTAACTTCATTTTGTGAGAAAACTTACAGCTATCATCAAAGGGTTAAGAAGAAAGCGTTGAATGAACCATCAGCATAAAGAAATTGTGCCAGTATGTAGGGAAGGTTTGCTATCCATAATGAGAAAGAGCTAAGTACAAGAGAAACATAACAGGGAAAAAAGAACCATCTGGATTACATTATGGTCTGAAAACATCCAGGGACACCTGAGACGAGCTTAAATTTTTTCAGAAAAATATAAGAAATATTTGAATTGTCTTCACAACTGTGTTTCTTTGAAGTGTAGCATTAGAGATTTTGCATTAAATTCTACATATAGAAGATATATTTAAAAACTATGGTACATAGATGTTTTCAGACAACTATCTTCTTTTCATTGTTCAGATCCCTCTGTTGGCCTTGGTTACTCTACACAGGAGTAGCTGTTTCACCAATGTACTATGCAACTTCTGTTTGGATAGAAGCAGGAGGTCAAGCACCACCAGTCACTTCAAGTGTTTTAAAAGTACAGAGGAGAGATCAAGGGAAAAAAAATCCAAACTGAGTATGGAGTAAATCAGAGGACACCTCTGTGTGGCAAAGGGAAGCACAGAAATACTTAAAATGGTTTGCCACTTCTAGCAAGAGGTCAAGGAGCATTTCAACTACGAAACTAGAATATTTCAACTACGGAAGCAGAAAGCAAGAAGAGGCAAATGGCCATCTGATTATGGTGTAAAACCACGCACCACAGAATTGTGTATCTAACAGGTGAGTTAGATACTGTTCTAACCATCCAGACAATATGCTCCAGTAGAGACTAGAGTGCAACAAAAAATATCCTGTTATAAGAGACTGTGTTCTTCTGTAATTGACTTTAGCAAAGATACCCAAATACAAGCATTAACATCTCTGAGATCTGAAAAAAGAAAATTTAAAGTCATCTAGAATTATAACAAAAATTTAGCAAGTACATTGACTTCAAAAAGGACAACAACCTTCAAAAGAGGATCAGTCTTGTTATTTCAGAAATCTTTTCATGGTGTTCAGCCTCTCATGATATGCTATCACTCAGTATGATTGCCACCTCTTGTTTCTGAGCTGGTGGACTTCATTAGCTGAGTGCGTCATATAGCGAATAAATGAACGGAAAACAGCATCAGGGAAGAGGGGGGAAATAAAGAGGTAAGAGTGGATTGTATTCATATCTAAGACACTTTGGAAAAATCTCACACAATATTTTTGGTAGTATTATCTCTGAATTCTTGTCTTTTATACAAGCTAGTAAGTATTATGTACTCAACAGCCCCAAATCAGTTGTAAATTCTTCTTTTGAGGAGACATGGATCAGATTAATGTTAAATTTAGGTATCACAAATTTACTAAGTATTTTTTTAAGAATCAAGAATTCATAGATTTATTATGTTGCAATTATTTCAGCAGTAAGACTTGAAGCTTTTATACTTTTTGAAAATGTTTACTTCCATATGCAGTAACTCTTAAGTGAGAAGTCCATTTGTAATGACTGGAGTCATTCTACCACCTACAGTGGTTAAAAGAAAAAGTGTGAAAGAGAAAGATATATGATACATGTAAATATATGACTTCCCCTAATTAATCAGCCCAAGACTGAGACTTGAAAAAGAGGCATAAGTATTTGTAAGAAATGGAAAGTCAATAGAAAAATATTCAAAGCATATTCATATTTTTTTCTAATAAAATTTAACCAGATACTTTAAGACATTAACAACATTTATTTTTTATGCAAAGTAGAGTGGCTTTTTTTTTGTTTGGTTTGGTCTAGGGTCACTGGGTTGGGTTTTCTCCTAAATTTTTCTTAATTCTGGAAAAAACTTACTTTTTTAATTTAATTATTTCAGTAATACTTGTGGGGTTTTTTTTATTTTATTTTATAATTTATCCTGCATTTAAGTGACTAACAAATTAACAAGAAAGTCATCAGCTACACAGAGTCTCTCCAAATGATCAGTCTGTGCCAAAGTTGATATTAGACAAGCACAGATATAAAATAATAGACAAAATAGGAAAACCTAGAAACTTTTGACAGTTCATTTAGTTGATGCTGATGACATCTCAAAGATATTAATTCCTCTATCTAGAGTTTGGAAGAGCACAAAGAGGATTATTGGCTTTATTCCCATTCACAGTAATTGAGTCTAAAGACAAAGGTGATTTTATATTTCATCATTTTCCACACACGCATTAAATAGCTTATCACTTTAAGATGCAATCTCATACAACTGCACTGCACACCTGGATAGTTTTGAAGTAATATCCTAAACAACAATCACCATGCCAAAGCGTATACACCCATATGGCTTTCAATGTTTAAGACAATGTGAACACTATGCATTTAAATTCTTTATGGCAGACTTCAGTGAAGAAAAATTAAATATACTCAAGTCCACCTTAAATCAGGCAGTGCCTTTGTTGAAATTATTACCAAATACTTCTGAATTTCCCACAAACTACTAAAGGGGTTCGAGGAAAACCTACCCTCACTTGACAGACGTAATATAATGAAATAAATAATAAACCCCGACTTGAAGCTAAAAGTTTTGCTCAGCATTAATACCTGTGAAACTAGATGCATGTTTTATATCCATCTATTGGACTGCACCTTGAATAGGATACCTCTAGTTCACTGTTTGGTGTACATAGCTTATTTAATGCTGCATCTTGCAACATGCTTTTTTGGGGAAAAAAAAAAAAAGGGCACAAAAAACCCCACAAATCAAAACAAACCAAGGCAACAAACAAACAAAACACCCCAAAACAAACAAGAAACAAACAAACAACCCCACCCCCAAAATAAACCCCAGAATCTCTCCTGAAAAAAACAAGAAAAAGTGTTCTTTTCTAACCTCCATAGTGTTACTGAGTTCTGAAAGCTATACAATAGCCTAGAAAGGGTTAAAATTCAAAATACACAAGTTACAATGCATTTTTTACAAGCTATTACAACTCTGAATAGATGTCAAAGGTATCTATGGGGATTTTTTTGCTTGCCAAAGAGAAAAACAATCTTGATTTATTAACCTATTACTGGCTGTTTGAAAGACTGAAAAAATACTGCACCACTTAAGACAGACACCCAATAACCCGCAATTGAAATAAAAATCGTCATACTCTTACAAAGAACTATCTTCCATATTTTTACTTTCACCTTTGAATTTGTATCCTTATTTGAGGCAGAAATAACCTACCTGACTTCAAGTTTCAACCTCCCCTATCACTGTAAATATGACACAGTCATCTCTGCATAATATTATCTACTTGGAAGCAGATATGGATCATATTTCTTTCATAAGAATGCTTTTTCCTAGATATTATGTTGTTAACTGAGATCAGACATTACAATAAGATTAACCAGAGGGCTCATTCATATCCTCTCAAACCTAACCTAGCACATTGAGACTCAGAATTCTGAGACATAAAAATGATAAAAAAACCAAGAAGCTGGTAGTAAATGCTCCAAAGAGATACTCTTTTTAACAGGGTAAAAGGAGTTAGGCCATTTTGAAGAAACCATTATTGGCAGACTAATCTGGGAATAATTTTCTCAATGGGAAAACCGCTTTTAATTAAGTAGTGCTTGTTAACATTTCGTGACACAGACATAAAATGTAATTAATGCACAAAGATATTCCCTCCTTTAAAAAGCCTGCAAATTTACTCTCTCGCTAGCAACCCTAAGTGAAAAAACTCCAGAACTTATCAACGATAATTCTGAGCTATTAATACAAAAACAGATCAAAGCTTTATTCAGGTAGGAACCTTACCTTCCTTTTTCAACAAGCAGCAGGACATCTATTCTCTCTCCATTTTGCATGACACTACTGGTTGCTGAAAAGAAAAATACATACACATCTGTATGACTTTCACAGACACATTTTTATAGACAAATGCATACACATGCATGCACATATAGATGTGGTTTTTTTTCAAAATTATCTCCGGTGGCAAACGGAGCATGGAATTCTTAAACTTAACAATTAAAGAATGATGCTGGTAATAGAAACAAAGCTCCACAAAATACCACATTACATTTACATTTTAAAGAAAAACTAATACAAAATATGATCAAGAAATTTTAAAGATGTACTTTTTAATGTGAGAACATGCTACACTGTTTTATTGCACTAAACTTGTAAATGCAAGTTGTAGAAGACATAACGATTCAGAGTTATGCTGGATTTTGGAATCCATTAACTTCTTGCACCCTAATGGCTGCACATATTTACAATAACATAATGCAAGTTATCTGTTTATTGTGAGGATCAGTGCCATCCTTCTTTATGTAGCCTTATGTTATCCCTGCTGAAAAAAGCACCCTGTAAAACACCTACAGCAAATACATCTGGATGGTTTTCAGTTACAATGCTTATAAAACTATACTGTGCACTATATTAAAACCAGAAAATGAAATGTAAGCTGCTTACTAATTCGAAATTCTGAAAAGTTAATTTCTCAAAGTGCATGTCATATATAATTCACACTTCATTTCAACTAATTCCCAGAGACAGTAAAGACCTAAACACCAATGAAACTCAATAAACACATTGCATGTTATTTGATGGTTTTGCAGCACATATACTCCTAGTCTCACCTATATTTACTGAGTCAAATATCAAGAAGGTAAATTACTATAGTTCCACAAATTATTCATTATTTGTCAAGTTTCATTTATACAATTCAGTATTAATAGTGGAGCAGATTTGTTCTGGAAAAAGCAGAAATCAAAGAGTATGGCTATATAATATTTCCAAGAAATACAACTAATATTTAAAAACCCAAGCAAAACCAATTCGCATCCGAAAGTCAAAAGTGCTTCATTTTTATACATGAGATATAATACACAACGATTTTGCATGCTTTCATGATTCTGGCAGAGGCAATTACAGTTGCATCATCAAAACAAATATCAGGAACAGTTCTCATACTGCCTAATCTTTTAATTCTGAATTAAGATCAAAAGTATTCACAACTTAAAAGACAACTAGAGGCATAAAAACATTCCTGATTAAAAACCACCTTCATGTTGTTATTCACACCAAATACAAGGTGGCAGTAAATAAACAGTAGAAAACCCAATGGCATTTAGGCAAGCTCCTGCAAAACAGCCCACAGTCTGTCAGCATTTATCAAGAGGATTATCAGCAAAGAGCTAAATTATCTTCTCCATGTTACTTTATTATAAACCTTGAATTATATGTACTTTTCTATATAACATATTGCCTTGTTCAATATGAAATCAAGTAGGGCACATACACTTAGAAGAGGATTCAGAGCATAATTACAAAAAATGAGATAAAACTGGTCATAGAAGACCATTTTTACAAATATTTTTATCTTTTCACATCATTATACTGAGCGATTAATATTTTTAGTATCTGAAAAAAGTCTATTAGTATGTGAAATATTTTTCCAAGAGAATTATCATTTTCCAGTATGTTTGAGTATTTTAAAACTAGACCTGTCAATCATCTCAAGAATATGTTCTGCAGTGAGTATTTCTGACCTGTCAAAAATATGAGACAATAATCCCAAAAGGTTATATATTATTATTCAATTTTCTACTCTTGTAAGAAAGATATGGCTGCAACTGGAATAAAAATTGTCATAATTCATTTTAAAGCTGTGAAAAATTTCTCTAGCATGAGCCAAAAAGTAGGAAAAAAATCCCCAAGACAGAAATTTACCAACACCGTATTTAAATAAGATTTGGAAGAACATCTGACTCATGTAAAGGAATAGTTACTGAGCTTCCCAATATTTATTACTTTGAAATGTAGTAGAAATGTCTTTAACAGTGAATTAATCCCATAGAACATTTTCTGGATACTAGATGCTAAACCAAGTTCTTACTTAATTCTTGCAACCTCCTTAGATATATGGAATCTTCTTCAGCATCCTCCATTTCAAGACAAAAATAAAGGCTGGACTTCTCTATAGCAAACCAGCCTTTCCTCCACTGATCCAGGTTATGGCAATCTTTGTAGAACAGCTGCCCAATCAGGTCACAGTCTCGCTCTAACAACGATTCAGCCACAGGGGGAACAAAATGCTACCAAAGAAAATGGGGTGAGTCAGATGAAGAAAAGAACCCTCTGCCCCTAAAAAACAAAATCAAAATATTGCAAATCTACAGGATTCTAGGACAAAGGTCACAGTAAAAAAATAAAACTTTGAGATATAGCTTTCATAAACCCATAGATACACTAAATTTAAAATATAAAATTAGGTTTAATATTTTCTCCATTCATACACTACAATTCAAATATTTCTGCTTTTAAACTACCACTGATTTAATTAGTAATATGATTATTAATATTTGGAACAGTATAAAATATGGTATCACTTTATGAATTCTGTTTCAGCAAATAAATTTAACAGAATTGCACCCATAAAAATCGTAGGTGAAATATATGCATACAGTGTATGTCTTTATACTAGAGCATCTTTAATATATTCTTAAGGTCGGTATTAAAATGCTGCTTCAATTCCTTTCACATTTTATTTTATTATCTTGTTTCAAACATTAAATCACAGAAGTTATTTCTTTCTGTTGCACAAGAAACCTTTACACACAGGATAGATCAGCATTCATCAATAATGGCTTTGTAAAGGTTTTAAGCTAACAGTCAAACTTTATTATTTGTGCAAAGGCTCCTGGCCTAACTGAAAAAGATAATTATTGGTATTACCTTAGCTATTGCTGAAGTCCATTTTCTTTGCGAATATGCAGTTTCAGCTCCAAATAGAAAAACACGTTCTGACATTAAGTATATTTCAAATGTAAAGATGTCCCTAAAGCAAGCAAGAGAACACAAGAGTTTTATTTCACTATTTTTTCATTCTTTCATATGCATGGCATGGAATCCATCTGCATTTCTCCTCCAGTATTACAAGTGCAGTGCAGCTAATAATAGAGCACTTTACAACACAACAGGCTCAAAGTACTTTGCAGCTCAAATAATACATCTTTGGAGGATATGGTGTAATAGCGTTCTGAGTAATTCCAAAATGCATAAAAATGTTTACATATAGTCATTAAAAATGCATAGGGAATTTTTTGCTTTTTCAAGTTCATGCAATTTGATCAAGTATATTTTTGTCATGCATTCAAAATATTTTTTTAATGTTTAATGCAAGCAGAACAACTAGTTGAATGGGAAGTTGCAAACAAGTTGAAATGTTGGTTCATAGGCACTTCTAGATGTCATTTGGTCTCATGTGCTGCTCAAAGAGGGATTATCACAATGAGAAGCCTTGAGAACAGTCAGGGATGGAGAATACTATTATTCTCACCAACCTGTTCCTGTCCTCTGTCTGCCTGCTAAGATGAGGCTTTTTCTGTCAGACAGCCTGAATCTGCTGGGGAGAAATGGGTGGTCACTGTGGATCACCTGTCATCACCAAGATGAGTAGGATTACTTTGAAGTTGCCGTAGATCGAGAAGCTCTAAAAAGTTTTCTTAAGGGAGGTTCTTGGGTTTTTGTCTTTTTAAAAATTATACCATTATTTAAGCAGATGAACCCTGTTGTTTTTCAATTCTTAATGGACAAATAAGGACAGCAAAAGAAGAAAAAGCAAACCAGTTTAAATTGGTGCAGAATTTCAAAAGTAAATATAATGTGGAAGTTAGGGTTGGTCAGTCCTTAACTTACAAATTATGGTTTACCAATTTATACAATGGTTTTGTCTGTGACCTGTCCCTAGATGCCAAATTGATGGAGCATGCTTTTTCCTTTCAATGCTGGAGACTGAGATTTGTCTAAATGTGGAGAACTGAGCGTGAGTCACTTCTGTAATTTTCAATAACCACTCTGAAAATTATAAAAACCACTTTGAAAATTATATAAACACTTAGTTCTGCCTAACAGGATAGATATTTTTAAGGACCAGCCATTGCACTACATGAAATATCAAATCTAAAGGAATTTCTCATAAAACTCCTCAGTCGCAGGTAAAGCACAACAGGAGGTTAGTTATTCCCTGAGAGTGAAGTATTCAGCCAAGATGTTTCTTAATTTAGCTAATACCCTAAAAAGGAACCGCTTGGAAATGCTGCAAGCAATAGATTAGATTTGAAGACAGAAGAAAAAAGTGATTTTTTTCTTTTCTTCTGGATATCACAGAGCTACTGCAGAATAGTGAAGGTCACTTCCCTATATTTGATAGCATATTGAGATATCACCATGTTTCAGGATTTCTCTCACCTGTAGTGGTCTAAGTCTTTTATTCCTATTATCTTTTTCAGAAACTTACTGAACAGACTATGCTTTCTTTGCAGACAATTTTGTTTTGTAACTAAAAGCATTACAGTATTATACTGTAGAAAGTTATTTTTATTTTAGGTGCATATACATGTGTTAAAAAATTTAAAGAAAGTGTTATGGAGTCTGTTAGACAAAGTATATTTTAAACAAAGATGTTGCCCTAAAGAAATCAAGTATCACTGCAATCAGATTTAGGTCACTTTTCATGCAATGTTTTACATGTACAAATGGGATGTGAGAGAGTTATAAAAGAAAAAACAAGACTTCACCAAAAAAATCTGTTAACTTCAAACTAAAAATATCCATCAGTTACTCTGTTGTCCTCAGCTACAGAACAAAGAAGGGATTTCGAAGACCAAAATCTCTGTGACCAATCCAGAAGCATTGTGGAAAGCTCCAGTCTGCTGCATTAGAAGGAAGAAGCAAAGCAAGAATTTTGGCTTGAGGCAGAGGTCAATCTCAGAAAGAAAAATGAGTATTAATTGTTCAATGTATTATCATGTAACCTTTCAAGCACTGAGAATATGCATCACAGATTTAATAAGAAACAGATGTATCTAATTTAAGCTGTCCTTCTAAATTCTAACCCTAATATTTTCATTCTATCACTATAGAAAAAAAAAGAAAATCCCTAAATATCATATAGCACTAATTTCTTGAAGTCAAATAAAACAATTCAGCTTTTTTTCTAAATTGCCTATTTAAAATTCAAGAAAAAAATTAACAGTTTGTTTATTGAAATATGAATTCAGGAGCTTACCCTCTATTTAAAAAGTCTGACTTGTGTACTACAAGGCAGATAACTTCATTGATGTCAATCATACCATTAGGAGTGGTAGTTTTATCATTTTCGTAGTAGCTCAGAAAGCCACTTTCCAAAGTGCACCATCTTTTGTTGCAATCTGTGATTAAAGAAATAATAGAAAGGTCAGGGTTTTTTAAGTAAGTTTTTTTTTTCTCTAAATATAAGTAAATAAAAGGTGGAGAAAAAAAGTCTACAGAGCAACTTCAATTAATTCAAGTAATTATCACAACTAAATGGTTATTCCCTTATGACGTAAAATACAAATGCAACACATGACATAGCATAGTAATGTTTGTTACTGAAGACACTCATTAATTCATTCTAGCTTATGTCTAGTCCTCAGAACAAAATCTGAGGTGCATCTGATCCACTACTTCAGAGAAGAAAGATATTTTTTATTTTCTACAGTCCTAAAATTCCTACACAGATGGCAAAATATTTCTGAGAATTTCATAAAACAGATCTGGCAAAAAACCACTCAAAAAATCAAACCAAAAAACAGTTGCAATTTGCAAATTTGCAACCACGTTATCTGATATTATGTTATCTGATATTTCATCCAATTCCTTTTTCTGTTGTTTTCTATATGGTTTATGCATGTTTTATAAATATTTTGCTCTATTTTATTAGTATTTATTTGTATCATGCTATTTGCTATCTAGTACTATCTAGATTCTGTGTAAACACATTTAAGTACTAAAATAAACATAAGATAAATGATTTGACAATGTATAGGTTTGCAGGAGTTGAGCACCAAACTTTAAGGTTTTGAATGTTCAGGGGTTTTTCCCTGAATGTTCCCCAGCTTTTCCCCTCCCATCTTCCAAAACCTGTTCTACAAAACAGCTCATTACTGCAATATTCATTAAACTATTAAACTCTCAAGTAAAATTTTGAAATATCAAGGCTTTTAAAAGGGCTCCATAAAACCTTTTACACTAGAAACAAAAGCAAAAATCAAACTCTAGCTTCTAAATCTCTAAGCTTTACTTTTTGATCCACTACACCAGAACAGCACCAACACTGGAGCTCTCTTCCTGCTGATATCCACAGCTGTTAATTAACAACAACTCTCCTCAAAAGTTACGCACCCCTGCTGAAACCACTGATGCTGCTATAATGAGAGGTGCACACAGAGCTGCCTCTCTCACGTACTGAGACGTGCATGATGAAAAACGGGGCTGTATTTCCAGGTGTTCCACCTGGTTGGTGTAAAACCTTGGTTAATTCACAGCACTGAATGATCTCTTGAGTGTCCTTTTACCATTAGTTACCCCCCATTAGTCTGCAAAGGGGAAACAGTTTTCTGTGACAACAAACACAGCAGTTACATTTTCAGCCCTTGGTGCTAAAGACAAGGCTGACAACTGCCTCAGAGACACCTAACACTGTAAAAAAACTTAACTCTAATGGTTAAACTGCTTCACAGGATTCTGAGTTGGAGCCCTATCCACACACAGCATTAAAAAAAAAAAAAAAAACCCCACAAAAAAAACCCCACAACCAAATTTAGACAAGTGCTGTGAGAGAATGGTGCTCCCTCTCTGGCCTGCAGAGGACTCAATTAGTTCATGGCAAGTCAGAACTGCTTCAACAGGAGTTCTCTAGACCTAAATACTTAGGTCAGATTTTTTCAGGTAATATGACCTTATTTGAATATCTACAGGCAGAGGAGGGAACTGAAACTGTTTCTCCCACATCTAACCCTCAAATTACTTCCTAAAGAGAGTAAGAAAGAAAAAAATATTTCCACTTATTCACAATAATTTGTAATATAGATATTACTTCATGTTAGTGAGACTTAGATACAGTTCTGAATGTAGTGAAAGAAAAGAAAAAGAAAGATTATAAATTTTATGTTTGAAATAGCAAAAAGTGCTTCTGTCATACTACTTCTTAAACATGTCAGAGACAGATTAGAGCCCTAAGGCAAGAGCAGTTTCTCATTCAAAATTGCAGGGTTTTTTGTTGTTGTTGAAAGGATGTCATTAAATCTCTTTTCCCCATTCCATTTGTCTCCTTGAACTGCAAATGGTCAGGGAAACCTATCTTCCCACATATCTGTAAAGAGGCCATCCCAGAAACATCAGTCCTGACAAACCCATGGATAATTCAACATTAATACAAAAACAAAGCAAACAAACGTCCACCCCAAAAAAAGCAAACAATAGAACATCCACCATCTTCAAGACACTATCACAATTTCAGAGCACAAAGCTTGAGCTGAGAGTAATCTGTTTCCTTCCTATTTACTCTATGTTCCTCCAAGTAGTAAGTGCAGTGCTGAGCAACTGACTACAAACTTTCAAAGCATCTTCATTTTTGGCCACTGAAGACTTGAAATGGAAGACAGTCAAAATTTCTTGCCTAGAAGCTTTCCTCATGATTTTTAAGACATCCTACTAACAATGCTCGTCTCAGTGCCTCTCCCCCAAAAAGGACAACAGAAGCTACTCTGTGAGCACTTTCAGATAAATCTTCAATCTATACTGCACTTCTAATAATCCATCGAAGATGCCTCAGAAGAGATTGTTTTGTATCTGCTCTCCAATTCCCCAGGCACAGGCTTCTGGGTTTATAATTTTTTTATGAATATAGATACAGATACCCACAGCATGGAAGATCAGGCCTGAACTTGGAGCAAGTAGTAATGAGGTTTGCAGTTATTGCATTGTTTCCCAAATGAGCTCAGTGCAATTTCAGAGCAGTCCTGGATAAAGTCCTACCCAGCAGCAGTCCTCTGTCAAAACAGGCATCTTTGTTAAGAACTGCAAAGTTGCTGGGAAATCCCTGTGATCAGGCATTAGCTCAGTTATCACCCAATACTTTCAAGAATGTGGACACACACTAACACACAGATTCTTCAAAAGCACATTTAAACAGGAGTTCTATGCTTTAGCCTGCTTTTAATATCCATGAAGGATCTTAAAGGCATATGCCATGAGAATATGGACATAATCATACAACAATATGTATACAACAGTGCAGGATGCCATGTAATGATTTTAGGAGCAATAAATTTAATAATAAATCACCACAGATTTTAAAAATCCACAGTATTTGTTTAGATGAAAGAAGAATATATGAAGACGAATGGGGAGAAAAAGGGAAAAATTATCTCATAACACCTCTCTCAGAATAAAAAGAAAAACAGAAGACTGATATGCACAGGAGACCACGTATATCTACTGTGATATACATTCTTTATCACCCCATAAAGTTCAAGTTGTCATAGAGTTGTTGTAGATGCTCATTTCTACTCAGAAGATTTTGTAAATTTGTGAGCTTGAAAAATATCGTGCTAAAAAGTCAGTGCTACTTGTAAAGCATTTCTGTAATAGAATCATTTTAGATGAAAACTAATTTTTGGCATTTATCTAAATATAATTAAAGCACAAAGTGTTTCTATTTGGTTTTTATTTATCATTTACTGTGTTAACCGAACAATTTTTCAGAAGTTCAGTCTTCTTCCTCTGTCAACCACCTAATGAAGAGATCAAGACAAACAGCATTTTCTTTATCTGAGAGTGGTCTACTGAATCAAAAGAGGATATGTCAAAGACATTTTATCTCAAAAAAAGAGACGCAAGAAGTTAAATAGAATAAAATTCACCCAAATCATACATATTCATGTATTATTCAAATACATAAATTAAAAGTGAAATACCTTCTTTTAATTTCTTCTCTGTAGGAAGCCTAGCTGCATTAGAAGAAACTTTGTACAAGAATTCACAAAGAAAGCTGGAATGTGAAGAATCTTCAGAGAAGCCACTTTCAAAACAAGTATCATAGTTTGGGAAATCTATTCAAAGAGAAAGGAGTAAATAACACACAGATCTTCAGTTTATATCAGTTAAGGCCATTTTTCCACACATCTTTCTAAATGCATGTCTGTAAATATGTAGTTGCTCTGCAATACCGAGCTTTTTACCACAACACAAATAAAACTTACTGGTTTTATTTTTATAATTAGAAAATGTACTCACAAAAAAACACTGGTTCACATTTGTTACAATGCTGCCATCGTCAATCACTGCTTGCTAAGGTAATATAAAATACTTTTTTCTGATGTACCAAATTTTGATTTTCATCCCTTACGTAACATACTTCAGCAGAAGGAGACTGCTTGTCTTGGGGACTTACATAGAGTTTACCAGCAACTCTGGCAGCAGAGAGACAGTGATTTCAGGAATCACCATCAACATGCACTCGCCTTCCTCTCCCTAAAGATAAGAATATGATGGTGCTGCCTTGGTTGGAGGACCAAAAGTAGAAAAGATAGAGCCAAGACAAGCAAACTTCTCTCTCTGCAGCCTTAGGACCACTAGAGATCATAGCTAGCAATAAAAACACCCTGGGGTTCCATGTCTGTACCATGACTGAGCTCAATATCCTATGATCCAGTGCATGGCACTGGCCTGAGCAATACTCAAGCAGAGGTTAAGGCACTGTGCTTGCCCTTGGAAGCCTTAATTCATTCCTGTGTTTTCCACTAAGACCTTTTTTGTTCAGCCTGGACAGTGTTACTTGGAAGAGTGACACAAGCCAATGGAAAACTGGTCCAGGACTACATCCACATAACTTTTTTTTTTTTCAGTGTAAATCTGCATGTGAACTTTCAGCCCCTTACTGCTTCCAATACTGTCCAGCCCTTTTAAAAGAAAAGCTCAGCCACACCCATACAGCTCAATTTATTTATTGTTAAGAACAGCTTTCTGTTTTCAAGAGCCTCATAGCAGCCACACACTGCAAACAGAACTGTTGACTACCAAGTTTATAATTTTTCCAAGCTGCAACAGAAGCTGTGATGGGAAAAAGAGGTTTCTGGGATAGATCATACTGCAGGTTCAAGAGGTGAGTTTTATTTTGGGAGGAGAGCTTGTGAAAAAACAGCTAGGTCTGTGTGCAATAGGAGTAGATATCAATTTAAATAATCTTTAAGAAAAAAAACAAAGTGCTAGATAAATTCTTTAGGTATATGTTAAATGTACACATTCATTTTTTTTTCCTGGTAAAAGACTGGTAATATTGACAGAGAACATGCTGGTTTTTTCTGTGCTATAATTAAGGGTATGAGATCTATGACTTATCACTGTGTTGTCCAGGGGTTTTTTAAGTGCTAAGTATGTCTGAGCAAAACAGTAAATCTGTACACAATTGAAAATTGTGCACTAATAAAACCCAGTTAATATCATCACAACTGCCCCTGTGCTCTACCACTGTTTTTTCAAAGCAAAGCAAATTTTTCTTCTGAATTTTTTCTTTCTCTTTTTCACAATATAGAATGAGATCAAAAGAAAGAAATTCACCGTACCTGAGAACTTATTATGGTACAGGAATTCCATTTGCAGTCTTTGTCCAGCTTTCTTGGCTAACAAGTATGGGGTGCTGTAAACGGGGTCTCCAGTGGCACACATTGCGTCAGCCCCGCTGAAGAGCAACATCAGAGTTTCCAGCACATCTTGCTTGACTACAGCAGCACACAGGGCCTTATCACAGAGGGGGAAAACAGGGAGTCTGTTTAAATTAGAAAGTTACTGGCCACAAATACATGGAAGATAGATGCAAATCCTTTCACCTCTGATATAGCTAGACCATAAACATTGATAAGTATTACAAAGTATGGTCTGAATCTAGAAAAACTCAGCAACAACAAAAATATCCCGAAACATCAACCCAAACTCTGCAAGATGTTGCTGTCACAAATTTCACTTGGGAAGGACAACATGAATTAATACAATTCGAGGGGAAGCTTGCTTTTTATTTACATCAAACTACTAAAGAAAATCTATTATTTCGGAACTCAGAAGTTCAACCGAAGAGATGAGATTAGATTCTTAAACCCTATTACTTGGACAAATACTGAAATTCCTAGGTATTTTTTTAAAAAACAGTCAATAAGGCAAATTACTTTTCAGTGTATCTTAATAGTTGTTCATCTTCCTTGAAATTTAAACATCTCACTGCATCCTAAAATAAGAGTCTCCTTTTATTTTTGTATAAACAAACACGATCAATGTTTTTTTTCTTTCACAAGAGTGGTCCAAAACCTTAAAACAAAAATAGCTACACAATTACAGCAATATATTCAATTAAAATTTCTGATTTAATATTTATTTAAGTTATTTAGTTAATGATTGAGTTTTTCTTAAATAATTAAAGCAAAAGTCACTCAAAATAGCAAGAGTACTCTTGTAAAATTTAGCTCTTCTAATAAACACATAGGCACCCAGGAGGCACAAGACAACACAGAAGACAGTTCAGTAAAAGTTCTAGAATTACTTGGCAATGAATGGCTTATTACATGGTAATTCCATGTCTCCATAGAGAATTTGATAACTTTTCCCAGTATTTAAATGGTTATTTGACATATATAATTCCCCACAAAAAACAAACCCCACAGATTTAAGAAAAATCATGCCTGTATAACGTTGAGCTTCTTTCTGTAGTCTGCAGTTATAGTATTAAATAAAATCTCACAGCTATTATCAATTAATAAAAAGTAATCCAAATGTCTCATTTTGCAATGACAAAGAGTTCCCCATGATGCCCCAAATGTTTCCCAACTCTAATGAAATGCAGAAAACAAACTCAAAGTATACAGTAAGAGGTTCTATACTTCAGCTAGAGGTGTTTCAGTGATATATACTCTTATATGCCCTTATTTTAAATTATGTGTATAACTAACATACAACTTACCAAATGTAAGAAAAATTACACTTCCTTTTCCACACAGTAATACAGAACAAATGAGATGACTACGGTTCAAACCACACAACTTTTAAATGCTACTGCCTCCCCACAATCTCTGCATATCCTTTGAGACAATTTGACTCATGCAACTGCATTAAAATTGCAAAATGCATTAAAACTCTTCTGTATTCATTAACCCTTAACAATCATGACTCAAACCATCAGACATTAGAATTCAGTCAAATGGACATCAAAATTTACAGAGACATTGATAATTAAAGTTCTCCATTTTATAACTCGAAAGAATTTGGGTTTTTTGTAAAAGGAGAGAACACATATTTTCCATCATTAATTTTATCTTTTTCATTTCTGGTAAACTACAAGCTACTATGTAAGTGTGTTTGAGCTATTTTCACCACTGATAACAATGAATCATCTACAGTATTTGAATGTTAGATGTCAGCCACATAAGGTATAAGAAAAAAAAAAACAACATGTAAAGAAGTAATCTAAAGAAGTGAAGCAGAAATTCGCATCCCTGGACTTCATTTGAATTAAAATAAAGATCTATATTTTGATGGCTCAAGAAAACATAAGAAAAACTACCATAACCTTCTTCAAAAAACTAACGGGAAAAACAAGAAACTAAGTAGTCTTGCAATGACTCCTGTAAAGGCTCCTAAACAACCCTTATTCAACTGTGTCAGAAAGTCATTCAGGATGCTGAATTAATTTCTCACCAATTTAACAAGATGACCAAACTGCACACAGATACAATACAATCCGAAATGTAGTATGGGCTTAACCATGCAATATTACCTTATTCAACTGTTCCTTGGTTTTGTAGAGAAAAGGTGTTTTCCTGAATTTTCCCTCTTTATATTTTTGGGTAATGAATGCTATCCTTTTTTCTGCAGGGTCATCAATATGCAATTCTTCATCTGGAGGAAGATTTCCAGCCCAAAAACTGTTTGCCCTCTTATTTCCAATGACGATAAAGAGCTAGATGACATGCAAGGAAAAAGTTAGCAAAATAGTATGAAGGATATGGAGCTAGCCTCTAAACAGTTTTCACCGGCTAAAAGTTGAAAGTTATTAAAGAAAACAAAATTTCCTGCAGGAGACAGAAGCCTCTCTCAGTCACTGCCTATGGTCATCTATAAATGAATAATTAAGCCTGCAGTCATAATTTACCATCAATAGCAGCTAAGTTTCACAAGGCTAACCAGTTCCAACACTTCACTATATATTAGAAAATACTAGTTAAAGTTTCAGAGAAGAGTAGCATGTGCTTTAAAGAAACCACTGAGAGCTCCAACCCTCCCTATCAGGACCACTTTTTAACACCCCAAGCAGCTAAGCTGGTAGTGAGAAGTTTCCTCTATTTTCCGCTTTCTCCATTGTTTGTACTCTCCAAAAGCATTTTGTTTCTTTTTCCCCAAAAATAGTAGATACTTGGAGAAATATTAAGAGAAACTGTACATTTAGTTAGCAAAACAAATGAATATTTTTAATTACACAAAGGTACGCAATGCACAGAAACATATTGTTTAGCAGTTTTATGTTCGGTTTTCTTGTGAGTAAGGCAGTAAATAACTCTTTTTCGTACAGTAGGTTTCAAGATGGAAAAAAGAGTTAGCATATCACAACATACCTCAATAAGTTCATTGCTCCAAATGCTGGCATCCATTTTTAGACTTCGGACCTTTGAATCTCTTGGTCCTAAAGACCTGTGTTGTCCTGAAAATCCAATAACATTACTTAACTAAGGCACTTAAATAGGGTTTCTCTTCTGCTGAGGTAAAAATAAATAAATGTGATGAAGCTGGATTTATTCTACTTGCTGTTTTTAAAAAATGTTAGATTTGACATTCGAATATTAAATAAAAGCATCAAAGATACACCTATTAAAAAAAAAAACAACAAAAAAAAAGTGAATTTCATTTGATAGTAATGAATAAACAAATTAGGCTGTCTCATGTAGACTATTTCTGGGAGAGTTTGGTTTGAAAGAAAGCCTAGAATTATAAATTATTTCCTTAAATCTTCTGCTTAAGGACATATTTCAGTATAAAACATGACAGAACTGTAGTTTTACTAGTATCTGAAAAAGCTATTCCTATTGGCAGTAAAATATGCCCAGATGTAACAAAATTAAAACCCAACATTTATACACAAAAATCATTATTCTTTGGCATCTAGCCTTACAAAAGCCATTCCTTTCCCATGAATTCCTATTGTGTCTTAATTTCCACTAATTGGTAAAGACTATTCATCTGAGAGAACTCAATCACCACAGACATGTCATCTATGCATGGAAGTGCTTTAGAATAAAAATGCTCTGGGTATTAAAAAAAAGTTTTGCTCCCATTTTGTATCTCAAAACTTCCACAAGGATAACACTTCAAAAATAAAATAAAATATTTTTTTTTAAAAAGCCAATTCAAGGACATACATAGATATGCAAACATGACATTTTGTAGAACCCACATAGCTTGTCATTAATTACTCTACCTGCACACTTCTTACAAATGACAACACAGAGATTGATGGATGCCCAGTCGGGACTGGGAGCTTTACAGTCAGCGCAGCTCCTGTTGGACTCATTGAACCAAATCTTCTCAGCTACTTCATAATCAGATAGAGTTTCTGCTATTGATTGCTCGAGTGCTTCAATCCAGTCTTGTTTCTCTCTTTCTGACTCTGCTGTAAAGCTGAAACAATTGACTTTTCTGTGTTATTGATCTTTATGTTAAAGCCCAATTAAACATGGTCTGTAGTCTCTCTTATTTATTACATTTACACCCAAAATCACAGCCAAAAATCTTTCTCCACACAGATATAAATACTAAGATGGAATGTATTATTTGGTATTTTTAGTCAGTGAAACTCCCTCTGTTTTAGTACTTTTTTTGACAGAATCACTACTAGTATAAGCTACACAGCTTTCGTAAGCTACACAGCCTTCACATTAACATTCCTGAGTTAATTTCAATCCTTTCATGTTACCAATTACCAAACTTAAAGACTGAACTTTAACAAAAGCACAGAATGACATAAGAAAACAAGGAGACTTACTGAGAATTAAAAATGGACTTGCATTTCATTTGAATTTTTCTTTTTAAAAAATTAAAATAGTAAACAAACATCAATATGGTCATGTCTTAAGAAAAAAACCAAAGAACTAGCTATCTACCAACTAGCAACAGATTCAAATTGCTGATCAAGACTAATTTACCTGCTAGTTGACTGAGAATGAAAGTACTTGCTAACATTTAACAGGTCCAGGAGAACAAAGAAATTTCTTTTTCTCCTTCATTAAGACATTTCATTCAAGAAACACTACAAGACTTAACAAAAGGCTTTTATTAGCATGTACTTTCATTTTCTTAAAAATCATTGCAAGTCTCACCATCAGCCAAAGAGAAACTTTCAACTGCATTCAATCAAGGATTTCTACAAGGGATAGCACATGAAAGCTTCTTTTCATATAAAATGTGTAATTACTAAATGGATGCAGCATTATTTCACTACTGAAGTTTATTATTGTTTGGGATGGAGTCAATTTGTTAAAGTGGAGAAATTCCTTTCTCTTTTTTTTCTTATTTTTATTTTGCCCTTGCACAGAATGAACAAAGAAGGCTACATAAAAATACAAACCTGTGGGCATAATATGCCTAGTCAGGAGCTAACAGAAGCAGCACACAGCCAAATAAATGGAAGCAAATCCTCCCATTTTTCTAAAAGTTGCTGAACATCCTTAATAAAAACATTACCTTTTCATCCAAATTAGCTACTGCACTGCAGTGTGAAACCAGTATTTCTTTAGTGCCTTAGTTAATTGCATATTTTGTAAAGTAAATATTAAAGTTCTTACCTAAAGCTTTTATAAGGAGTAATTATTTCAAAAGATTGCTTTGCAGCCCGATCCACTTGTTTTACTTTTGCCACATTCATAGGGATTAAAGTGATACCAAATCCTGTCTTAAAGTCCTAGGGAACAGATAATAAAAGTTTAGGGGGTTATCATTCAAGAATAAAATGTGTGAAGAAGAATTATTTCATCATGGTCCAAAAAAACCAAGATCAGTAATAGACACCTTTGCCATAACATACAAGCCACTTCTGAATTACTAATGCATAAATAAATCTCCACTAACTTTTGTCCAATCACTAAGTTTCCAACTACTAGAATCTTGAGGTCCTAAGACCTTACTTGATTGTTGGTAGGAGAAAAAAAATGCATGCTCTAACTATTAACAAAGGAAGAATAAAGAAAAAGTTTTAAAATGTGAATGCAAAATTATGGAAGGATTTAGCTTAAATCATGCTTCAGTGTCTAAATAACCTTTATACATCTAAATCCTTCTGATTGACAGCAATTTTTTTTGCTTTAAAACTGTTTTAACTAAATGAAATATGTATAAAATTCTTTCTTAAACCTTTGGTTTCTCACGCTTCTGATCTACTACATGCACTAAACATGTCTTTGAAAAAAAGTCCTACAAAGCAGCTAAAATAGACAAAGGGTTAGTTGTGATTTAATTATTAGAAAGTATTTTTGCCTTAAACCAAGAGAAATTGTTTGGATTTTTTTCCTGCTGCATGGAAAAAAGTATTTAAATACCATCAGCCTTTCTTTCTTTAAATTAATTTACATGTACCTCTAAAGGCAGTCACTTCCGCAAGATTAACTTCTGGAAGTATTAGCATACTTCTTGAAAACAGTAACTAAATCAGAAACAAAAACAAGCTATATCACCCAAGCAAAAAGCCAAATTCACATACTTCACCACTTGTACGTTCACTAAGTTACCTCTCACATAAGAAGTAGTTGGGTACAGACTGATTAAAATAAAAGCACTGAAGGATAAAAGCTTCCTTCAGAGTTGCCTGCCTCTGAAGAGAGGATTGTTTTTCTATTTAATACATATTTAAACCTGCAGCACTGACAAGTTTCTCTTTGTAAGATTCACAAATTTTTGAGCACTAAAGCCTACATGGAGAAAATACTTTACAAAACTCTTCTAATTTTATTTCCCTATTCCAGGTATGAGCAAATAAAAATGTAATTTTAGCCAGGACTGCTAAGGCTAAACTTGACAAAAGACACATATGTGTGTCTACGTACAAGCACAAGTATCAATTATATCATACAAGGCATTGAATAGAATAATGCCCCAAAAAAGCATAATAACATCCATTATAGGATGAGATTTTTAGAATGAAAGAATTCCCAATAATGAAATATACTGTGAGATAAGTTAGCTAATGTTTCCTTGCCAGACTTCTTATTAAGAATTTTTTGGGGTGTTTTTACATTCCATTACCTTTGACAGTAACACTGTCAGTACTGACAGTAAGCAGGTATGGATTTTATGGACACAACCCTTTACAAAAAGTAGAAGCTTTTCACGAACTAACCTGGTTTAGCCATGCCTCATACAATTTAGTTTAGAAAATAGAAAAAAACCAGAAATATTTTTAAATATTTCTACTTTTCTTCTACCCTTATATCCTCTAACCTGGACATTTTTATTCTCTCTCCTCATCTTCAGCCCCACTCCGTTTTCCCATAAATCAAGGGGTTTCATACTGACATACTTGCCTCAGAAGCGAGCAGAGAGTTCTCTGAAGCCTACACAGTCCCTAATTCACCCTCTATGGGAAAAGAGTGGGCAGGATAATCTCTTTTTGAGTGTGAACTTGACAGTATCCTCTGTAGCAGTGAAGCATTCTTAACTTCACATCACCAGTGAGAAGAATAGAAGCATGAAATAGTAAAAAAGAGACTGAGAACAGAAAAATACAAAGACTCTTATTTCTATCAGTGAAAAAAAAAAAATCCTAATCAAAACAACCCAAAACCTTTCTAGAATTAAATGGTTTATGCTTCTGAGATGTAAATTGGGTGCAAGTTTCATTTGTCAATTCAATTATTTCAAATTCTTTCAAACAATTGGCCTTAAAAAAAATCCCTATCCTTGAACCTGAACAGTACAATGGATCCTTCATTTCTTAAATAAGAGCTGAAAAAACACCAGAAGCCATGGTTAATAGGTCCTCAAGATACTTTTAGGTCCAGATAAAAATTCACTGAAGGTAAATGATTAACAAAGATGACCAAAATAATAACTTCCTTATTGAGCCAGATCAAAAGTTCCCCTGTACAGTAGCTTCCCTTTAGTCACTTGCTACTGGTGATGCTCATAAAAATGATGCAAATAAGAAAAGGCACATGTTCATCTTCCCAAATAAGCTTCCAACAAACTACACTTGAATGTCTCTGCACAAACGATTGCAGAAAAGACAATTATACTTACTAGCCACTGACAGACACATCCTCAAGGAATTAAAAAGCCCAACAACAACAACATGCTTTGAGATCTCTCCAGGATCTTACTTCATACATTTCGCAAATACTGGCTGTGAAAAATGGAGGTTCTTTTTTATATGTATGTTGCCACCTGATAACTGAGAATTTTAATTTTTTGCCTGACAACTGAGAATTTCATTACATAAGAGGAAAGAAACGCTAATTAAACTTCATTCAGCTACTTATTCCATAATGTTCCTTCTTGAAAATATTAATCTATATTCCTTTAAGTCTTTTTTATGCCTTCAAACAGCTAGTTGCATCTCCTTTCCTTGGAGCAAAATGGAGCCGGCTGCATGGAAGCAACCTGCCACACAAAGGTCACACACACATTAATGAATGCGAAAACCAAACTTTGTTGTACTACACTTAACAGTGCAGAGCCATGAAAGCACTCAAGAAACAAAGTGCATTAATTTGAAAGTCTTAATCTTTAGGCACAGCACCAGGTCTCCAAAATTTTCATATGTGCCCAGTGTCTGAACAATCCCAATAAAGAATAACTCATTATAATATTTTACATTCAGCAAGGGCAAAAGAACTTACAATACTGAATTTCAGTGTGAGGAATGTCAGAAACGTTAAGAAATTAGAATCTACTTTTCAGAACAGAAGATGGTGGTAAATTAAGCAATTTCACTGGTACATTAGAGTGAAGCTATCTCCATAATGGTCCAAACAAATTCCTTAAGGTAACTGCACAACAGTTGGCACAAACCTGGCTTCTTGAGTAAAGGTACACTACAATCTAATTTTCAGAGCTCAGAATTGTATGCTTGCAGGAGTGCAGTCTTCTTCTCTCCTTCAGAAACAGAAGTGGGAATTGGTACAGGGAAGAAAGTAGTGCTCCACTTCGAAAGATAAATTCATTCACTTTGAGTGCACAGAAGGACAATAGGGCCATTCAAGAACTATACAAAAAATATCGACAGCGAGAGCAAGCAGTATCTTTTCAGAACAAGAATTGTCTTGCTTCTACCCACTGAAATCTCATTGTTTCAGAACATTGAACTGTGCTAGGATTTCTGACAAAGGAAGAAAAGTTTTTAAGATTCAAAAATAAACAGAGAAAGATGAAGGTTGGGTTGTTTGGGTTTGTTTTTTTGTTGTTTTTTTTTTTTAATTTAAATATAAATATGACTTAAATGTCTATAGTTATACTGTCTTCATGAATTTGAAGAAAGGTTGAAAAATGAGTTGACAATAAGAGCTTTAAAAAAAACCAAATAAATTCTTTATAGATATGATAATAAATCAAAAGTATTCACTAAACAGCAAAGTTAACTGAAGGCTAAAAATACTAAGATGAGTGCTGGCCTTCTGATTAGCTGTTGTTCTTTCCTGCAGGGTGAATGATTATAATGTGTGAGCGTTGCTGTTATTATCACCCTGTCTGAAAAAGACATAACCTATGAAAACCTGTCATCTGTATAGAAACCATGAAATTATTTAACTTTTATTTTTAAACATACCTTTAGCATGCACCTATAAAGTGCCTCTCAGTGTACAAAACCATCTACTCTATTATGGATTATCTTTTCATAGGCCAAAACTGTCCTGTGACAGGCTTTACTAACATTTCTTCAATTCTATATTGGAAGAAATTCAAGGAGATTCAAAATTGGTCTCACACCTTTTCTAATACATCACCACTGCTTTACGGACACAGAAATAAACACCAAGGTTAAGGAGCATTAAAGTGCATGTATGCATAAAATCATGCAACTGATCTAAATGTGAAATTTTCAGAGCTGCTGGACATCTAACTTTTGGTATGTTGTCTGAAAAAGACAGACTCAGGAACCTTTCTTCATGCAATTTGTAAATAAATTTGCAATCAGAGGCTGAACCTTGTGACTCTCAGTTAGTGAAGAGACTTCCTCCACAAAACTGTACTTCTTCTACCTAGAAAGTATAACAACTTTTCTTTATATTTTCTCCCTTTCACTTGGCATTATTATTGTTTTAGTCAAACTAAAATTCATCTGAACACTGGCGTTCTAGAGATGCTGCTTGTGTTCCTCAACATTTACTGTTCCAGCAGCTATTATCGTGTCTTTGGATGCACCGTTTTTTATGGATCTAACATTAGCTCCCCAATACACAAAGTTGATTTTAAAAAATCCTTGCATCAGGAAAATAGCTCAGAGAAATAAAATCAAAAAAATCCAGCCACAATTATAACTTTACCCATAGTGCTCACATAAAAATGATTGAAAATAGAAGGTTAACTAACTACTACTTTGATATTCGAAGTATCAGTCCATATTTTTATCTCATTTTTATGGTGGAGGACTAAGGGGACAACAGCAACAGCAGAGAAAAAGGAAAACTGCTGCCATGAGTTCAAGACACTATGTTTCTACATACTCACACATGCATATACACACATAAGTATACACCTTCATATATAAATACCTCTATTTGTGGCTTATTTTGAAGTAAAAAAAATACAGAAGTACAGAACTCTGAAGTACAGAAATAGCACTGATATATGCTGGAAACACAGCACTTTGGGAAATTGCTACATCAACTGTTTATTCTCACTGCACATCAGTTTCCTTCCTGTGAATTATGAGATCATGGTTCATTTGCTTTTTTTTGTCTTTGGCTGTCAGATCTTGAGGACATGCAATATTTAAGCATGTGCATGCACACACACAGATATATATAGATATATATAGATATATATATATATATAGATATAAAATATAGCTCCAGTAGTGGTAAGAGGCAACAGATAATAAATCAAGAACGTTATACAACATATAAAGATATATACACACACAAATATATATGTGTGTGTTGATAAATGCACGTTTTTGTTTCCTTTTCAACAGTTATCTTACATACTACCCTAACGCTAATTTATAAAAATTCATATTTTGACCTTTAATCACAATAGCTCTGATCAGAGTTTCAAAATAGTTCCATTACATGGTTCCCTGAATTTACCATTTAATTTGCAACATCTCTTTAGGTTTACCTTGTGGAAGTTACCACGAAGTTTGTGACAATTGCACTATTCCTGCAAGATCTGAAAATTCCCTTAACAATTTAACATGATTAGATTTTTCCTTCATTCTAACCCCAAGGCATTCGAGTCCCTCCAAACAACCACACTATTCCAGAGATTAAAAGCCAGGAACCAGAATCATTCAGATGTAGCATTCATAGTTTCTTTCCCCTCGTTATTTGGAGGCTTATACTTCAGCCTTTCCAGCTATTAAGGAGGGCTAATTTCTGCAACAGAAATATGGGAAAAAACAGGCTTCCATACTAACAAAAAATAAGACTTTTTATGTAATTAAGAGTTTGAGAAAGAGTAACTAGCAATGCAGAAATTGCCCTGATGATTTTAAGTTTACACAAGCTTATATTGATTTCCTCTCCTTCTAGACGTACTGAGCTTAGCACCCCTAGTTACTTTTCATCAGGCTTCTCCACATCCCTCATCACAGCCTAAAACCTTTTAATACAGATTTCCAGCAGTAGTTGCATATTGTGGACTGGAATACAAACCACCACATGTGTACTTTGTCTTACAGTCTTCTAATGAGTTCCAAAATGAAACCACAGTGAAGCACACAGTATGTAACTACACATTCAAAACATAATGTTAGAAGAACATGAAGGTTGCTAATTCAAGCCCTGATGAGCAAGGAGATGCCAGAGTTCCAGTTGTCTGTGCAGGTTAATTCTGTAGCTCGGCACTCATCTGTCATGATACGTGAGGTAGTCTCATCATCAGCTTTAAATTCTTCATTTAATTAATCAAAATTCTTTCACCCATTAGAGAACCACTTGAAAATGATTCATGCTATTATTGCAAAAAAATTTGTAATGACAACCTGGCATCCAAAATTTTGGAGGTTACAAAGGAGGAAGACAGCAAAAGACAAGAAGGGCCGCGCTCTAGTCAGTGCCACGCTGTAAGCTTGTCTGCAGTGGAGTGTTTTGGATAAACTGCTGGAATATAACTGCTCTCTGTATCACTCCACATCATTATTTTATACATAAATATAATACCTGTACTTTGAGATGGCTCTGTGATGAAAGCCAGTACTTAAGAAATGGGAATCACTAAGATATTAGTTTAAAAAAAATGCTTTCCTGACCAACACTCTAAGGTAGTTACAACCTTAGATGTTACTTCTCGTCTAAGTTACAGATCTCTCTATTCACTTACTACAGGAGCAATTCAGAATCCTCACTTCAGCAGCTATGGGTATGTATTTTGCAATATCAATGCAATTTTATATCACTTGACTATGTACCATCAAGCCTTGCTTGTTGTATGGGATGGGTCTAGGACACATGAAGATGAAAGCTCCCTTCCTTTATAGGCTGCAAAATACAAAAAAAAAAAAAAGGAGGATCACATAATTAAAGTGACTGAATACTATCCTCGAGAGTCAGCTCTTATCTTTGCCTTTTCCTGTTTCTACACAGTGTAAATCAAAAGCCTTAGCATACAGTCATTTCACTGCACATTTTTCATTTCCTAGTATCTGACTTTATGCTCTAGGGTTTGATTTGCAGAACTGCTGAGAAATTGGAACTTCAGCCAAGACCTATGAAAGCAGTATTTTGAGCAGGTATATTTTGACAGAGAACTATTCCCTCCCAACCACCCATAAAAGACTAAAATAACAGAGAATGTAAAATATATGGATATTTGAATCCTTCATTCTGTTTCTCAGAACTGTGTGGTCACATGGAGGAGGCAATCATGTTCCTTTACCTTACAGGAACTGATGAAAAATAAATTCCTCATTGTTCCTCAAAGAACATTCCCTTTTCAGTGAAGGATTCATTTGAATGTAAGGCACTTTTCAACAGTGTGCTATAAAAATGACATGAGCTACTTCATGAAAAGAAATTAAAATTACCAAACAGTTACTAAATAAACAATGCACTGAAAGAGGTGATGATCCCATGAAAGGAAACAGCATGTTATAATATCTACTGCAAAGTATTATCAGAACAGAGAACACAGAGTCTAAGTTTTCCCTCTTCCTTACAGTCTCATAAGGAAAGGCTTTAGTTTATGGTCACACTGAACTGAGAAAAGATGATGTGATCTGAAAGGGGATGTTCAAAGTCAACAGCCACAAACACATAAATATATAAATTAAAAGCTTCTATTTCTTAAACCTCAAAAACTAAGCAAGAAGAAGACTACAGAGAATAGAGAAAAGATTATAATTCAAAATATTTATAAGTTTCTCACTTGTGCTGAAACAAGCTGAAAGGGAAGGGGAAGAAACAATCCATGCTGCAACCATGCCTTGCCATTCCAAATAATTTGTATGCATGCAAATTATGTACTTCAGAAACAACACGTGCAGGTTGTTGCATCAATAGAAGAACCTGAATTCTACATAAAAGTTGTACATTTTAACACAAAGCAGCTTAAAGTTATTAGTGGAAGGTAGAGTTAGTGACTTAAAGGTACCATAGTCATTTACATTCCTGCTTTAGGAAGGAACTGATTTCTTCCACTGTTCTACAATTCAGAGCTCAGCTGAAGTACAGAAAGTGTGATTCAGCCCATATTCCATTCCTCAGACACATGCTTGCTTTTTCTTGTCATTCAACATACTAGGAAAGCAATAGCCTCACATCTGAGGCACACCACACAGAAACAAGCATCAAAAGCAAGCTGTTAATAAGGCACACAAAACCTTCCTTGCCAGGTTCCCAAATACCCTGACAGATACCAAGCAAGAGAGACAAACCTGCTCTCATTGTTGTGTCCCCTACTCCCCTGCCACACACACGCAACAGTCAAGTGTAGGCAAGGCTCCAGTTTGAGCAATTACAGTAACTCCCTTCCAGCAGAGCCTCTCTGCAGCATGGAGCTAATTCAGAAACCAGCGTCTTATTAGCTACAGTCTGAAGCCACTGCAGCTGCCTGGGCCATGATCTTTACTTTTGCTGCTTCATGAAAAATCATAAGATGACATAAAGATGGCACAGCTAAATAAGCACGTAAATAAAAGTCAAAGCCTGTCAGGAGCAAGCACAACCTATATTCAAGGTTTTCACCTTTATTCCAATGGCTATTCGTAACATTGTCTCATATTTAAAGAGGCAATAATGTTCCTTAAGATACACGACTTCTAACACACAGAAACTCATTCCATTTCAGAATCCATTTCTTGCTACTCAATTCACATATTTTTTGCCCCAAAAGGGTACCAGTTTAACACATACAAAATCTAAAATTACGTGGAAGTGCCTCAATTTTCCTCACCTTTAGTGTTTGACCCCTTCCACCTTTTTTTCATTTATCCCTATAGCCACCATCTCAAATTCACACACAGTTTTAAACACTTGCCTGCAATGAGCACACAGAGCAACTCCTGTTCATACAAGGACATTTTTAAACATAGATATTACTATTATAATTTTAAGCAGCCATCTGGACTCTTCTTTGGAAGTGTTTCACAAATGGAAATCTTCCTAGATTTAGCAAGAATGTTCTCTGGAGACCAAAAGGATCAGCGGATTTCAAGATACCACATATAGCCATAATTTTCTGAATTCATATCTTTATAATCATCTTGCCAAAGCTTTACATACACAGTAAAGATCTTGTTATGTGTTCATAATCCAGAAAAACTGGTAAAAAGAGTGTTTGAACTCTTATAGGATGGAAAGATTTTGGACATTTTTGCAATACCTTAAATCTACAACAGTTGTCAAGCAAAACTGACAAACCTTTTCATAGACCTTTTAGTACAGCTGTCACTAGATAAGAGAGAAAACTGCTATGACATCCCCACTGGCAAAATTCCCCTAATGAACCAAGAAATCCTGCAAATAATGGAGTTTCTACTTTCCTCCCAAATTTGCCCATGGAGATAAAAAAATATGATATTGACAATAAAGTATCATTGACCAAGCACAGTGCTTTTATGTACTGACTACAAACAGTAAGATGCTAAGACAAATGGTCCTCACAGTAAATATGAACAATTCTTATTTCATTTACTACCTCCTTCTTTAACAAATTAAAATTTAATTCTATGATGTGATATTTCACAAGTACAAATAATTAATAATTAACATAATTCATAGTGGTTCAATAACCACAAGCAACAATAGCATTTCCTGATGGAGAAAGTTTTCCAAAGTTTTGGTTTTTTTTACTCACAAGCCCAATTTCCAAGTAATCTGCATGACTCAAAATATTTACAAAGGGCAATTAATTTAAAAAAAAATCGACAATTTTTAAAGTACCATGAAAATAGAACTAATTATTATAGACATTTCACAATACATTCATTAAAAATGTACTTATGGCTATCTGAATATATTCCAAACATACCCCATTTTATCATAACTGGATCCCTATGGGATTTCCCAGCTGGTGATGATAAAATGAACAGTTTAGATTTCTGATCCTATCAATCTGAATTACTCTTCTGAGATGGTGTATATTGCAACAAAACACACACACACCACAACTCTTATAAGAATAAATGAATTAATTACATGAAATATGAAGAGCTCTGGAATGTGCCAATTATGTTTTCCAGTTTGCGAGATTTTAGACACCTTCTGCTTAGAGAACCATGAAGAAAAATGTTTCTTTAACAACTGACATTATATTCTTCAATTTAAAAGGAAAAAAAGTAAGCTAAGGAGAATATAGACAGTCACAAAAGCTTTTGGGCAGACAGTATAAACTCTCATCTGGTAAACAAATGTTCACCTTTGCGGGAAAGGGACATCAAACCCCAAGGAAATTGAGATTTGTTTAAAATTTGAAATTCAGAAATTTTTGGACTACCTGAACCAAAAAGACAAGGATTTTTTTCCTGTGAAATACACAAATAAACATTTAGTAGAAGATCGAAATTTTGAGAGTGTGCACGCATATTCCTTAACTTTGAAGAAAGTGTCAGACTTCATGGAGCCAGTGTAAAGCCTCAACTTCCCAATAATGCCTGGAAACAGAAACCTAAGGAGACCAAGTTATGATTTGTGAATTCTTCCCACTTCTGTAATACTTATCCTAAAACAGTGAAGGGACAGCAGCACCAGTAGTTTTGCCATACGTTTGTCTGTGCCTGGACCAAGAGAGGCCTGATGCTATGACAACAGCAATGCTGCGCCGCAGCTGGAATAAGCTGGAATCTTTCCTAACCCACTCAGTCATTTCAGCATTATCTCTCGTGGGAAGAAATCCTCCTTATATTTAGTTCAGCCAAAAATAGAGTGAGGTGTGTTTGGGGTTTTGTTTGTTTGTTTTGAGGGATTGGTCTCTTTGGTTTTGTTTATAAAGAAAATATATTCATCTGCTGGCTTTAGATTCACTCATACTAATTTGTCTTTATGTGACAAACAAAGATGAAAATAGCAGATAAATGCAGAGAAACTGTTTTGAATTTTTGCAAAGCAAAATCACTAATGGACACACATACAGCTACTACTTAGCAGCTATTCACTTTCACACTTGCCTAGGCTTTGTGTCATGAAGGCAGTGATTTCACATAAAAAAGCAGTTAATATAAAAGTAAATATGTAAGAGTTTCAAGAACCAATATAATTTACAAACAAGCAACCTACTTTTCACTACCTAAATACTGAAATGGTTACAGTATTAAATACTTACAGAGATTACTGAATTCCAAGTAAATCCACTGTAAATAAGTTTTATTCTGAGTTCATGTAAAAGCCACTGCCATTTGATTTTAGTGATTATTTTTTTTAAATTTTGCTTTTACAATGATCAAAGCTAAGATGGGCAACCCTAATAGCTAAAGAAGAATCCAGCTCTAAAATATCTGCACTATCCTCATGTTTCAGAACTGCGTGTAGAATTAATATACCCTTCCAAACAAACAAAATGCCTTTGTCATAATAAAAGTAATATAAATTTTTATGAGTAGTGTCTCCTGTCACTAATTATGAGCTAGAAGCACCTTATGTAAAAATAAAGTAAATTCAAGCTTTCAATGAAATTATTTTCTATTATTGATGAGCAGAGGCTAATATCTAACAGATAGTACAAAGTAACATAAGTACAAATTATCTGTGAAATCATGGAGCAACCATTCTCTAAAAAAGGTACTGAAACAAATTAGAAGTTAAAAACAAACCAAAATCTTTTAAAAAAGCCGTTCACATACATCTTTCAAATAACCTTTATAATCTGTGTGACAATCTCGACAGCTAGTTACGAGAAAGAACACTAAAGTCAAATCTTTAACAAATTATCACCATTTACACATTTATCTTCTGTTTGTTTCATTAAGCTGCCTGTTGTCACCCACTAACAGTACAGGAAGCTCTTCTAGGATCCACAGGTGCATGGCTCCTTTGTAGAATAATGATTCCACCTGTCTACTACATTCTTTTCACTTCTTGAGTCCCTCACTCATGCCCAAATCCTTACAAGCAAGAAATAAATCTCACTCACCTGAATTTAATGTGCAACTGAAAAAACAAAACGTGTCAACAGCAATGTTAACTCGTGTCTCAGAGCACATTCTTGGGGGGGGGGGAGGGCAACAGGCCTAGATTAGTATTTATTTCTTTCCTGAATGTTGTGCTAGAATAGCCTTCAAAATCACACAGTAATTTAAAAAAAAAAAGATTTTTGAAATTTGCACATATTGCTATGTTCAGATTAGTCCAGATGTCTTACAAATCAGTGATTAGTGAAGAGCAGGACCTGTAGTGGCAATTTGTTCATGGAAAGTGACCAGCACAGGGGAAGCACTGATTTACAGGCTGATTGTGCAGCAGCATCCTGACCTAGACTCCAGCAAACTGAACCCACCTCATGTCATGGGGAAGAGCAGTGATAAAAGTGCTGTTCTGGCTCATAATTGAAACTCTGCAGATGCATCTCATCACACACAAGTTGCATCAAAATTGCATAGACACGATCAAGATAACACATAAAAGAGAATCTCACAAATAGTAAAAATAGAACGAGAATTACAAAATCACTCCCATTTAGGATATTCAGAAACCCAGCAGCAGCATTTTGTACCATTCGTGGGTGGGGAGGGTTGTAACATGCTACAATGATTTTTAAGAACAGGAAATCTACCAAAAAAACCTTCTATATTAGTAAGAATGGGCAGCTGCAATCTGCAAACATGCTGAAGTTACAAGAAAGTATATTTTCTCAGCATGAACATGTCATTTAAGAAACTAGGATGAAGAAGAATTCAGGAATGAAAGAAAATACTGCACTAAAATGGAAAAACTGGCAATTGGCATTAATGGCAAAGCTCCAACTGACATTTGAGGAGATGGAGATTCACGCCAGGTATCTGTGTATAGATCCTACAAGAAACAGTTTTCCTTAAATGGCCCCATATATACTGAAAATGCAGTGCATCTTTAACTTTCCTATTTAGAAGGACAAGCAGCTACAACAAAATCTGCACATGCCTCCTTATGTTCATTTTAAAATTCATCTACATGCAGTATAGGAGAATGAAATTTAGGTGTGAGGATAAAAGACCTGCACAATTAGAAGACCTGAAGAGCACCACAGAAGCACGCAGAACAGTGATGAGATAACATCCCCTGTATCCTGAGATAACATCCTTTTGTATCTACAGTGCACTCTATAAACCTGTACTTCTTCCTGTAAAGTTCCCCGACATGTCCACTTGCATATATTAATATATATGTTTCTGATATTCCATACCATCAGTGAGAGAAGGATGAAGACACAGAGTCTGAAACACAGTTTGTGTAGATGCAGCCCTTTCATTTCTACATGTAACACTCTCATTTCTACATAGGCATTTGCTGCTGAGAACACCAATAAAGACACACAAGTTTCACACGGCTAATGGTACATATTTACCATAAGCAAGTACCTAAGGATCATCCAACTGCACATTGTTGTTAAATAAAACCAAACAAGTTGTAGATCGTCCCTTTTTTAGCTGCAACACACACAAAATCCAATTGCTGTATTTATTCAAGCCAAAATAAACCCTTTCTAAGTCCCATAAAGAGGTTCCTGCCCTCTGCTGTATGTTGGTTTGTTTTGTTTTTTTTTTTTAACAAAATAAGATGAAAGATGGTAGAATCTCCTTTGCTTCTCTTTGTGAAAAGTGCAAGGTGAAACACACCAACCTGGAAGTCAGAGTCCATCTCCCACATGGGCATTGGTGATGACCAGTCACAGCCCTCTCATTTTCTTCTCTTACAGCTACTCAGGACTAATGAATTTTGCCTTGATCAGTTTCTCAGCTTTTGTTATGACCCCCATCTCCTGTCTCATCAGTTTTCTTGCAGCCCAGTAAATTGGCAGCTGCTCAGTTCCTTCAGGGGAAGGAAGTGAGTCAATTGTAATAATGGGCTGCAATTACTCCTGTGTTGCAGGAACTGAGCTGCTGTTGCTGACTGCTGTCATTTTATCTGCCTTTGAACTTCTTTATGACCCCATGGCAAGGAATAACAGCTCTCAGCTGTAAAAAGCATCATACATACAGCATCCTGCAGAGCCTCTCAAATAAGTGCCAGACAGGCTGATCATGAACCAGGAAACAGGACACAGAGCCATATTTATTATACCAAGACATCCACTTTGCTTCAAACCTTTCTTGAACGTCACTCATGTATCTCTAACACAGGTCTGCATACTGGCCTTAAACCACAGACGAGGATAAACGTGGACAAATGCAGTATTAGTGGATACAGACTCCTCTCTGCCTGCCTGCGGAGCATAGAAACCTCTACAATTTGGAAAGACAAGACTGGTACAAGACAAACAATTTTGCAATAACTGAAATAGAGTCATATCCAACAGACAGCAGCAGGAGTTTTTTGTGCTTCTTTTTTTAATAGCCTAACTCACCTTAAACAAGAAATGGACATATAATCAATCTGAAGTAATAATTAAATATTACATACCAGAATCCCCAAAAGGATTAGCAAAGTCAATAATGAAAGTGTTTATCTCCATGAGTAAAACATACTCATCAGCCATTGCATTATTTGGCTCAGCTCTTTTTTCCAGAATAATTTTATTGAAAATGCCACAGAAGTACAACAAAAAGGTTTACCAGGAGGAAAAAAAGAATCAAGAAAAACAAGCTGAACTAAATAAAAGTTGTTTGAAATGCTCAAAACATACTGATGTACGTCACCAGGCATGACTCACAATACAGACAAGATTATTTCTACCTTTTATTTCATGAATCATTGCTTTCTATATATTTTCCTGAATATATTTTTCTTTCAACCATTGTCCAGGCCTGTTCACATAGTTCTCTGGCTTCCCGCTGCCAGTGTTTTGACAAACTACCATCTTAAGGGAAGGTAACAAAACTTGATTTTTTTCTGCTCTTCAGTGCCTGTAACATTTTTCATGTGTTTCTTTAGAAGTGTTAGATATCAATCAATCATTCTGATGGATCTCTGAGGGGTCCTGACCCACATGCTGAGACTGAAATAACTTTTAAGTGAAGTTTTCTGGAAATATCTCTAAGATACTGATTTTTAATGAATGAGATTTAAAACATTCTTTTGTATGCAAAATATTTGAGAGAGAGAATTTAATTTAATAACCATGACATTGAAGTGTTTCATGCAGTAAGAATTCAGTCTGAGTTGATTAAGTTCAAATTTGTTGGCCTAGCAATTTATTAACCAGGGACAGAAATTATTGCTGAGAAAGCACACTGGGGTATTCCACACATTCGTAGTAAGCTGTAAATCATAAATTCTCTTCCTTTTGCTATAAGGATGGCTCATTTATTTAGAATAAAATTTGTTGATATAAGATAGTGGAGTAGAGAAAATAATGTATTTTTTGTTATCTGAAAAATACCATACTTCTCCAAACAACATAAAGAAACCAGCACAGATGAAGAAAAAATATTTATGGCCCAAAAATATTAAGATGTCACTTGACTTACAATAATATTAAAGATCTTAGTATTTTAAGGATCATCTCTATAATTCTTATTTTAAACCATCCACTTTGCATAACTAATGAAAACTCCAACGGCCTAATTATTTTAGTAGTCCAATAGCAACTCCAACCTGCTCTCTGTGCACTGCCATCAAAGCTACTGTTCCCATTTCCAGCCCATGCTGTGTGGAAAAGAACCATTTTGGAGCAAGTGTCTACTGCTGAATTAAGCATTTGTACAAAAAGTGGTGGGAGCTGTAAAGGTGCAAAGAGGAAAAAAGGGAGGGGGGTACTACAAATTCTGGGTATTTGCAACAAGTTGCAATGGTCCTTTCTCTGATGAACTCCAACAGAGATTGAAGTAAGACCGCCCAATCTTGAAATTCACCACTTGAGTAACTACAGAAATCCATGAAATAGCAAAACTGCTTTCTTTATGAACACCATGCATTTCCTGCACAATCAGTTATTGCAAGCTAAATGCATTATGATCAATCACTTGCTTTTAAGTACTTGGAGTTCTAAGCATTACAGTGTCAGCTACAAGGCACATTAATGAATTGCAGACATATTCTTTGGTCTCCCGCTGGTGCAGAGTTATTTAGTTTTGCAACCAAGGAGAAAATTTTAATCATCATAAAGTGACTGCCAGTGCTCATCTGATGATACTTGTCATAGATTAGGCAAATCCTAGTCTTCAGCAATATTGCTTTTCCACTTCAGACTGGAAAAAAGAATAGTCCTACATGTTACCTTTCACAGAAGGATACCCATACAATTTAGTTCTTTATCATGTAGGCAATGTACCAAAAGAGAAAAATACCCTTTTGTGACATTACTTGTCTGAGCTCTGCCACAGGAAATATAGACTGAATTCAGAAGCCACATCTACTGAACTGAGTTGTAAATGGATTTCAAACCTGGCAAATTGGTAACAGAAGTCATATACCAAACAAAAATTTGCAATAGCACATTATGGTATTTTTAACTAATTATGACATGGAATTCACATACACTGTCATGGAAGTCTGGTGACAACAGATGACGAGAAGATTGAGATTTGAGACAGCCTGCTTGCCTTCATCAAGGGAAAGTCTTGCCTAAGTGGCCTTCTATGATGGAATGACTACACTGGTAGACAAGGGAAGAGTATCAGATGTCACTTTTCTGAGATTCTGTAAAACCTTTGAAACAGACCCCCACAGCATCCTTCTCTCTAAACTGCAGAGAGCATGATTTGATGAGTGGACTGTTCAGTGCATAAGGAATGGGCTGGAGAGTCACATCAAGAGGGTAGTGGTCAATGGCTCAGACACCCACAGGACATCAGTGACAAGTGGTGCCCCTCGAGAGTCTGTATTGGCACCAGCATTACTTAATTTCTTCATTAATGAGACAGACGGACAAACGTGAGAAGTGGGCAAACGGGAACCTCAGAAGGTTTAATGAGACCAAGTGCAAGGTAATACCTCTGGGTCAGGACAACCCCCAGCACTTTGTTATTTAAATGTGTTACATATATGCTGATTATACAACATTTTGTATTAATTGAATGCAGAAATAACTTTTTCATGTGATTTAAAATAAAAAAATAAATGCAGACCCGGTCTACAATTATAAAAGGAATGCTCTGGTTCCTATATTTTAGGCTTTTGATAACATTATGTTACTGTAGGATTTGAAGCCAAGCTAGTAGTTCTTAAAAACAAGCAACATATGATGGACAATGATCTCAGGAAATTCCAGTACTCTTAGAAGCAAATGGATCTCCCCAACATTGCATTAATAGTGTTACAGCCTTATGTCAAGTAGACCTAAAAAGTTCTTTAATTGCTTATGCATGTGCTCTGCCACTCTGTAAAATCTTCACAATATTAAAAAATACCCCACTTTTCTTCACTGTCAATTTTTAAGTGATTAAGGTAGCTGGCTATATATGTATTAGTCATCTATAAAGCTTGACAGAGCTTGACTGAAAAACTGACAAGTTTACTCCAAATCAGATTAATCAGGAGGCTGTTTATCTTTGTGGAAATATTAGGCTTTTTTTAGTCATGTTTCATGACTGCTTTAGGTGTACTTACCTCTCAGTGAGATCTTAATAGCATAAAAACAAATGAACAGGAAAAAATCCTCAAAGTTTAGCTGCATGTAGAAGAATGTAACACTAACTATTAGATCTTTTTTTTTATAGAAGTCCTGTTTATGCCCCTCTCTGTGCTCTTTAATAATATTTTCCACAACCTAGAACAACATCACACAAAATTATTTTTGAATGTAAAATGCAGATCTTCCCTGTAAACACACATTGACACATTTTTCTTCTCTGATTGAGCCACTTTAGCAGCATATTATTTTAAATCTATTTTTAAATCTTTTTTGAAGTAGGTGTGCAATTAAGTTTAAAACTGAGGAAGTAACTTTGATAACAACAAACCTTTTCCCCACTCAACATGATTTCTTGTAATCATTCATTTTGCATTATAACAAGCAAAAATGAAAGCTTTAAAGCTTTCTTACGCAATTCAAGTTATTTCCTGTTCAATTGTTTCTTATGGCATGCACAGCAATTGATCGTTGCTATGTTTTTGAGTGTGGGACATTTGAATGAATTTCTTGCAAGGAACTGCTAGAAAATTAGGGATATGACCTCAATCTATCATTCCAACTACAACTTGATGCAAACAACTATATTTAAAAGAGGCTGGATCATTTGATTCCACTACAAGTCACCAATGTATTAGTATGTTTTGTCTTAAAACAATTCTTTGTATTAGTCTTTCCCCCTCCAATATATTTGGTATGTTTTTGGGTTATTCTGGTTTTGCTTTTTAACATTTGGTACAGACTTGTATTGTTATGATGGAAGAGCAAAGCCTGAATAAATCAAACAACACAGAGCAAATGTTCTTTCATTTTTCGTTACCTCTAGTATTTAAGCCATTCCAGGACAAGCTCAGTTGTATGTTTGTAACCATGTTTGAACATGATCTGCACTAGCAATCAAGCACAGCACTTTTTCTTCAGTTTCCCAGTTACTGCAACTGACAGTTTTTCATCACAAAATCTCTAAAAACACACATGTTCTTGGGGCAGGGGAGACGAGGATGTGGGATGAGGATGGGGAACAGGAGAGACACAATTACAAGGATTGTGCTTCTTTCCTTTTCTCATTCTCAATAATTCCTCCTTCCACTGCCACACCCCAATACATACCAGGCACTTCTCTCTCCTCTCACCATCTATCAGCCATCTGAAGAGTCTTCCCTCCTGCTTCCTTTTGTTGCCTTTACTCCCCTATCTTTTTCCCTAGCTTCTTTTTCAGGACTCTCAGTTGCTTTTCTCAGGGTTCCTCACTGGATCTCAAAACTTTCAAGTTAAGTATTTTCCTTTCTGCTCCACTTGCATTCTATTCCTCTCCCCGATTTTCTTTCATATTGGTGTTGCCATCACCTTGTACTCATTATATACACAAATTTAATCATGATGATACACCAAAGAATCTGCATACATAAAAAAAATCTTTCTCATGATTTATGCTTTAACATGACAACCAATCATTGATACTCATCCTCAGGACTTCATTTACCTGTTTTTCTTTGGTGACCTTCTACTGCTAAACACTTGTAACTTTTCTTAATAGATACCTCTTTTTTAAAAAAAAAAAAATCATGTTCATCTCATTCATCATGTTCTTTATTATTAATCAGGGTTCCATTTTCTCCAGGCAAAACCAGAACATTTCCTAATGAACAAACCCTTTGCAGAGTACCATTATATATTCCCATTGCTATATACCAAAAGACTTCCAGGTCTGCCCCTGAATCCCAACCACATTGTCCGTGGCACTGTATTTCACTATGTCATAGAATGGTTTGGGTTAGAAGGGACCTTTAAAGATCATCTAATCCAATCCCCTGAAACACATATCCAACAGGGGCATCTTACCCTAGACCAGATAGCTCAAAAACGCTCCCCTTTAAGCCTGTGTTTCTGAACAGAGATAAGAACTTATCTCTGCTCTTATGCAGACAGAGACTCAGCACACATCCCTTCTGCTTCCTTCCACTGACATCACATCACTTCCTCTCTTTCAAGATGCCAATCTCAAGCATCACCTTTGGCTTGTCCTTTCAGCTATCCTTGTATCAGTTCTCTACATTATCCCACCCTTTGTCATCTTCTGCCTGTTTAATATCCTTTCTTGTAATACATCTTTTGGTGTTGTCCAGTTTTGCTTTAAATGCACCATTAGCATTACAGAGGAAATGAAAATTACTAGGCACCCTTACTGGTTCATTCAACATGAATAAACATTTCCATCTGCCACAGAGCAAATCATTTCAATCTTTGAGAAAACAAAACACCCTCTGAAATCAGTAGGAACACTGAGCCAAAATAAAACAAGAGGTTTTAATAAGTGATGTATATTATTGTTTATATATAACAGAGAGAATACTCATCACCATTCTAGCTTTACCTTTGAGTCAGGCAAGGAGAAAACATGTCACAAATTATTATGGCACACAGCCATACAAGTCCCCTGTCTTTATATTTGGCAAATTTCCTAAACTATGCCAGGTAAATACAACTAACCACACAAAGCAGTAACAAGATCCTGATTTCTCTTTTCAAAGCCAAATTCTAGCACAGACACTATGACACCTAGGCCCTCCCTGATTTTGATACCAGTAAATCTTAAATATAGCCTAACAATGGGGATATATTCAAGCAGATCAGACAAGCACCTGTCAGAACCCTCCTGAGGGTAACAGTGGGAAGGTTATAGCTGGCACCCCCACAGCTGACTGACATTTCAAGCCAATGTTTGAACTGCCATGAATGATCAGATTACATGTTTTTATTTAAGCATGAATGACTTTGAAACAGAAATGGGAATTTCAGCAAGCAGCAGGTTGAACAAATTGATTCTGTATGATTTACTTTTCACTTCTGCTCAAGAGAGGAAGTTTAAGAAATTTACACTACATGAGTCAAAGAAATTGATGGTTTTGTACTAGCACTATATCACTGCCAGAAGTTCAAGCTAAACCAATCACTTTTTAACTAGAAAGGGGCCTGAGACATGATGTTCTGATCTCAATCTGAACTTCACAAAGTTCATGATGGTTACGTTACTATTTGCCATTTGGCTTAGGATCTTCTCCACTTTTAACACTGAAGAAATTTTTCTTTAAAGTAACAGCAGACTCTCCTCTATCAAGTTTATTATAAATCAATGAATCAGCTCGATCCAATCTCATTTCAACATTGTAAGAAGTCTAAATAGGTGTCTTTTAGCACTGCAGTTATAATAAACCCCTCTAAGGCTCTCCGGGAATCTCGTATGGATGTGAATTCCAATATGAACAGGATTTGAGGACATCCCTGAACAGATTTGCCTGATAATTACTGGCTCAACTGCAAACTCGAGAGACGGAAGGATTTTTAGATCAACAGTGCTCTCTAATGGATTATGCTGTATTGCAATGGTTTTCTTGAGTACTGCAGTAAAAATCATTGTTTTCCACTTGAAATTAAAACACAAGAGGTAGCCAATGAATTGTAGACTGTGACAGCTTAAAGACAGAAGCTATTTTTTCTTATTCACAAACATCCAGAAATTGCAGGAAGAAAGGATATTGATCAAAAGGAGAATCTGAAAAGAAACATCTTAGGACCATTTGAATTTTCTGGGGGTTAGATAAATAAGCTTTGATTGTTTGCAATATTCATACACACTGGAAGAGTTGACAGGCTGGTGGCACATCTAACCATTCTGTTTCAGGGTTTGATTTTGGTTTGCCTTCTGCTTCACTGTAGCCAACGATCTTTGCAGAGCATCCATGTAGTAGAAGGGAATAAATATCTAGTAAAAGGGCTGTATAAGGGCGAGCTTTCGTGATCAGCTAAAGCAATTCTGAAATCCCGGATACTGAAAGGACAGAGCAGATACAATCTGCCACACAACTGCACAAGCAATAGAACCAACACACATGTGCACACACAAAAAATAATTTTAAAAAATCTGTAAAAACAAAAAAATGATGGGGGAGGGGAGCAGTCAGAGCATCTGAATCATATAATCTGCACTCTGAAAATGCAGAAAAGAGCAATCAAGAACCCTTCAACAGCAAATGGCTCCATTTTGTATCAACATACAGTCAGAAAAACTGACTCAGAAGAGTGGGCAGAGCTGGGAGTGCCCCATATCAATGGAGGAAGTTCAAAGCACTACTTCAGGTAAGAAAGATGCTCCCAAGTTATATTCAAGTAGACTACGAATGAAAGAAAAAGGCAAAAAATTGATGCCTGGTACTGTGACTCTCAAGAGGGCCATAACTAGTTTCAAGTGACTTATCACTCTGGAGGAGACATTCCTCCACAAGTCTGGATATCTTTGCTCCTCAATCAAAAAGCTCAAGACATCCATAAGGACAACTCAAAAATATTCAGGGGCAAAAGACTGATTCAAAAGGCATAAGTTCTGACAGGGAAAGTGTCTTGTTAGCAATGAACATCCACAAAAACATTTCCATTGATGAGAATGTTTCCCATGGATCCTCACTGATAAATTACCTGGAAATGCTGTGCCAGAAGAGTAACACTGAGCATTGCAGCACAGTGTGAGTCTCACAAGCAACAACTGTAAAGTCTGTCAACTTCATTCTTTCTGACTGCAAGAGAACCTCAGTGAAATACAGGGTCTCAGAAAGGAGGGGGGGTGTTGGCATCTTGGTTTTGTTCCTCCTTAAAGATGAGCTGTAAACTTCAATAAACATACTAATGGACAGGTCACCTATTCATTACAACAATCAGGCCTGAGGATTTCCATATAGATAAAAGTACTGTGCTCAGCTATGAAGACCAATTTCTCTCCTTGATACTCATTTGGCAAAACCCATGCTGAGAGCTTAAATTCAAATGGCACAAAACAAACAGACTTTTGGTATCATATTACATATCTAAATCATTTCTGGAGTTTAGTTATAGCTACAGAACAGCATAAATCCATAAACTGTATCATGTTTGCAGTGAATTGATCCTGGATGGGTGTCAGATGCTCTATCACAGCCCCCTTCCCCTAGACACAGCAGAGAAAATAAAACAAAAGTATTGAGGGACAAGGTAAGGACAGGGAGAGTTCACCCACCAATTACTGTCATGGGAAAAACAGACTCAATTTGGGCAAATCAGTTTAATCTTTATTTTATATTACCAATCAAACCAGCATAGGATAATGAGAAATAAACTGAAATCTTAAAATACCTTTTGCCCACACCCCTCCCTTCTTCCTGGTCTTAACTTTGCTCCTGATTTTCTCTGCTTCCTCCCCACTCAGCAGCTTAGGGAGATGGGGAAGAGGGCTTGTGGTCAGTTCATCACACTTTGTCTCTGCTGATCCTCCCTCCTCAGGTTTGCCATGCAAACCAAATACAACATTCTTGATTAGCTGGCTGTTGACTGACCTCAAAGAATGCACCTAACAAGTAAAACTTCCTTGGAATACAGTAAGTAGAAAGAAAAACAGGTCTTTCTCAGTCTCAAATTTCCAGCCATACCCTGAGAAAGAATGGTAAAATTCAATATCAAATATTTTGTGGACACACCTAAATAATTTTACAAAGAGGATAATAGGAGAGGAAGTGAGATCAACTCCAAAAGATCATTCCCATTTGAGACAGGGATTTGCCTGTACACAACTTTGAAAGAAACAGAACAAGGCAAGCATGTAAAAATACCTCCCCCAATGCCATCCCAGGTTCCCACCTACTTGTGGGTAATCAATTCCCTCACAAAGAAATAGCAGCTGCCATTTAATGTCCTGCAATAGATTTTTCTTCCACTAGTTCACAAAATTATTCACTGATCCCAACTATCCCCATTTATTTCCTGCCTACGGCATCCTAGAGAGTTCCACTTTATGTTATCATATAGTCCTGCCCAAAACAAAGCTAAAAGCCCTAGATTTTGGAAGCTGAAATGATAGGACTACTCCACATTTTTTAATACTGGATTTGTTATTAAAGTATTACAGTGCACAACAGAATCTGACCAATCTCTATTCTTGGAAACAAAAAGCACATAAGTTTTGAACATTTCCCTCAAGTATCAGTTAAATACCACAGTGATCTTTGTGCTTCTATATAGCACACTTTCCAGAGCAGTGAAACTAGCACACAAAATAAGCCTTCTGATTAAATTGAGTGCTTATGGCCCACATTTTAAGAGTGAATTAATCCCAGCCCTGACACTAACATGTTGTGACACTCAGAGCTTTTCACTTCACCTCACTATATATTCACTTTTTTTCTATTGTACAACAGACATAATGATTCTTTGCCTGCTTTGTGAAGCCTTCTGAGAATTGCAGCAATAAAGTACTACATATAAAGAGATATGCATTTATATTGAAATGCACCTATTCACAAAGAGCCATCAATTTCCAACTCACTAGTTAAACCATTTTTATAAGCTTTCATTCACAAAAAAGCACATGAAAAATTTACCTGCTCATTTTTGCAGATCCATACAGTACTCCCCTGAAGCAGAATAAAGATTTTGGTTTTGTATCCCTTCAGCTCAAGATATCCGCTTTTCTCAGGAGTGAGAGAAGTTCGAGACTGAGAGTTATTATCAGACTGCAATTTCAAGGCATTGAGCATGGTATTAACCCAGTCATTTCTTTCTTCTAAACAAGGAAAAAAAATTGGTCAAAGTCAGTTAGATAAGCCGCAGCTTCACTCTTCTCGACACATTGGTTTTCCCAGTGTTGTTGCTATGTGGGTTGATGGTACAGCTATGCCAAATAAGAGAGAACATCCACATTGAGGAGGGGGTGTAAATAAAAATAATGAGAACCTGCATCAGTGGAGGTGTTAGAAGGACAGCTATTCAATTAACTCCCAGCAATCAAGACACCAGTCCAAATAAACTGATGATCAAGATTCTTAAAATCATGACTGCTAGTTCTAAAATACTTTATTCCAGACAGCCTAAAGACTGAGGTGGCATGTTCACCTTCTGGAAGCCAGATCAATGAGAAAGAATTACAGCAGTTATGTAAGCAGAAACCAGGGGAGCCTAAATATCATCTGTCACTGAAGAGGCAAACCATCACCAGTGCTATTCCATGCCTGGCCATGCTTTTAAGAAAAACACTTGGTAGTTTACAATCTATTCCATTAAGGTGTGGTGGTTAAGCTTGATATTGTCAAGGGTACTGAGTAATCAAGAAAATGCATGTTTGAGTATCTTTGCATGCATTATTAATGTAACATCTTACAAATACACGAGCACAATGAGGTGAAGTAATAAAGTTTCGCTCAGTCTCAGTCACTGTGTTCAGACATTCCACCGGACTAAGATCAATACACTTTAATGCTGAGTAGTCCCAATGAATTAGATTTGCCTTATGCAATTGGAGTATCATGAATATTTCAACTGTTTGCTCTGAAAGAGTCAGCTCACAAAATATACTGGGGGGGAGATGAGCTAGGGGTGACAGGGAGGGATTGAAAGTTCTATATACAGCATGTATAAAGCTGGCAAAATTAGTGTGGGAGACTGAAAAGAGCACTAATAATGTGCTTACTTCATAAATGGCATGTGTGCAACGTGAGAGAACAAATACACAAATTTAGGTGTCACAAGATACTTTGTAGAAAAGGAAGATAGCAGCCTGGCAGAATAGCACGGGGAATGTGATCCAAATGTTCCTGCAAAAAATTTTGTTTTAAAATACATATATGCTCTCTTGAAATACTCCAGTAATCTTTTCAAAGTACTTTAGTAAAGCAGAGGGCATCAAATTACTGTAGAAGTGGTTTTGTCCAATGGTATTTCACTCCAGTGAAACAAAATCTCACTGAATCTGAGCAAGCTATGCTCTAATTCACTGCTGTCCCTTGTCTAGTTATTTATATTGCCCCCAAAAGCCCCTAAACTTTCCAAACAATTATATATACTGCTTTTCCTTCTGGATATTTAAATCCATCCAAAAGTAAATGCATTTCTGATATCTCAAAATACATATGAAAGTCTCCATTTCAAAATCTTTGAAAGAAGTTAAGTACCCTTTGAATAGTCCCAGAACAATTCCCAAACAGAAATCCACTTAAGTGATCAGTGAAGCATCAAGTAAAAGTTGCATTTTTTGCACGTAACAGAAATCAAGCCGGGTGATTTACATACTTTACTGGGAATACATCATCCACTTTGGGATACAGGAAGGACCAAATTCCTTATACAATAAGCATTTCTAACCATAAGTGAACACCTTTACAGACAGGTTACTATGCCCAAAGATGGTTATATACTATATGAAAATGGAATTTCATGTATAACAAGTGGTTGCTCTGAATATATATTACAAGTCAGTATAAGTTTTTAACATTTTTACAGTATCCTAGGCAAAGGTCCATAAAACAAATTGCAACCTTAAAAAATGTACTGCACCAAGATGGTTATATTCTAATTTGTGAAAAAAAATTGAAATAAATTTGGAAGAGAAATGCAAAACTAATGAAGAAATACATACCTTTAAACTCAGCTAAGAGCATAAAAATCACTGAAATTATTTGAGCAAGACCTGATAAGAAGGATTTGTTCACTGATGCTGCACTCCTGTTACAGCCTGCAGCAAATGTTTACAACCAAGCTATAACCCATAAAAATGGGATTTGATAGTGGAAATGCTGAGAGACCCTTAGCTATAATGTCTCTGGCATGTACTGCTGTAAATACATATTGCACAACTCTTCCTTTCTAGGCATTCATTTTTATTTGATTGTTTCCATAAATAAATCATACATGCACTGATATCGATTCCAGATATTACAGCTGTAGGTTAATAAAGCACTCAATTAGAAGGGATACCAACTTCCTTGCTACAATTTACATTTGTAATCTCTACCAATACATGCCTTAAAATACTGTATAAGACAGAAAACCTTGGATTTCCTTTGATCACAGCATCACATCCCAGCCATCATTCATTGCCTCTTTGTCAATTTTTTGTCAAGTGGTGACTCAGAGATGTCTGAGAGCACACAGGCTGTAAGAGCTGCTAGTGAGAATTGAGAAATGTCCAGACAAATTAATCTTTGGGAAGGATGGGGGAGGAGGCAGAAGAGTTGGGAAAATAGTCTTCTCATTTTGATATTTGAAAAAGCCATTGCCCAACAATTTCCATTGTTCTTACAAAGCTTGGAGTTATCTCAAGTTTCACTTTATGAACTTAACCCAACTGGATTCCAGAAATATTTCTCATAGTATCACAAGTTATGTTTTACAAACAGAATTTATCAGCAATGATTACTTGGCTTTTTGTCAATTTTTAGAATCTTCTACTTACCTTCTTTATCCACACGGAAAACAAAAGTCCTATGGGATGTGACAACTTCAAACTTATTCTCCCCATGAACTCTTACTGTTGCTATTGCAGAGAGCAATATTATTCCCTTTGAGAACACTTCCTGTAATAAAAAGGCAGTCAAAATATTTAATTGTCATGGAATGTTAAATCTTTTTGAGGTAATACTACTTGTCATGATGTTTAGGAAGTTCACCACACTTAATAAAAGTGCATTAATAAGTGAACCCCTTCACTACCTACCTATCACCACCAACTTCACTGTTCTGGATCTATGCACATCTACTACCTTCCAAAATAGAATAAAATCCCATGATGAGATAGATTGTGCAGATCTGTGATGCAACTTTATAAATTGTCTCACAGCATTAAGATTGCAAAACATCACACTTTAATTTACAATTTAATGGCAAAGTAAATTATGTTTACTATCACAAAGAAAAATACTTTGCAAATATATACTTATTATACTTGTATGATAGAATCAGGCATGGGAAAAATATTGTACTTTCTCTAGGCAGAGAATTCCAAACAATTTTGCTTCTCCCTCTGGACCTTGCCCCTTCAGTCGGTAGCAAATAAGAAAAGTAATTTCACTGATTTTATCCCACAGTTTGAACACAGAGAAGGGCATCACACTGGAAAAATACACTGTCCTGTCAGTGCTAACAAGAATGCTCTAGCTTGGATCAGGTACGTGCTTTTCTGCTATATGGTGTGCTGGTTTTGGCTGGGATACAGTTCATTTCCTTCATAGTAGCTAGCATGGGGCTATGTTCGGAGACAGAAAGAGGGTTCACCAAACAGGGATAAACCAGCTATTGCTGAGCAGTGCTGACACAGAGTCAAAGCCTTTTCTGCTCGTCTCCCCACCTCACCCCACCCACGAGGAGACTGGGAGTGCACAAGAAGCTGGGAGCTGGAACAGCCTGGCCCCAGCTGGCCTGAAGGATATTCCATCCCACATGGCATCATGCTCTGTATGTACAGCTGGGGGATGTTCAGAGTGATGGAGTTTGTCTTCTCAAGTCACATTAAGCAGAATAGAGTCCTGCTCTCCTGGGGATGGCCGAACATCTGCCTGCCCCTGGGAAGTGGTGAATGAATTCCTTCATTTGCTTGTGCACAGCTTCTGCTTTACCTCTTAAAGTGTCTCTGTCTCAACCCACAAGTTCTCATGTTTAGTCTTCTGATGCTCTCCCTATCCTGATGGGGGCAAGAATGAGTAGGTATGGTTGCTGGCTGGGGTTAAACCACAATAATTTTGGGTCAACACAAATTTTCCCAACATTTTTTGATTTACAGCTAGGTATTAGGACAACTGAACAGAACAAAAATGCAAGATAGGAAAAAGGAACTGCTACAAGTACTTCCTTCAAGTAGCTCATCTTCTAACCTAATAAACCTAAGGGTTTGGGGTGGGAGTTGACAGAAAGGAAAGCTCAAGCAGATGTGCACTTCAGAAATATATCTGCATGATTTCTGGATTCCAGAGTTAGCTCTGTTCCTGTCTCCCCTACGCTTTGATCAATTCATTTTCTGACCAAGACAACTCAGATATACTGATAAGATTTATGATTCAGCCACAGTAATAGTCCAAGAGTCAGCTCCCCATAAAGAAATTGTACTAACTTCCCTCCCAAAGTATAAATTATTATAACAGACTTCATACAAGCACTCGAGGATCACTGTGAATGTGAAGCAGGAAGGATACACTGGATCAGATTTTTGTTTACTGAGTACAATACGCTAATGTTGTTTCACTTTGAGATACTAATTCACTTCAGTGAAGGTAGTTTAGTGGATAAATAAATAGAAATATTGAAATACAGCATAAGCAAGCATATTACTATAGTTACACATAAGAAATAGAATGACCATAGATAAAATTTCACAGCTGTTATCATTATGTCTATACTTGTTAAAAGAGTGATTTTAATATATTTGTTAATAAGGTTGGATATTAAGTTAACTACTGATCCTTCCAATGGTAAAACAAACTGTTCGCATACAGTGTTTCTGTAGTTGTTCAGTTAAAAATATATTATGGTGTTTGCAGGCATCTACTGGCTGTATTTGGTACTACTGCAAGAGGATAACAGACTGCTACAAGTTACAACTATTTTATTTCATTTGCTCAAAAAAAAGTCAATTTCCTTTTAAGCTGAGTATAGTTTTGCTTTGCTATTTAAACAATCATCCATCATCCTTTTTAAAGCTTTGTTCTCCAAGGCATACATATTTTCAAAAACAGTTTAAACCATAATAATTTATCAATCTATCTTTCTTCTGCAGCAGCTTTTCTTTCATGTGCAAAAATAATGCCTGTTAAAAAGCTCTTGTAGATCAAGATACAATATCTCTCTTTGAAATACTCCAGACTAGAAATTAGGTGAGTTATTTAAGAATATAGAAAACAAAATCAAACAAATGCAGCCAAGAACTTCACAGCTATTTATTCTGTTACTGAGTTGTGTAAACTAGTTATAGAGTTGCTAAAAATTCTCTGACAAAAAAAAATTCTAGCAGGGAAAGCAAAATGTTTGGCCTGTTTTTCTATATCACCTGGTTTAATACAAACTTTTATTTTCAAATACAGCCCCACATCACTCCTTGACACTTGTGGTTCGGAGCTGAGCTAAAGGATCCTGGAAAATACCATTTTGGACTGCTTTGGTTATACTTTCACAACAGATTAAGTATGACCTACTTCAAGAATGACAGTGATTCACCTGTTTTGCAGTGAATTTTCCTCTTTGTAATGTTCACTTGTACTGTAACACAATAAAAGAATAAAGTTCTCCACTCAAAGGGTCAAGTCTTTTTCCTAAATCACCAATAGAGCTGTCAGAGGTGCTAAGCTGTTTTAAACAAAAACTTTCACATAACCAGCTGGTTTTTGCCTTATTATAAAGTGCAGGGTAAAACACCAGAGTTCTGCCAAAAGTGGGAAGAAATTTGAAACAAAGCTTGTCCATATAGGGTAGCTGAAGAAAATTCTTCAATCCTACCTTCCCCTCTTCAGTTAACCACACAGTTGAGACAAAACCACATGGGATGTTGCTCTGACTACATCAGCTTTCTCAGGACCAGGAACACAGAAGAAATAAGAGCAACACAGAATCAACCCAAAACCTTCCCTAGGTCAGACGCTGTTTGTTAAAAACTGAATCTTTTTTTTTTCATATATATAGATACAAAGTAAAGAAGAGATCTCTATCAAGTAGAAGTTGATGCACAACTAGAACAAGGTTAGAAAAATATTTATAAAATTAAGGTTTGAATCATTCAGAGAAGCATTCATATGGGCATTTTCAGGAATAATATTCTCTGTGTCTTCTCTCTCTATTCTCCAATTATTTCACTCTTCATTAGCCATGTAATACACTTCCTCTTCTTGAGAACCTCACTCCTCTCTAGTTCCTAATTTGAATGACAAATAGGGCTAGTTAATATTGGCAGTGTTTCTGGGTAAAATAAACAGTGTCATTCCACTGAGTCTAAACTTCTCTGCTTGTAATAAGAAGAAAAATATCAAGTATGGATTGGTTTCCTTCTGACAACTACTTGTAATTGATACATAAAACCAAAAGTAAAACAATTTCTTTATAACATGCTTGTCTGTGTAGGAACACCCTAAGACAAACACAGATTAGAATAGACAGAACTCATCATTAAGTTCTAAATTTAAAACAACAACTTCCCCATTTAAATATATAAATGGCCAGCCATGTAGGTAGGAGCAGGGACACACAAGGCCTTGCAAGGAGCTCAAGCTGTGTGCAGGTCTTGATGGATCTGCAAATGGTTATTTATGAAGTCAGAGTAACAAAACACAAGAAACAGCCTGAGTGTCCTGAGTGACACCCCTGCTCACTCAACACAATCCCATTGGGCAATAAGAAATACTGGTACACAACTATGTTTTCCTCCTCTCTGCAAGCTAATTTGAGTTTCACCAAATCCTCAGTTCCCAGAATTTCCTTCAGGCCTTGCAGTTCTCAGACATATACCTTTCTTCACGTATGTGACTCACCAAGTTAGTAAGTCAAATGCCCAGATTTGGTCAAACTGTATACAGACCAGCCAGCATCTCCTTCAATACCCAGAGAGTGGTTTGGACTCAGATGCCAGGAAAAGTGAGACAAAGAAGCTTCAACACAAGCTGCTGATAGCCTAACCTACCACACAGACCTTTTAAATAGAGGATGTAACGTTGATAGCTTCCTATGCATCGTGTGACACACTAAACATTCCCTTGAGAAGAAGGAAAGATTTCTGGAATCTCTTGTGACAAAAAATTTCTAATCAGTGCTATTCTAGCACAATTGACCTCCAAGTAACATTTTCAGTGACTTTCCAAAAGCAAAAAAAAAAAAGGAATCCCCAGTGCAGATACAAGACTTAAAATTCTTTATTAGCATTTCTTTCCCTAATTGTGCTGCAGACAGTGTTAAGCAAATCCCATTGCTGTATTTTTTCAAGTCTTTCTTAATGATTAATCCTGCTTTTCTGCTCCTCTGAAGCCTTGGGATCAATACCACAAAGGCTACCATTCTTTGTCACTGCAATCCAAACATTATTCTATTGTTCCCTTCACCTACAAAATCATGTATTCTACTGTAAGTGAAACAAAGTAAGCAAGTAAAACCTGATTGTTTCAAATTCACAATCACAAGCACAAATATCAATGTAAATATTTTTTTGAGCTTGTTCTTAGTTCCCCAGCCCCTCAGAAAATAGTCTCATCCCACTTCAGCTCCTACACTCCCACCCCATCATAAGGCATCTATAGGCCTCTTATTGATTACCAGCAACCAGCATCCTGCTCTGAAATGTTTACCTGAAACTGTATTTTCTTCCTAAAGTAATATGCATCTTCAACAGGAAATGGCTTCCAGCATTTAAAATAACACATATGCATATAACCTCAACTTCCCTTGACAAGCATATTGTACAATCATCTACCACTTTCAAGTCTAAGAAAGTCTCCATTACTTCAAAGAGGAAAAAATAATTAATAAACCACAGAGCAAAAGGAAAAGAATTTTGTAGTGTTCTGAAGGGTAATTACAAGGAATATATGCTTTGTTGAAAACTATGATTTACAAATGCATTTTTGCATCACATATAAGAAGTGAATTATTTTAATCAAAGCAGCTCACGAGTCTGTGAACATTTCAGCAAGATTCAGTCCTCAGCTAAAGAAACAAAAACAGCCATAGACATTGCAGTACTGTGCTGATTTTGAACATTCCCATCCAAACCTAACCTAGGTCAATGATATGCAATTATCCATAGAAGACAAACAGGAAAAAGACATTATTTAATCAAAGAGTCAACAAGTGCATAAGTTTGGGTTGATTTGTTTTAAGTGGTCTTCCATGGTACTTTTGATTTCTCTCTCACAATCTTCAGCATGCTAGGTTGCCATGACAAGACACTGCAAACACCCTCAAAATAGCATCTCTCAAAAATGTTTAGCATGATTCTGTTCTGTTCTGCAGACAACAGCAGTGTCAGGCTCCCGCCAAAGTAAAAAAAAAAAAAAAAAAATCTGATGATATCTACCTGGAAAGGTGAGTAATACAAGCCCTTCTAGGAAATAAAAGGATGCATGAAGACAGGACATCTTAAAATATTTAATAACATCTCACCCTAGTACTTTGGAACTGAAAATGGATTTAGATTTAAGATGAATATTCATTTGTAATTAAATAATTTCTTTATAGCACCTTGTGTATTGCACAGATTCATTTCGTTCCATACACGACCAAAACATTTCCCTTACCTTTTCATTGTTGTAGTAAGAAATGCTCTCTCCATCAAATTTAACCCATCGCTTCTGAAACACGCGTTTGCTGTGAATCAAAAATCAACACAATTAAAACACAGCTAACATTGGTTTCTAAGAATATCACTAACACAAACGATAGAAAGGTCAAATCTTGTTTAGGTTCCCGTTCCAATGAATATTCTGAACATAGAGCATAACTTTAAGTGCTACAAGCTCTGTTAAGATACTTTCTAAAATGGAAGCTGAGAACCTCAAATGACCATGTCACTGTCATGCTTAGGACAAGGACGTCTCTCCTTACAGGCCGTGGTACCTCCAGTCATTCAGTATCAACACATCTCCCCAAGACTCTGTTTCCTGGACAATGAATCAACAGCAGCCCACCACATCTCCCAACAGGTACAACATGAAATTTAATTTTCAGTGTGTGTTATCAACTGAATATCTCTAATGGGAAGCCCCTTTGATTATTTCAGTGTGCCATTAACTCATGCTCTATAAGGACCTTCTAAAAATATATTTTTACGTCAACCTGAAGTAGTCCATTACACTCATTAAAAATGTTGACAGCTTGTTAGTTATCATCTATAAATGTCTCAATTCTAAAATCTATTCAACAGGTTAATTAATCAAGAACAAGACTCCACTAATGTCTTTTCCCAACATTATTTCCTTTCCTTTTAAATGAGTGTTCTGCTTTAGGATTAGTAGACTGTGATAGCTTATCAAAACTTTAATCAAACAGCAGCTCTGGCTTAATTAAGTTGTATTATATGACTACAATAAATCATCATTTTTCATAACCTGGAAAGGCCAATGTACCATCTATTATGCATTAAAGTGTCAATAAACTTGAAGATTATACAGGGAAGAGTGAATCTAAGTACCACATACAATGTGAGTAAACTGAATGGCTATACAATTTATAGTGAATTAACTAAAATAAGAGAGGCTGTACTTTAATTGCATGATTTGTAGCAACTTAAGAAAACAGTACATATTCTTTTCCCTGCGGAGTCACAAACTGCCAGGTGTAAATTGGAGCTCTATAAAAAGACTGGGAGGTGTAGAACAGAATGAAGCATTTGCTTAGTGGAAAGTGAAATAAAATATGATAGTGCTCCAATAGTTTGAAAAAAAAATCTTTTTCAAATTTGGTTGGGTTTTTTTTTAATTCTTCAGATGTTTGAGAAATGGTATTGTATGAAAAAGAAACACAAATGTATCGTTCACTGAACCATGCCTGAGAAAAAGTCCTTGAAATGTAGCTGCGGAGTGTCACTAGATCAAGGCGAATGACCCTGCAACTGTTTCACTCAGTACTAATCACTAGTAATTTGCTGGTTAACTCACTATCTTTTCCAAATGATATATTCTCACACAGCACTTTATTGAAGCTTTCATAGCTTGTTCTCAACTCCATCCTTTCAAATAGTGCAAGACAAGCCAACTGGAATCAAGAACTATACTTTTCAGCACTCTGTTAGCTAACTGCCAAAAGTGTTGTTAAAAAAAAAAAAAAAACTGTAAGTAAAATGAAACAAAAGTTACAACTAACTTCAGCTCTCCAAGAAGTCAGTAGCCTAATAATTCTGGGAAAAAAAAAAAAGAAAGAATGAAAGAAATGTGGAAATGCGTATTATACAGGGAAAATTCTTTTGACTCTGTGTACAATTATTCTTTGATTCTTTAGCAAAGGTGAAAAACGGCAATCCACAAATGTGGATGAAAATTTCAAAACAATTTCAAAAGAAAAGAAAATAGTTTTGAGCTTCAATGGTAAAAGAGGTTTATTAAACCCATTATTCCATCTTGTTAATTACCTTCAGCAATGTATCACTGAATCAACACAAAACCAAAATAAAAAAAGATAAAACTTGTCAAATCAGATTCCCTAGGAAGGAATAAGAAAAAAATGGAAATTGCTATAAAGCAGAGCTGCTTCCAGTGAGTCCAAATCAGATTGTATTCTAAAACAATTTAATTACATACATTTCTCACTTAAAAAAAAAAAATGTACTACTTGCTGAGTAATGATGATTATTATAGCCACAAATAATCAAAGGAAAGACCAAAGGGTTTAATAACTTTCAGTGCAGCTCAATATACAGTCCTAAGAACAAAGAACTCAGACCTACTAAGGCTTGAAGAGAAGAACAGTAGATGTATTACAACACTAACAAGCACAACAGCTTTAATTTCTGGATGCTAAGTCCTACTGAAAATCAGAAACAGACGTAAAAAGTAAAACTGTGCCACTTTCAATACAAAAAAGAATTCATAGAATTTGTAAGAATGTAAGTCATAAGAACAAATGGAGAACTGAAAACTACAATTTAAGAGGAGGAAGTTAGAAGAATTTCATCAGAGTCTGCACATGTTCATGATGGAAGTTCTGATAATGAAGGGTTCTTTAGTGAAAAACAATTTAACAATAGCTGGAGTTTAAAATCAGTTAAAATAAAACAAAAAACTTACAATAGAGATCAAATATAAGATTTGTTGCTGTTATTGTTGTTGTCTAACTTCCAAGTGTGGCAGATAGCATTAATTTTCTATTGAGCTCCCTTCTCTTCATTACTTGAAATCTTAAGATTTGAGCTCAGATTTCTCACATCAAATTTCAGGCAAAAAAATAGAAGGAATTCACCCCGGATGAATTCTAAACTCAAATCTCAACTTATACAGACAGCAACAGGACCTCTATTCACACTAATTATTAAATTATAATCCATGGCCAAATTAGTAAAGTAGTATTTCAGAATCAAGAATTTGTTTTCACTTACTTGGTCACTCACAAAAACAAAAATCAGCAAAAATGTAGCAACTGGAAATATTGGTACAAATTAATTCTGTATTTTTCCACTATAGTTTATGAGTGGTGACCAACAATTTTAAGAAAAATATTTTTTCTTGAGTACATCTCCTAAAGGAACTTTAGGATAGATAACATCACTAAAAACTTTTGAATTCACAAGAGGCTGGTACTCTTTCAATGAATAAAATTCCCTTTCCCCTTCCACTACAAATACTAAGCAGCAACTAAACACAAACTTAACATCTCCCATGCAAACATACATTGTCACAATTACACAGTAATCACTGCAAATACCATACCCTTGAGGGGATAATTTATCCAGCCATCCTGCTTTAACCTTCTTTACTGATGGTCCATAAAAGCAAGCATAGGGTGTTATTGATTCATTTCCAGTCAAAGCTTGATCTCCACCAAATTGCCAAAAATTCATTTGTTCACTGGCCAAGCGATCAGAATCTCCACTTAGTATCTTACTGCAAGATGCTGAGTTTGTTTTGGCTTTATTTTTCTTTTTCTTTAAAGACAAAGAATGTTGTTCCACAATAGAATATACAGATTCACTTTCAGATTCTTCTGGTGTTAATGATGGGTCTTCCTGAGGCAAGGATTCACTTTTTGCAAATTCTTTTGTGTTCTCTTTCTGATTATTAATGTAACTGGAAAGGAAAAGTGCATTTTACTCTTAAAATGTATTACTACAATGCACAAATACATAAAATTAGCAATTAGAACAAATACTGAAAAGACATACTATGTTTATAACTTGTATAATCATAGTGATAAGCACAGACATCCTAAACACAATCTGTCTCATAACTGTGACCATCCTGAATCCTACTTTCTCCATTAAACAGGAATAGTACCATAATAACATCCCTTTAAAAGCCTTAACAGAAATTTAAAACTAATTCTTCTTCCTCAGAATACTAGCTTCACTCTATTGAATACTTTCAAGGACTTGCAGTATCACCTCTCTCTTCCCTCCCACCTCAACAGTAGCCTGGTGCAGACTGGATAATTAAGAAGCAGACTCACACTTCACCAAGCCACAGGCCACTGCCTCATGACAGGAGTGGTGAATGTGTTTTAGTTTTGTGTTTGTTTAGTTGGATTTTTTTTTGCTAATGAGGAAGTAAATTATGAAAGCACTCAGACACAGTTAGCTAGGAGACATACAAAAATGGAACCTGGTCTTCCTTATTCTGACTGGGGAATACAGGGACACTCTCCAAATCCACAAGAGATTCTGAAACCTGGTTTAAAAAGTCTCAGAACAGCCAGAGTGCCCAGCTGTGCCCCATAAAGCATGGGTAAAGCCTCAAATAGAAGATAAAAAATACAGTCATGATTGTGCCCTCAGAGCTAGAGATTCACTTGTGACATCAGTAAATAACATTTTCTTCTTTACACTTTGAGTTTCTCTGTAATTCTTATTTAATACCATAGATTCTTGGAAGAACATTCTTCACTCATTCCTAGATCCAATTTACTTTCACAAGCCAGGAATTCATTTCCATGAAGTTCCTAGAAAAGAAATATTTGGTAACTAACATTTGTACTGAAGGATTAGTGATATTTAAATTACTGTAGATATAAATCACACACAAATAGCCTAACTAGCAAAGCTATTCTTTCCCACATTTTCATACATGCATTTGAATGATGATTTTTGTATTCTAAGAAACATTATTTTCAACATTTTCATTTTAAATAATAATATTAAGATAAAACATTTAAGCATGTTCCAAAATACCTGATAGAAGCAAATCAGATAAAGAAATTCAGTGCATAGAAATACGAGTCTCTGATTTTTCTCAAGGCACCACTGGCATCCTGATTTTGGCAGGGATAGAGTTAATTTCGTTCCTAGTAGCTGGTACAGGGCTCAGTTTTGCATTTGAGAATGAGAATAATGTTGATAACACATTGATGTTGCTAGGTACTGCTTACTCTAAGTCAAGGACTTTTAGTATCTCAAGCTGTGCCAGTAAGCACCTGCACAGGAAGCTAGGAGGGAGCATGGCCAGGACAGCTGACCCAAACTGGCCAAAGGGATATTCCATCCCACAGAGCATCACGCTCTCTCCTTTGCACTATAGTTACTATCAGCAGTAGTATTATTATTATTTTTTGCTTTGTTTTAATTATTAATCTGGTCTTATCCCACCATCTAAGAGGTTTACGTGTTTTCCAATTCTTCTGCCTGCAGTGGGAGTGAGAGGGCAGCTGTGCTCCAGTTGCCAGCTGGGGTTAAACCACAACAACTGAATAGTTTTTAAGCTCAAGAGCCACATTACTTGCAGCTTAAGTACAATATATGATTTGCCACTGCTAGCCTATCTTTCATAAGAATGAATTTTTTTTCAGAAAAATTTTTTCAATTCTTTTCTCAGAAAAAATGTATAGCCTTTATAGTACACTAAAAATAAAATAATGGCAAATTCAAAATCCTACAGTTACACTGAACTCAGCCATACTGAATATATCTCATTGGGTTTGGGATTTTTTTTTTGTTTGTTTGTTTTTGGTGTTTTTTTGGTTTTTTTTTTTTTTTTGTGCCAATATCTTCTTCCTAAAAGGCTCATCTATTAAATTTTGCTTAAAAATCTTTATCACAAACTTCTTGCTGGGTAAAAAATGGCAAGGTTAACACTGCTCGTGAACATTACATTTCACACTTCCTAAACTTAATCTGACAAACATATTGCACTACTAAGCTTCTCAATATGTGTCTTTCTTCCTTTAAAAAGACCCCTAAAATTAACATCTTCATGCTTTCTGATAGAAGCCTTTTAATTTACTCATTTAAGCTTTTATGTGTATGTAACAAAGCTGAACAATGAGAGAAAGTGGATAAGCTTTCACAACATTGCCATTTGTTTTCTGAGTAGCAGCACCCAATCTTGTACTTGAGGATTGTACCTTGGCAGCATGGAAAGGCAAGGCTAAAAAAAGAGAACTTAGCACAGTCCAAAGCAGAGGAAGTGGGCAGCACAAATGTAGAAATCACAGTCTGATGCTAGGATAAATCTAGGTAATCTGTCTTCCTCTGCCAATCAGATTCATTATAAAAATAAAAACACACCAAAACCTAACCACCCATACACCACTGTACTATGCTGTAGTACAAAGGGCTGAAAAAAAACCCAAACAAATGAAGAAAAACCCCCCACACCAATAAAACCACCCAAACAAACCTTACCAAAAAAAAAAAAAAAAAAAAAAGGTATCAGTATACCTTGCAAACAAATTAAATAGAAAACTCAAAAGCAATCTATCCACTGCTTATCAGATACTTGGATTGCCTGGAATCTCACAAAAGAAGGGGAGATGGTCACACTTCTCCACATTAGTCAAGAGGCTAATATCATGGTGCATGAAACATCTTCAGAGTAGAAAGAGTCAGTATCCTTTATCTTTATTTGCCTATCAGGATACAATTGCAAACCATACCCACAGAAGCTACATGGTAGTACCTCTTCCTTCCTGTGATGAACCACTACAATAAGAGTTTGATGTCATGCTGGTGCTCACTTCATAATCTTCAGCACTTAAGTAAGCGAATTCAGAGAGACAGATAACTTCCAAGCAGTAACTAAGAAATGCATTTCTATTATCAGTAGATTTTAAAATGCAAAAGTTCGCAAATGAAGACAGGTTGTGGGCAAAGAAAGTTCTATTTGCTCACAAACACGTATTTCAAACAAATTAAATGCCAAGCATTTGCAGTGTCCTGTTTACAGAAATACCCTGCAAGATGCTCAGGCTCAAGACAAGACAAAATCCCAGCCTCCTGCAAGTCTCTGAAGTATTATACAAAGGCAGCAGCATTTTTCATGCAAACACCTTTACAGAGAGAAGTATTTCTTCTATATATGTACTGTTCTTATGCATAGGAAGCACCTCTCCTTAAGGAATTATGGCTGCTGGATCCCAGAAAAGTGGAACTGCCTACTCTCAGGCCTGTATAAAAACCCTCAACTTTTGACCAGGAAGTAATTCAGACACACTTGTGGGTTTATATTGTTTCAACAGGTAGTCTCTTCCTGACTTCAACAGCAAGACAGGAAACATGAAAGCTAAAACACAGACTGCATGAAGGGTATCAGGACTGAGCCTACATTAAAGGAAGATTCAATGCCATTGAGGACAGTCATCTTCCTCAGGAGATGCTACTTTGGTCTCCTAATAAAGCTAATGTCACACAGCTCTCTGGTTGATTCTTGAATCATGGTCTGGCAATACAACTTTGTAATGGGTCCATAAAGATAAACTCCTCCTTTTAAAATATTGAAAGTGGTAAGATTTGCAGTTCAGCCAGCCTTCCACACTATCCCAAGGCTCAGGAGCTCACACAATTTACCAAGCTCAGTATGCATGTTTAATTTAGTCTGTCTACAACAAGAAATAAAGCCAGTATTTCACCTGTGAGGCCTAAACTCATTAGAATTCAGTTTTCCTCTGAAGGAGTTCTAATATGCTTGACTCTTTTAGCTAGACACAACAATAAAATGGCCCTAAAAACACTTGGATTTTTGTGTTATTTTTAAATCAATATTTTAAAAGTCAGTTCCTTCTTCAGGTTGCCCTTCAGAGGTTTCTCTTTCTACTCCTATTTCTTCCTGACTCAAATCAAAGGCATATTTTCTTTGCAACCTTCATTCCCTTGTTCTCTCATGCTCACTTACAGTCTGACTCACTACCTATTTCTAAAGGCACTCCCTTCATAAAAGCCTACAGAAGCCTTTTCTTTACACCAATGAAACAGAAAGAAGAGTGATGGCCAACTTACAAACCCTTAAACAAATTTTAGTCAGTAAGTATAACAACTTGACCTTTTATTCTGTATTGACAAACTATACCCTTGTACTTAACATGAAGCAGCAGCAACAAACTCTAAAATCTCAGATACTTTACTGTGTTATCTAAATATTCTTATTTGTTCCCAGGATATTTTCTTCTGCTGAAAAAAATATGAAAGTGAAACGTATCTCAGGATGTTTGTTTTATGGTTCTTCTTTATGACCTTTATCCGCAATTAATGGAACTAAAACCAGCTATGAAGTTTCCAACAGGCATGTGATAAATATAACGCAAGAAATTGTTCACATGTATGAAAGTGATATTAAAATCCAAATCTTCAGATCAGATAAAGGATGTTCTAATACACCGCATTAATCATGATTCTACAACCAGCAGAAATAGCAATGTAGTTTCAAGCAGTTAACCCAGTTTAACAGCATGGTATTTTTGTACTTGGTGCCTTTGTAAGATAAGAAAGAGTTCTGGCAACCTTTCTGGGCATGCTTTTTCATAAATAACCATTTCAATGAAATGTACAGAATAATGCTAAGAAGTAACAAGAGGGCTAGGAAACTTTTTCTAGATAATCAGCTTGAACCACTAAAATAATTACAAAAAAGTTAAATTTTGAATTTTTAAAGACATTGGTGCAGAAGAGAATAATTAGCACAGACAAGATATTGCATGCAAGGAAAGGAAATAAACACTCAAAAGTCAGCTTTGTGTGCATATAACAAGAAAGAAAGACAAGGCATGATGATTTTATGTGTACTGTGTTAAAAAGTCAACAACAACAAAAAGTATAGTATATTTCCAAAAGAAAGTCCGCATCAAAAAGAGATTACTTTTATTCCTATAAACTACTCTCATTAGAAGATGAAATTTGAACCATTTACTTTTTACTTGATCAATTCTTAAGGAATTGGAATGGGAGAAAGAGAAGCCCTAGACATCCATTTCAGTAGTTTTAATTTTAGTCAATAGTTTACAATAGTTTAAAAATTAACCATTAGATTGAAGACCAGGACAAAAGAATTTTCTGTTATCTCTAATTCTGTGGCTCAAGACTGGCTGGAAAAAGCGTAACTAATCACAAAAGCTGCAATTTCTGGTCTGCATCCTGTTGCAAAAGAAGCAGGAGCTGGAAATTCATGGCATTTGGGAGATGCCTCACTAAGCTAATTTACCTCCCATATCTCCCTCCATGGGATTCAGAAGTCTGTCCACGTCATCAGTGGCATTCACATCAACCCCAACAAAAACAGTCATTTCAGAGAACCCTAAAGGAAAAGTGACTTTCTGGGTATACAGGAAATTTAGAAGATGCATGAAAAATATCATGCAAGAACTAAAAAGACCTGAGAACTGTCACGTACAGGAATTGAAAAAGGGTGCAGCCAAATGTGAACATGATATCACCTAAGCTAAAGTGCAAGCTGCTTTCACAGGATATGCAAAAGTCTGTGTAGAGATGCCCAGTCTTGATCTTCATTTCTGAGATGAGAAAAAAGCCACTTTTACCCTTCATAGTAAATTCTAACAGTTTCAAATTTCAACAGCTTAACCTCAGTTATGCACAAAGGATTGTACCTGAGAGCACAAATATGGCAGCTTTGGGCATTGGGGTTAAAAGGAAAAAAAAAAAAGAAGTCGGTTATCTGTCCTATGTTGGTTTAAAAAGAATTATAATTAAAAAAAAAAAGAAACAGCCAACACACACTCCACAGCTTCCTATTATTGAACATACAAAGTGCCTCTTGAGATTAACAAAAGTCATTAGTCCTCATATGTTTATATCATAAACCCTCTGTATATACCTAAAAAGACAGAAAGAGTACTGGCAACTGAAAAAAACATAGAAAAAAAAAATAATTAAGGGCAGTATGGAATACCTGGCATGAAGATTAAAGTGAAGACAGCCTATATACATTCAGGTTTCTCAACTTACTTTAGCATCTTTAGCGTTGTCACAAATAAAGGTTTCCCCATACGGAGAGATAATGGGTGGCTTTTCTTCTGTGAAAGTATCTTAAAGCAAATAAATAAATAAATAAATAGAGTCACACAGTGCTCTACTGTGAGTCACAAATGCTCTGATAAAATCATAATAAAATCAACAAGGGACACAGATTTTTCTGCTTGCAATTTTTCTATCCTTCCCAAAAAAACTTTTGAGGTACAATAAACAATGTCCCATTTCTAAGTGAATTTCAGATACTTTTTTTTCACCACAGACATTTTCACTATTATTTTGTAATTTGAACATAACTTGCACAAAGGCATTTTCTTCTTTTCTACTGTGCATCATTAAATAAAAAAACCGTGTAGTTGTCTACGCTAAGAAGCAATAGCTCCAAAGTGTTCTTTATTCTGAATTAAAAAAAAGGTTCCAAAAATTAACCACCATACAACTCTTTTGTGCACAGTTTTCATTTTGTCACCAAGTATTTGCTTGAAATCGATACACATAACTTCAAACAAGACATTTTGCTTGAGTATGAAAGAAGTTTCCACCTGACTGCACAACACTTCTAAATGCTTCAGTAAACTATTTAATACAAATAATTTCCTGTTATTTCCTGGAGCTATGAGCACTTACAAACAAATTAAGCAGCATTAGTCAAAAATACACTCCTTTTATCATTGAAGGAGAAGTTAACTCTGCTTAATAAAATCTGGATCTAATCTTAGAAACTTAAAACACTAATCTAAAAGAAAAAGTATATTAAAATAAATGGGGTTTAAAGACTAGATTTTTTAATTTTTACTTTATTTGGTCATAAACAAAAACTAAGTAAAAATGCAGAAGTGATTAAATGCTCTGCTATCACATGGATCAATTCTTCTAGACCTATAACATGCCCAGTATTTCTTAAAATATGTAAGTGATACCTATTTTAGACAACTGGTTTTTTATTTACTTAATATTCACGATGTAAATATCAGCATGCTTAACTCACTGTTACCTGAAATTTGCCTCCCAGTCCAAGAAATATTTACAAGGTCCACATTTCTTCTTCTTTGAAGGGAACTTGAACAAAACAAAGCACAGAATGCAAACATTAATTGAAATTTCCCAGAAAATAAGCAAAAACCATCTCATGCAGTTAAACAATTAAAATTACATACAAATATAGAAACAATTGATTTTAAGCTTGAGAAATTTTCTGATTTATTTTAAAAGTCACACAACAATATGTTTTCCTCCCCTTATGACACTGAACACTTCTCTGATCCTAGCAGACATCCCAAATTCAGGGTTTTGTTTTGTTCTGAATTTACCTTACAAAACACTTAGATTGAATTGCTTGAAGAATGGAGACCCCAGAGTTTTCCCCAACCATTTCCCTCCCTTCTTCTTCACAATGATTACCAGTGACTTGACTGTGTTTTAAAAAGGATGTACTATGAAAATCTACTTTAACATTAAACTCGTAAGGGGCTTGAGAATCCAGTCAAAACCTGGCTGGAATCCTCTCAACCACTGAAAAAAAAATTGCTGTAAAGTTTTGATTTCCTAAGGTGAATTATTTCCCCCCACAAAGTTTTAAAACCAAGAGGTAAATGACATTGTATTGCAATTGCCTGTGACTACCCTTACACATTTTATAAGTGGGTAAGAATGTGTCTCCATGCACAGCAGAAATGTTATTTTATTAGTGGTGGTGTGCTGGCCCCACCTATTTCAGTAACTTCAAGTATAGTGCAATGCTATTGCTATTATTAATATTTCAGGCCAAGATTGCTTTATAACATGAACATAGGAAGAAAAATGTGTGAATTAGAAAATTTCTAACCCACCTTCACTAGTCTAGCAGTCTATGTTAGAGATCTTTTCAGTCAAACTCTGTATTAGAGGTCTTTTCAGTCAAGCTCTGAATTCCCCCATTAACATAATTAGCAATTTTTTCTCTTAATTTCATTTTCTCTGCTTAAAATAAGAGTACTTAAAGGTTCTCATGCATCATTATAGAATATTCTATGTCTGATAAATGCCATGGAAGTTCCTTATCAGTTTTCCTAACAGTTAGTAGGTCCTCCATCCTTTGAAGCCAAAGGCAATTGTCTTCTACTAAAAATATCAGTCTCCTAACTTCTGTTCCCCCACTTAACTTATTGAGAAATTGTATTATTTTGAGATAAGCTACTTTTAAAACTTTAGACTCACTGTCCCATGAAGTCCAGCTTGACTTACTCATTACAAAATGATGTTTCTTTGTGACAGAAGGCAGGCTTCATGAACTACTATGTTACGTAATTTTTACTCCATGCTTAAATCTGCCTCAAAAAATTTATTAGATTAAATTCAGACAGAAGCCACACCTTATAAAGTTACTTGACATTTCAAATCTTATCCAGGTTATATAAAATAAGTTCCCCAATGATTACTTTATAAAATCCTGGTTTTAGAAAACACAGGGTCAGTATTCTGGGCAGGATTATGGCATAGTTCCTATATATAATTGCTTACTCTCCTGAGTCATAAATACAATAAATACAGAGCAAATACCTTTAAAAATCTGTGTTTTGTCATACATTTTACTAAAATTGATGTAGTTACACCTTTTGAAGCTCCATTAGCAAACTAACTTCATGTGTTTGTACTAACCTAATTTTAAAGAACTCGCTATGCTTAAAAAAACCCCAAAACCTAACCTAATGTATTTCAACACAGATCAGATTTTTTGTTGTCAGGTTGGTATCTTTTAAAGGGTATTAGCAGCATTAAACTACATTAAGACTTGCAGATAAATAGATTTGACTTGAAGAGCTTTTAAAATTATGGGGTTTTCCTTATGTAAAAGAGTGAGTCATTTGCTTAGTTTCAGGGTGGTTGGAGAATTTCACCAGGAAATGAAAAATAACAAATCAGTTTAAAAACAAAATCAAAAACAAAACAAAACAGAAACAAACCAACAAAGAAAAACCCCACACTTTTAAAAAAATCCCTATACTTTTCATAACTTTTGTATTCTTTTTGACAATGCACCTACAATTATGTATACACGGCACAAAATCCTGCTAATAAGCAACCTATGGTCTTTTTTTCTAGCCTTCAAAAATACAATCTATTTGTCATTTTTGGAAAGCAAATTTCTAATTTATGTTAATTAAAAACGACCTCAAGATATAAAACACATGAAATGAGCATACTTTGAATATCTGCTTGAAAGATTATGTGTCATAAAAAAACCTACAGTGCAAGATATAAAATGATAATTTCTCAATGCTTAATAGAATAGTAAGCTAGTTATTGTACAAATTAAATATCTGGATTAAAGGAGAGAAAAATACTGAAGATATCTTTTGGGGGGGAAAATTGAAAACAAATCTTATATCAATCTATGACTTTTTCTTAGCCATTTGAAAAAGTGAATACTTCTCTTGAATTTTTTCCATTCAAAAATTGAGTACTTCAAACAAAGAAGATTGATGATACTCTTTATTTTGCTCTTTAACAGAAGGTTAGTGCAAGCAGTCTGCCAATCACAAGGTGCTCCAATTTTTTAAAGATATAATAATAATTTCAATTATTAGTCAATTTTGACTTAGTTACAACTGTGGTGATTAGGACTCCTTATTTTCATGTATGAAGAGGTACCGGATGCGGCCCAGGCTGCACACACTTCTCTAGCACCCCTTATTATGCACAAACAGGATGAAAGGATGTGATGAAGCAGTGACTGGTCTTGCTAAACGCTGAGAGGCTGGAAAGCTAAAATTTGCACAGAGCTGGTTTATTCAATATACTCCCGTCACTTTGCAAATCAAGTGAGGGAAGGAGGTCAGAGCAAGCAGTCAGTGCTTCAAAGGCTTTACTGGCATTCTTCTGCCAAGTGTTTTAGATGAAAAATCTTTTGTTTTCAAACTCATTCAAGACATGTTTTCTTTTCTATTTATCTCAAGACCTAACCCTCCCATAACGCAAACACATCAGAACTGCTCTAGCATGCTGTGTTAAAGCTTTGGGGTTCATGGACTGCTAGCAGAGGAAAATTAGTGGTAATACTGCACCACAGGAAAAGAGAGGGAGCAGCTTCTCTCTTCTAGAAAATTTATTTTATGCAGCAGAACACAGTAGAGATACACAGCAACACCAGTCTGGCACCTCATTAGCAATCTTGACCACTTATATGTTTAGAAATTGAGTCCAAAGGATATCAGCACCAAGGAAGAAATTCCAACTATAGGATCTGCCAACTGCAGAAAACAAATGGTGCCTGCTCAGGCCAAGCACCATTTCCTATTTTACTTATTTATATTTTCCTTCCAGATGCAGGATGTTGTCCAGAATTTTAGTCTATTTTTTCTTATTTCTCTTAATAAAGAATCAGAACAGCCCTACTACTGCGCAACACAAATAACAAAGATAGGGGACATGAAAAAGTCTAAGAGAATATAGAATTCATCTGTCTGATATTTTTGTCTGCATATTACTCTGTATAAAAATCAGGTCTACTGTGTAATAAATCTGCTTCAGCTTTTTGTTTGAACAGATTACTTCTTGGAATGATGCAATGGCAACTATTTTACAGAAGAGTGACTGCTAGATGACATGATCCAAAGTATCCAAGGCCTCTAAAACCATTTCAAAACTAATTACCTTTAATCTTGTCCTAAAGACACATCAATGGTTAGTCCCATCCCTTGCAATATTTTCACTATTTTGTCTTACAAAAATCTTCAATTTTTCACTTTGTAGTTTTAAACACCTATTGACCAATCTCTACCAGTTCTCTAACAGAGAGCTCATAATGACATAAGGAAAAGTCTAGCTCAAAATAATCTAGCATAACTACACACCAATACCGAGCAACAAAATCTGTTAAAATCTGCACAATAACTCCACTATTAAGAACATTGTATAATTGTCACTTGTTTTTTCTATTTTTTGATTCTGTGCCCCCCTACACTACAGTGATACCACACTGTAGTGCCATAATTCAAAAAAGAAATAAACCCAAAGTATTTTTGACTTCTAAAATTATATGGTGTCTTTCCAGCTGCCAATATGCTTTGTTACAGGCAAGAGCCAGGAGCAAAAATGAGGCACAGAGAAGCAGTTAAATTGCAAGAGAGGTAAGTGCATTATTAGCAATAAAAAATGACATGGTCATAGTCCTATGACAGGGCACAAGTAGACCCACTCTATGAACTTTTTGTGCTAAAGGCACATAGAAGGTGATGAGAAAAGCATTCCTTGCATAAAAATTTAATGACTAATATCCATGAATGACTAGAAGGAAATGCTGAGTTTCCCAGAAGATTTCAGTTGGATTTCTCTGCCTCTATGGACCAGCCTTTATACAACGTGATAAGGATGAAACCAGCATTTGTCAATAAGGCCAGTTGAGGCTGTTTGTTTATGCAATTCTGTAAAAAAGACATAATTTTTGCTGAGGCTAAAGATGTTTTTAAATGGCATGATGCCATTTTAAAGTTCTGTATTAGTTCTCTGCCCCTATAAAAAGGTTGTCAGAAAGGTTATCAAGAATGTTTCTGTGAAGTTTAAGTTCTGCTGTGAAGTTCTTGTTTAGCCTAGATCTTCCACAGACAGACTGGTCCCTCAGGATCTCCTTATTGCTATAACTGGAGCATAAAGACCAAGAAAATAAGCTGGAGCTAACAAATCAAAATGGTGGGTAATAAAGGTAGTGACCCGGTCACATATCAATCACTAACAGACTGGGATTTGGAGGATTTACTCCAATGGTAGGAAGATTGCAAATACAGCATATTCTCTCAACTGGATGATTGTTTCTCTAGAGACAGGGAGAGTATACTCTTCTAGTATTTAGTTATTATTATCTTTTAGGTTAAGAATCCCATTCTGTCTCAGCATGAATAGCTTTATTAAATGAAGCTGGGATAATCACTCTACAAGAGTTAACATAAATCTGCTCCTCACTGAAGGATATGGATACTTAAGTTTCAATGAGCACAACTTTTTGTACTTTAGAAAACATAAATGAAGCCGTTTGTAAGTCACACAAAAAAATCTCTAAATGTTGCAAAGAATCTTTGCCTCTCCACCTGTTCAAACAATTGTATTGCAAGATTAATTTTGATCTCTTTCAGTAATCTAAAAAAAACTTATAAATGCTGGGAAACCCCTGCATTTAGAGCATGTATAAACTTGATGATGTTTCTAACTGCTGAGATATGCAGATGAAAAACCCAAGATAAATACAAAGCATTCTTAGACATGTCCCTTCCAGGCATAGCTTGTGGTTCCAAAAATATTTTAAAAAACAAAATAAATGCAACCTAACGATTTGGATATGGCTATACCAACAAAACTTTGCCTTTGCATTAATTTTTCTTCTGTTTAAGACAGTTAGCCAGCATGACAACTAAAACTTTACTTAACAGATCCAAAAATATTACAAATTAACCTGTGTGGAGATATTTTTTGCTTACAACCTGTAATATTGTGTTGTGATTGACTACATATTCAGTGCCTATTAGTTTTAACATTCAAACAATTATACTTTCACTAAGATAGGTCTAGAATTAAGTCCCAACAGCAGATATTTTCCTCAACATTCTATCATATTTTTCCAAGACAAGCTACAACAGCTAATGTTTATTCAAGAAAATAAGTGCCGCTCAGTAATTTGTGGATTCAAATTATGAACTCAACCATTTTGAAGGAAGAAAAATACACAGTCACATTACTTGAACATTTTGAAAAAAATTCAAAGATTCCATAAACTCTAGAGAAACCTTCCACATCTATCCTCTTTTTGTCTTCCTTTTTCCACTGCTGTTTTCCCCTGCTGGAATGTCTCAAAAATATTCTTATTCTACAAATATCATTAAAAGCTAAGGTTTTGTTATGATACCACCAGCAAAAACCAACACATAATATGATAAAATGGTTGCCTTCATTCTCCAAAGTTAACAATAAATGACTACCTGTTCAGAAATTAACCCAAAAGCTCTCTTGAAGTTCTTGCTTATGCTTTATGTAGTTGTTTATAACAGTCATAGCTAAAGCAATAAAGATTCCTTTCTTTGTTAATATGTAGATGCAGAGAAAACTGGGGAGGTTATAAGGACACACTGTTTTAAAATTTCCCTTTATGCTCTCATTTTTGCTTTTAAATTACATTGAAGCTTAATCCTTCTTCAATTAATTTGGCAACATTCATATCAGATCCACTGTATTTACACCACATACTAAAAAAAAATCCACACCAAAAAAACCATTAAAAGAGAAAAAAAAAAAAAAATCAAAAAACCCCAAACCATAAGTTCTACCATGACAGTAAATTTTCATTAGTAATGAACAGCAATTACCTTGATGAAGCTTGAACTTTACTTGATTCGGGAATTTCTGGTACAGGTCGATGCCTTAAGATAAAAGATCGGCTTGCTCTTGGAAATACTTTCATACAGTTTAGCGTACAGGAATCATATAAGTCATTGTCTATCATTTCTCCTTTAAACTTATAGAAAGGAGAATCTGGCTTACTATCAGATAAATCACCCTCATCTGCAAACCTCTGATGTTTGTTTTCCTTGCATTTTGCCTCGCATGAACGAACAAATGAAGGAGGATCACGAATCACCAAAGGGCCAGTCAAGTGCTCATCAGCTTGGTATGCAGCAGCTTCTGTCAGTGATGCATCTGGCTGAGTATTCCCCTTGATACTTCTACTTTGACTGACAGCTTTTAGTATGCTGTCTGAATTCTGGTATAAACGGGAAAAATCCAATTTTGTAAAGCTATTGTCATTTGCCTCCATTGAGTTTTGCTCTGCAAATTCAAACTTTTCCTTATTAACATAGGATTTTTTAAGAAGTTCTGATGATGTTGCAGGTATCAAGCCAGTCCCATCTACACTTGAATTGCTTACAGGAGACTCCTGATCTGAGGATGAATATTGCTTCTCTTCTAAGCCTTTCAAGTCTTTGAATTTTAGATTTTCACAGAAAAGAGAATTTCCTTGAATTTTTGAAAGACTGTCTAACTGCTTAAGAATCCTTCTGCGATGCCCTGTAGGGAACACTCCCATTTGCTGAAGCACACTGTTATTTATTCCCACACAATCTTTTACGATGTTATAGCCATATTTTTTAAAGTTAGGAAGATACTGTGCAAGGTTAATGTTGACCAAAAATTCTTCAATATCAGTGCCATCGCCTGTGGATGACATGACTTCATTCCGTATATTGCCCCACACGGTCATGTAGAAATAGTCAGGTTGCATGCATGTTCACTAGCAAGAAAACTCTTAATTTGGTGTCCACCAGCCAGCAGAAAATATTGTTTCCTCACGATACCTCTTCAGGTTTCTTCAGTTCAAACGGATTTTTTTTAAGGACTGCAAACATATGGAAAATAAAAAGGACATTAAAAAAATTCTCACCTGAACCTCACAATTATCCTGAATAAAGTTGTGAAAGACTCCCTGTCACCTGAACAGTAATATTTTTAAATTGTTTGTACATGAAAATTCCAACAAGGGTAAACCCATCCTTTTATCTTAACCTATATCATGAAAACAGCAAAATCAAAGTCTCAGCACAAGTAATACAGACTTAAAACATATATTCCTAGTAGTTAAACATGAAGATGAACAGTTAAGAGATGAATCACTTATGTACACATACACTCCTATAACTCCCTGGATATCAGGGAGAGAAAGAGTTATCCAAGACCAGAACTGGAACCTGAAGTTTTCCTATTTCCACACTAGCAGCAATTATCTATAGAACAAGGCTTCTACTCCTTTATCTTCTAATCTCAAAATCCTTTTAGCACAGAAACACACTTGCAGTGGAACAAAGGAAAAATTACTGTCTAGAGCATTCCATGTGAATCATGCATTCAAACCCTCTTCAGCTGAGAATCCAACTGAACAAATACTATTGTCAATAAAATGGTTTGCAACAGGAGATCCAGCCCTTCAAACAAACTGTCATGCAGGAACACACGACACAGGTAACCACCAGCATCTCAAGTCTGACAAGGAAGCATTTTTCCCTTGGCCAGAAACAGAAGAGTCATGACCCCATAAAGTTCTGGCTGTTCATGAGTTTTTCCTTAGTATTTTCCAACTCAGCGGCTCTTACACTCTCCAGATTCCATCTATTTGAGTTATTCTTTCTCTTGCGGCCGTATCTAAATTCACAATTCACAAAATCCAGACACTACTGTTCTGAAGGTGTTTGGAAGAGCCAAAATCATATTTCTTCAAAGAAGGCTTAAGATCAGCAACATTCAACAGGTTTTTTCACCTCTCTCTTTCTGTATAAAGAGTAATTTGGCCTTAGGGAAACCTGTTGACTGTAGCAGCTGTCCTGGCATGCAGGTACTAGCCTTAAGCAGCCTGGGAAAGAAAGAACAGCTTCAGTGGAAGGGCATGAAAACTTAAGTAGGAATCAGAAAGAGGAGAAATCTTACGCCCAGAATTTATCCATGGTAGTAGGCATTGATACCTAATTCTTCAAAGTATTTCATGGCAAAAAATGCAATACTTATAATCTAGAATTGAAGCTTAAAAGATTGCCTACATTTTTACTGTATCAATTCCTAAATAAAGAATAAACCCTCTTCCTCTAAGATTCCTCCAATGTCTTTTGAACATCTAAATCATTATTCAGAAAGCTAGAAATAAATAGATAGATAAATCTTTATGCCCCTCCTCATTACCCAAAGCCACATACACATAAATCTAAATTTAAAATAATGCACTTCTGAAGCACAACTGTTATCACTGCTATTGCCAATTGTACTTTATTATGATTATGAAATGAATTATTAAATAACTACCTCAATTGATAGAAGTCTATTCTTGCAAAATTTTATAAATATCTTCATTACTCCCACACTTTCACAAAGAGATAAGCAAAACTGAGGAGGAAACTAGACTCTTCATATTTACACTACATAAACATGTATGTGACATAATAATAAGAAAAAAAGGAGATCAGCAAACCTACATTTTTCTGGAAGATGTAAAAATCAACATAGTATACTCACTATAAATGTTCCATTATTTAAAATAAGTCATTGGATTCTCTCTAGTCTCTAACTTCATTTTTGTGGAAATATTTTTATCAGCTTTGATCACTGCCCCTAAGTCTGAGAAGTGACTTACTATCTTGAATATTAAATTGATACAATTAAAACCTTTTATAGAGAGAGCTCTGTAAGTCAATCAGATATCAACCTCCCAAGAGAGATTAACTTTATTATGGAATTAACCCTCAATTAAAGATTCCCAAGTCATTTAAATTCAAAAGGCCTAAGATTGATCTAAACTGATTAACAATCCAGGTTCATATTTACGTTTGTCCCATCCCAACCTGTATGCTTATATAAACTCTCATTGTTTAAAAATTTGAAAACTCAGTATTTCTTCAAAATTTTCACAGCAGCCTCTAGTCATAAAGGATAAAATTCAACAGTATGGCCTCCACCCATCTCTAAACCCTGGAAAATGTAAATGCAAACATATAATCTCTTAACAAGTTGAAGATATATTCTCAGATTCTGAGTACAGAATGAAATTAAAATTAGTACAGAAATTACTTGCTGGGGAAAGAGTATTAGAAAGGTACTCTTTGGGCCAGAAAATAGTCTTTCAGGTACCAAATAATTAAATAAAAAACACAAACAGACAAACAAACAAAAAACAACAACCAAATCACACACATATTCAAGTATATAGAAACCCTACAATGTTAGCATACCAGTCTAAGGCTTTTAAAGTTGCAGTTGCAGCCGGTTATCTCAGCCATTACCACCTTCCTTGACAGTTCTGGGTTTCATGGTAGAATCTTGCTATTTTTTCTCTAAAGTGTTAGTGTTCATTTTCAGACAGTATCATCTTCTCAATCTCCCCACTTTTCATATCAACAAAAAATACACCTGGGAAAGTAGCTGAGCTATATATTTATAAAAAAATATATGCCTGTTTCATATAAACATATCTATTTATACCCACAAACTCTCTCTTCTCTATATTAATACTGATTTTTCTACATGCAATAGTTTTGCCTACATCATATTCTGGAATACCTCCAGTGTTGCCACTTCAGGAACTCAAATAGCCGTGTATTATCAGTTATTTGGATTCTAACCCATCTTTGTGTAAACCACATAGCAGTGCAAACAGTTACCTAGCAGAGAACAATCTTTGCTTCCAAGCCTGTAAGGAATGATTATGTTTTGCTGGGTATTTTATGAACAAAGCATGTGCAGAGGAAGGGAGGAACTGCTTGCTGAGAAGACATTATGACCACAAATGCCAACAGTGATGGAAGATAACGCCCAAGCCACTTTCTGTTTCTGTCAATGCATCCATCAAGATTTATGAAGACATGCCTAGGTCTGGCCTAGCTATGAAATTCAATAAATACCAGTAAGATCACATATCATTTTGTGAATCTAAGCAAAGGGTTATACAACTGGTTTGGTTTCACTACTTACAAAAAGATTAACCTAACAAACAGCTAAACAAATCTACACACATTGGTGAACGTTTTGCAGACTACAACATGAATATGGAATCACTTCTTAAAATGTTTTATGAGGTTTGAACTCAAAAAGTATAAAGAAGTGCAGAACTCAAGGACCACCTTCTTTAGTATATTAATCTGTTTTGATATGATTATTACAATTTTTTAAAAGAATTTAATCTCCTCCTTAGCTTTGACTGCAAAATAAGTCATAATAAACCCTAAAGAATGTACAGTATTAGAATTATAGTGCATTTATATGGCATATACACATTTGTACTCTTGTACACATTGTACACATTCATACTCTTTCACATCCATAGTTCTACCATTACAAATTTAAGTAAACAACATTAGAGCACATGGTTGCATACATTCTGTAAAACAATTCTTCTCTCAGAATCAAGGCAAAATAGATTTTTTCTACATAGAAATAAATAGCAAAACAACCCCGAAAAACCAACAAAGAAAAAAAAACACAAGGCGAATTTGAACTTGCTTAAATAAAACTGATTCTTGTTGTAATAGTATATTCTCCTAAGTAGGGTAACCAAGACAAAAATCATCATTCCCAATATGGTTACTAAATGCTATAATAGTTATACAAAAAAAAAAAAAAATTAAACTTCTTGGAAGACACCTGACCATTCAGTTTTATCAAGATAGGGATAAAACACCTGAATTGCTATATGGAAAAAACAATACAAGGAAAACCATTTGGGCTTTTCTTCTAAGAAAAAAATTTCAGCAGGGAATGAATTGCAATGTGTGTTGTACATCCCAATCCTTCTATGGGATCACCCAACTTTCTTTCATAGAAGATGTTTCTCACACTTCTTTACCAACCGATTGTCAGTTTCTTCCTTTTCCCCTCTTATGGAAGGGACTTAGACAAAGAGTGGCAAAAAAACTTAGACTGGCCTGACATTTCTTTACTTTTACTGAAAGTGACAGCTACATAGCATTAAAGAAAAATGGCAACTAAACTCCCAGGACCCTTCCTCACATGGAGGGTAAGCATCTGCATCTAGCATTCTGATATCTACTAACTTTAAAGTTCTTTCATTCCATGATTTTCAAGTTGAAAATTCTTGAAGGGAAAATTGACTGGGAGATAGACAAATCTTTGTTGAAGCAAGCAAGCAATCCAAATTTCAATAATGAAGTGTGTGAACAGTAGGTTATAGGTGAACACAGAAACACTCAAGTGGGACTAGGGTTGTTTTTTCCCTTTTTAATATCCATACATCCATACAGATACAAGCCTGAAGAAACTGTCAAACATGGCAAGATAATCACACTCTGAGCAATCAGTTCAACAAACGCAAGCAAGTTCAGGCTTGCTCCCAACTTCTGCTAAACCACATATTAGATTAAGATCCTAATAAATATGTAAAAAAAAAAAAAAAAAAAAAA